>JALJCO010012367.1:115000-147749 GCA_023101725.1 Atherinomorus stipes
CTAAGGAAAATTGATATTGATATAAATGTACATAGATATACGACTTTGAAAGGTGACATAGCGAAAAAGTATTTATTTTTGTTGCTTTGGTCCCTCATGATTACTCATATATACATATATTGTACAGTCTAGATAAAGAATAATGGGTTGAGAAAAAAATATATACTTATTTTGGCTAATGATTTCAAAGTCTGAGGATTTTGAAATGTGTTTGAATATATGGTGTACATTACTTTGTACATGTATATGTTTGTTTTTGGCTCATCATGTTTTTCATTTTTGCGTTTTCTCAGAAAGAGGCAGGGCAGGAATGAGATAGAAGCCAAGAGTCTGAGTTGCATGGATAGAAGCATCCGAGTGTGTTTTGCACACACCGAAGCAAATGCATTGTAGCTGGTAGAACTTAGAAAAAAAGGGAACCTCAGAGGCCAAACCCAAATGCAATATGAAAACAGCTGTTTGCACCCATGATAGTTACAATTATGATTTTGCCAAAGATTCCCATCTATGTTGACTGCAGGCTGCATGTTGCTTTTTGTATTTAACAGCTTCTCAGTTCCCATTTTTTCATTTTTTTTTCACTTTTCTCAGCTCAAGCAGAAATCTTACAAACCAGCTAGTGCTCACAGATGTGAGTGTTATGGGATGTACAGTTTACCAAGGGCCCCTGGCACTCATACAGCGAGACTTTCAGCTGCACATGACAAAAGCTTTTTGTTGTTTTTGTTGTTTTGTTTTGTTTTTACTGGCGTCTCAGCGCTCCAAAAAAGTGTCCACCTCCATCGCCTGTTCAAGAAAGAACAAGCCGGCTGTGTCCTGTCAGAGGGGCATAAACAAAGCACTTATATTCACAATACCAAAAGAGGAGTGACATAAATTTCATGTGGGTGTCAGCGCTGAAGGTAAATAAAGTCAGACGAGTCTCACCGTGATGCTAAAGCTCCACAGCTGCAGCTTTGTCAGACTGCCTGCCAAAGGTGTCTTCTCCAGCCCCGCCCCCCTTAAGAGTTAGCAATTTATTTATTCTTATTTATTCTTTTATTTCTTGACATGTTTTTAAGAAAACAAATTGTGTTTCATTGTCACATTTTTGCAGTTTAACAGTCAGTGTTAACAGATTTTGGAATGTATGGTGGCGCTTTATTGAAAGCAAAGAGGTACAGAGCACTTAATTTGACTACTAACAAGTTTCATGCTATCAGAAGTCAGAAGAGGAAAAAAATACCATGATTGAACATTGCCAAAAAATTTAAAAAAAAAGAAAGAAAATAAATATTTTTGGAAAAGCAATGTACCTGTTGGCTTTGAGTCAAGAGTTACCTTGCGTGATTGAAAAAAGAAGAATCTGTGACCCCTTGTGCAGTTGGGATTTGTATGTTGTATGAATGTGCTACCGAGGATGTACAAAAGGGTCTCAGATTTTGTTTGCGCTTATCATTTACATTATATTGTCATGGCTTACCTGTTCCTGGGGAAAGAAAAAAAAACATTAAAGCAATACAGATCAGTTACATCAACATTATGTGGGTGTTTATTTAGTTTTTGTGATCATGAAACTCCCTTATTATTCCTTCAGGAACCACCTTATTGCTTCATATGCAGGGTCTTTGGGAAGTCTATGTAAAAAGCTGCTGGTGTTCTCCAATTTCTCCGAAAGCACTTTAGATAAAAGCAAAGGTTTGGTCACAGTTTAATATGAAGAATGTGTCTGAACTTTCTACACAGATGAAACATTTTGGCATTTGAGTTGAAGGCACATATGACTGCTGGCTCACCCACCGCCTTTTTCACCTTTATTCCCACTGTTATTTCACTGTCAGCCACCTGTTTTTAGTTCCACTCTTTGTGACAGGAAAGCTAATTTAGCTTCCCTAATTCTTGTTATTGTAACATTCAGCAGTTCCCCAGATCTGAGTTTCAAGTTCAGGGAGCAGCGCTCAAACCTCAACATGTCTACAAGATGATACTTTATTTCTTCTATTGCAGTCTCTTCGTCCATACTGATCTCATGTGACAGCTTTGGTTGGTGATATTTTGATGTGCCAACTCAAGGTTTTCTGTGTAAATTCATTGAAATGCATTTGATTTCACAGTTCATTTATATGAATGGAAAAGCTAAAAGCACTTTTCCATTTGCAAGCTGCCTGAAAGTTTCCATCAAATCGACCTGTCATACCCCCTTTCTGTTTAGTTAGTGATGAAGATTCATTATAATGTGATAGGTAGAGTTTTTCAATATAAATTTCATTCAGATATTTTTCCTTTAAAGGTACAGTGTGTAAGTTTTGACCCAAACATTAGCCTAATGTAAGTGATAATAGATGATTTCTGGGGTCAATATACAGCACTTGATGCATGTCTGTACTCTAAGGGGGCTGACCTCCTGACAAAAAAGGCATTGTTACTTAGCACAAGCGGATCCGTCTCTCTTTGGATCATATGACCGTCGCTTTGCTTAAAGGCCCATTTATGCTTGATGCAGAGGACAGATGGATGGACAGTTTTGTCCGTCATCTGCGTCGGTTACGTACGTAATTTGTTGCGTTTTGAGGGGCATTTTGGTCCGTCACTTGACGCAGAAGACGAAGCAATACCACTGGAGTGTTGTGTAGCTGATATGCAGGAACAAACCAGAGAAGAAGAACAGGAACTGGAAGAAAACAACATGAAAACAGCAGGTGCCAAATAGCCCAATAAAAGCACCTGAGAAAGAAGACGGCAAACAAACAGAGCATCTGTAGACATGGCTGGAGCTTTTGAGGGAAGGCTGTGTGAGTGTGTCCGAAAATACACTCATATCTACGTTACTGACACCAAGTGGTGTAGACTCACATCAAAACAGGGAAATTAACTATGAACTCAGCACTGCCGCCTAATGGACAAACTGATATATGAACCATCGAAACGCAGAAGATGCATGGAAGTATGAAAATGGCAGTGCAGAGCAACGCATGAAAGAGATGGCACCATTTACGTACGTACGGGAGCATAAATGGGCCTTTAAGGCCTGTTGACTTTGCTATCAGCTGATCAAAGTGGTCTGCAAACATGATTCCAAGACTCGGATAGAGACTGTTTAATTTTGCAACAGTTGTGTGGCCTGTGGGAAGATACAGGTTTCGTGCCCATATTGGCCAAAAGTTACACGGTGTCCCTTTAAGCATTTTCCTTTTTGATGAGAAGTCTCTACTGCATGTCCTTTCCTGTCCAAGCAGCCTTGAATATTTCTAATAAATTACAAAGGGTTAGAACCTCAATCATCATATGAGGTCAAACAAATTGATAACAGGTGTGTGTGCTTCTGGCCAAGCCGCTGAGCCAGAGGGGGAATTCAGTGCAGCAGAGTCATCAAAGAGGTGGCCCAAATTAAAAGTAGGAGTCTCTTATTACCTAACTAGTGCCACGAGAAGTGGAGAAAGGCAGTAAAGAAACAAGATCAAAACTCAGAGTTTCTCATGGATGCAGACAGTGTTCAAACTCGCAAATATGCATGACACATTTCCCCTCTGACAGATTACGTAGGTGCTGTCACCGTGTGCTTTGCCGTGTCACATTATGAGCTTGGAGAGAGAAACTCTCTCCCACCAAGTGCATCGTGGGTCCGTTTGCTGTGTCCTGGCTGCACTGACTCTCCAAGAATGCATTCAGTCACAGCTTTAAAGGTAACAGGCTTGCAGGGAGTCATGTTCTTTGGCCTGTTCACAGCTGGTGTGAACTGATTTGATTTGACACCTTTATTTGAACACTGAACTCACACTGACAGCAGTGTTTCCTTTAGTTTTTTTTTCAGAAATCTCCTGTGTAAAGAAAAAAAAGTTTAGCATTTCAATAACATGAAACAGACAGAAAGCAAAACAAACTCAAAACCCTAACTCTGTCAAGGCAATAAAAAGCACAACTTCAGTTTAAAAGAACATCAGCGGCGAGGCGGTTGGCGTCCTCCCCAATCAACGGATAAGCCGTTGAAATGAAAATCAGGACCATATGCATGTCTGCTTTGACTATGAGAGGAGAGCGCTGGGAGGTAAACCACTGTCAAGGAAAAGCCTTCATTTAAAAAGGTGGTGCACAAACTAGCTAGAAAAACCTACACCGTCTGATATCTTGGTCCTTTTGAGCCCTCCAAGCCAGTGGGATTTTTATGCATATGGATTATTTATCGACTTACAGCCAAACTCTAAAATGAACATTCCCCCAACACGTCCATCTCATCTGATAAACCCTTTTATTTAAAGATAATTAAATATCTTAATATAGAGTTCTTTTATTTCATTGATTTTATAGTTGCTAAAATAAAAGTGCTGATGACATAATTTTGACATTTTTTGCCATGTTTTATAGACCAAAACGTTCTTTGTGATGATCTATGTAACAGAAACAGGCTTAAATGAGTTATTAGGAAACATCTGACCAGACTGTGGCACTGTTCGCAGAAACTGGACGTGCTGTTACAGGGGGGAGCTCCACACTGCTGTCAAAATGGATTTTAAAGGGGTTTATTGTGGTTTTTAAGTTACTTTCCTAGTTTTACAGACAGACAGTAACAGCTCAGCCTTCTGTTGTATTGCCAGGTAATGTTTAAAAGCTAATAAGCATGGTATTAGTTTATGTATGTCTTCGACAGATCTTAAATATATTAGAAGAGTAAAAAATATGTGGCTCTTACCATTTAGCAATGGTAGCCCTCCTGTACATCTGTGCTGGTGCAGACACTGTTTACTGGACATGATGACAGTTTTACTCGTCGTCACATCTGCCAGAATATTCTTTATTTACCAGCGTTTGCTCCACAAAGCTGTGATGTCCAGGTGTGAACAGAGACAGTTTCTCCTCAGGTCTTCACAGGACTTCTTGGACATCACAGAACTTTTCTGGCTGCTTCCAAAGATGCATTCTTCCTTCCATCCTCATCTTACTGAACAGGAACTATGTAAAACTCGACTGGAACAATGTAAATTGTTATGTTCTTGTTTTTAAAGGCTAATTATTTGCCGTTAGTTAGCCGCATGCTAGCGGTTAGCCGCGAGCTAATTGTTAGCCGTGGCTGCCTCACTACTGTCACTCCTGATTCTGTCCTGGTCTTGAACTGCTCAGGGTAGGTCTAAGCAGCTTTATAACAGTTGTGGGTCTACTTGGTGCTGTTATTGGTCACTCCTTAAGGGCCCTTCCCATTGTATGCGACAAGCGCAGGCAGTTGATGGCAAACCCATTCATTGTGTATGTGGTACCGTGACGGCAGAGCGTCCCGCCGCGCCACCGAGCTCAGAGGCACGCAAGGTGGGCGCATGCCGCCACAGTGCCGCTGCGCCCAAATTGAAAAATTTTCAAATCGGGCGCAGCACGCTGTGACAACATCCTAACGCGTCCAATGGGAGAGGCCAGTTCAGAAAAGAAAGTGGTCCTTAGGCAGCCTGAAGTAAACCTGGAAGCAGTCTGTGTGAAAGAATGCGGCTCCTGGATGACAGTGTACTCCCCCAAGTCCTGCCTTGCCATCAGGATCAGGTGGACCCACATCATTTTATTTGCTGCTGATTTTCTCCTCCTCTTCAGGAGAAGAGCTCTTTGATGCGACAATGAGGTACATCTTTCACACTGCTTTCACAACGTAGCATGCCACGGAGAAAACACTTCCCAGTCCATCGCTAAGCAACGCGCGCCCAACGTGCTCGCTGCCCCCGTGCTTTGCCGCCTCCTATGCGCCCTACCACGCGGTGAGCGCAGTGAAAACCACATTCAGTGTGAAGGGCCCTTTAGTTCTGAGTCCACTCGCTGTGGGTCTTACATGCTGGAGCTGAACCGAGTGGACCGGGCTCTCTTATAAGGTTTTGGAGCTGACTTACAGTTCTAAAGTCCGGTTCTAACCTTTAAGGTCTGATGTCCCTGCATTCTTCAGCATCATCACACTCTTCTGAACTGGCTGATGATTCCACCACACAAACCAGTTAGAATCTAGTTGTTCTGGAGCTTCTTTTATGTTTTTTTCCACCGATTTGATTATACATGTAAATCAACGAGCCGACCGCGCTCTGCTTCTACCCATGACGTGCCACGGAGAGGCTGATTGTTAACACCTACTGAGCTGCGCCTCTTTAACATCACATATTTACGTTGAAACAGTACTGTACTAATCTGATTGACGCCTAACTGCACAGAACTACCTATTTTGTTTTGCTGTATTGTATTGCAACATTTTAAATGTCAGATTATGTTAAATATCAACAAAAACAGGCAGCAGATAATGCTAGATGTGCTCATAAAGAGTGACACTAATGTGACACCAAAGTGCCATAGTCATAGACTTTTTGACCCACTGGTGATGCCAGATAACGAAGCAGCAGATCTAGCTATTAGAAAACATTACATAAGAGAAATCAGAATGCAAAAATAGTGTATATTGTAGTTTTAGCTTTTAAATAGGTCCATTTTTGGAGGTATGTTGGTGGACTAACCAATCTCCATATCAAATAGACCCAAGTTTCTAACCCCCTAGGTTTCCCAGGCTGCTAACTTTGGCTTTAAGTTCCTGTTTTGATTATGTTTAAGTATTTTAAAGTAATTATTTAAGAATGTTTGATCATGTCACAACATCTGCTGCATGGGTTGAATATACAGTAATTTCTCTGGCTTATTGGATTTACATGTCCAACCTGGTCTTAAACAAACACAAACATGTCACAGAGATTTAAAAAAAAAAAAAGAAACTCCATGCAAGTTCACCTTTTGGGTGTATTAGATTAACAATAATTATTAATAATTTTTTTTAAACAAAAGTTAGCACTCTAATTGACTTTTCTGCAACAGTGCAAATGATAAAAAGTGAGCATGCTTTACTCACACGTCATTCCAGATCATGTTTCCCTTACATGTGTTGAAACTAGGCCCCTTTTTTGTCACTTTCATGAAACACCTGGTCAAAACATGAACAAGAACGTCTCACGGTTAATCTGAGCCAAACTGTGCAGTGGAAATGTGTACAGTCTGTGAGAGGCATCTCACCCAGGTATGACCTTCCCACACAGAGACTCAGTCGTTTTGGAAAAACTTGACCCCTGAACATGCAGATGCCACTGGACTGTAAATATTCAAACAAGGGAAAATTCCCACTGCAGCCTTATCAAATGGAAAAAATCAACCTGCTTGTTTTGGTTTGCACTTCACCTTCTCCCGCTTCGTTTCTACGTCCCAAAGAGAATTGATTCTTATTGTTTAATACAAAGCAGGTTTAACGAGAGCGATGGGTTTAATCTTCTGGAGGAGCTCATAAAGCTTAGCAGCAGAAACTAATTACAAGTGATCCTAAGTGCTTTATATGCCACCTTAAAACATTCTTGGCATGCAGACATTGTCAGTGCACTTGCTGATAATGAACAGAAATCTTGTAGGAAATTATTAAAACCTCATCAGTGATGTAAGTGAGCTGTTTCTGCCAGTGATAATCTTCTCAGGAGAAGCCTTGATTTAGCCCATTTGCTAAGAAAAACACTCCTGACTCCTGTCATATCCGCAGTTTGACCGATTCACAGCTCCTGAGGGTTTCCTTAAGATAACAGCCCTGAGTTCAGGCTTATAGTGGGTGGAAACTGGGCTTCTCCTACACTGGGTTTCTCCTCACATCCACATTGGTCAGGAAGAGGCCGTCAACCACTCGGCTCTGAAACGGGCCAGCTGTTCTCCAGCCAAAACAGCAGAGCCGGCTCTGCACAGCTCACCATGTTCTCGCAACAGCTCACTAACTTCCTTTTCAGCTTCACGCTCGTGTGAAATCTCTCCAGAACAGCAGTCATGCATGCGAGGTCTCATCAGGGTTCATATCTGCCACATCCACCGACAGTGCATTTTCAGTTTAACGTGCGATGATTCGAATCGGAATCAGTTTTTCTTTTAGAGGGTGAGGTTTTACGAGGCTGAATGGAGACTGTGAGACATCTCAGTCAAGCACAAGCTTAGTTTCGGAAGGAAACATGCAGGTTTCACCCCTGCCATAATGAAGAAAAATGTTTCCCCCTGCCTCTGCTCTACGCACAGTAGTTATTCTTAATTTGTGGTTTGCAAGTCATCCTTCAGCTTTGTATTTCCTTTTTGACCAGGTAAATTTACGGAACAAAGTTGGCTTTTACATAAAAAGTCTGTTCATGGCAGAATGGGATGAGAAAATTATTGTCCATATATGCTAAAATACCATCAATGATCTAATCTAGCTTTATCCAAATAAGCTTTTTTCCTAAAAACCTATGATAAAAGAAAGTACACTCTTTCTATTCCAAATTTTAACAACAAAAAAAATTTCCTGGTTCTTACGGACTTCAAAAATTAAATAAATATAACCTCAGATGAACAACATGAAATTAAAGTTTTAATTATTAAAAAAGAAATAAGCTAAAAGCTAAATTGTCTAACTTTTAATTTCCAAATTTGATATTAACTGACATTGACATGCAACCAACTGTTTGGTTGTGTACCTATGCTGTGTTGTGTCATTAAAAAAATGTAAACAATCATTTTAGATATGAGATTTTAATGCCAATATCGCCGATAATAATGGTAGGCCAACAATACTGGACATCCCTATTTTCTAAATGATTCAACTGTTTGTAGCACTACCTTTAGCAATATTAACATACTTATCAGTCTTTAACACTGATACTGAGGAATTTTGTCACTCAGACAACATGAGGTTTGCAGCGTTTAAAATGCACAGCCCTTAAAATGCTCAGACACACCTGGATTAATCAGTTCATCCAATCAAGAAAGACAGGAAACAAAGGTGCAGTATTAAGTTCAGGAAGTACTGGAGCTGTGCATACAGTAAAGCCCATTAACAACAGCGGCACGTGAGCATGTCTCGTGCTGCCGCATCGCTGCAACTTTGGACATTAATAACTGAATAAAAGCGACAAACATGAGAGCAGCAAGATGCATCGTCTGTGGTATCAAATGCGAGACGCTGGATCCTCCACATCCACCTCAAACACACCTGAACAGGTGAGTCCCTGTAATATGAAAGCTTGATATTAGTAGCCCATGTTAGCAGCTAGCTTAGCACCGTAGCGGCATAAACGTGAGCGTGTTGATATCTTTAGTTCATACTAAAGTGATGTAACTCCATCAGATGACAACTGAATGTGTTCAGGAGAAGAATGAGACGTTTACTGGACAGTTTCCATAAACTGTAACTGCTGTGATGACATTAAACAGGGGGGTGGGACCGCCCCAAACTGGGATCAGGTCCACTGTAAACATTGCAGTTTACTGGGTCCATTTATCAGAAAGTTCAGCTGTTGCTCGTTTAGGAATGCAAGGAATAGTTATCAAAACTGCTAGTAGAGGGTCTAAATTAATCAAAATATTGAGAATTTTTCCGTTTTTAAAAAATATAATATCTGCTGTACTCAGCTTGCAGTTATTTAAAGCCTAAAAGAATATTTTCCTCATGCACTAGTGGAGGGATAACCAGCTATGGACATCTGTCCTGCAGGTTTTTACATGTTTACCAGCTGTAATATAACTGAGTCAAACTATCAGTGGGTCATTAAGAGGCTTGTGCAGAACTTCATAACAAACTGTCATGTGAATCAGGTGTGTTGCAGCAGGGAAACATCTAAAACCTGCAGGTGGTGATCCTGCACTAAGGTGAAGCTTAGCCTCCTCTCCACATTTAGAAAAATGCTAGTTTAGAGCATCTCTCTGTAGGTCCAGGTGGATCTTCATACACATTAAAAACTCTTGGATAAGTTAGGAGCATATTTATAATCTGAATAGATTTCCACGTTCATCTACAAGTTTCCTAATATGGTTAACCAAAGAAATTGTCCAAGAGACAAGTATTAGTCAGTTAAACTAAAGATCAGTGCTGTTACAAAATGCTAGAAGAAAAAAAGATTTTAAATTCCTTTGATATTATAATTCAGTCTTCTAAGCAGGGCAGATACTTGGCATGACATGACTGATTACAGCTGAAACAAGTGAATTGCAATGTGGACTTCAGCCATAACACTGGAGACATGACTTGGAGTTGCGGGGAAAAAAAAAAAAAAAAAAGACATTATGCTTGCGGAAAATGATATACGCATCTAGCAGCAAGAAAGTGCGATTACGGCATGATTTAGACATTGGTCACAAAAAATCGCCTCTATTTTTGGCCAAATTCTCAAAGACAAAGTGTCATGTTCTTCTTTTGTGGTTGCATAGCTTAACTTTAGTGCCTGCAAAAGAACAAAATATTACAGGACAAAATCTTATTAAAAAGCACAACACTGAGATGTGCATTTACCCCCAAAATAATGGAAAGCAGTGCATCCATGAAAGAAACTATGGCTTCATGGTAAGTCATAGAGCAAAGCACTAAATTGGCAAAATAAAATCAAATGTTCTCATAGTTTCACAGTGGTTGCCTTCTAAAGCACATATAAGCAAAACCACACCTTCACACAACTTTGCAGATGCTGAATAGTCAGGTTATATGAGAAAGCGCATGTTATGCTGACAAAGCCTATGTGTGTGATTGTAATTTGAGCAGAATGGTTTTTAGTCCTCACACCCACATGCCATCATTGGCTGGCCAAACATGGCAGAAACAAGAAAAACTTAGCATAGGACAGTGTTTTACAGAGAACTAAACTACCACACTTTTGCTGGGTTGAGAGACATAATTGTAATTGACTAGGCCAAAACGTTCGGCCCTGGCATTCTGGCCCAGACCAGCCCATATGTCATTTGAAATTAATGTTCTCACTTTCAATAAGATGATTTAGTTTAGGAAGACAAAGAACTAAATATAAGATCTGCTGTTTTCACCAGTGCACACAACCACTTAACCAGCTGTACACTTGCTGAAAACCCTGATGTCATCAAGTAGTATCATAAGGTGCATTCGGACCGACATTCTAAGAACGCAGTTCCTATAACTAAAAGTCCCGAGATTAGTTATAAGAACTACCCTTCGCCTTCAGTTTGCAATCGCACATAAGGTAGGACGTTGTAAGGGACCATGTGTGACGCAATCGTTGCGACAGTGACAAGTTTATGCCCCAGCAGATCTAATACAAAGCAGGTGTCTCATCTCTTTTATTCAAAGCTATTATAAAAGCTAGCTTAACAGCTTTCTATCATCACGGTCACATGTATCATGTAACGAAACAGCCCCCGTTGGAAAGCCGCTCTACTAACGTCTTGTTTTCCTTTCATTGAAGTACACCCAGACACTTTAGTGGACAGGGTGTTACCAGTGGACCGTGTTTCGTTCACTAAAGTGGCGCAGATTGTACTGACACAATTTGCAAATGTATATGGGTTTTCCATCTATTTAATTCAAAGCTATTTTAAAGCTAACTTACCAGCTTTCCCTCCCCTTTCCCTTGTTTACCTTTTGTTGCAGTGCGCCCGGACACTTTAGTGTACGGTCCATCCACTAAAGTGTCCGGGCGGCAGCCCCAGATTCTACTGCCACACTTTGCAGCTGTATTTGGGTCATTGAATTAATATAAAAATAATTGTTTTTGGACTTTTCAAAAAAGTTATCGATTCGGGACGTGTACCATTGTGATCGATTTAATAATAAATTGGTACACTTCTATTGTAATAGTTCTTGTTGTTCTTATGATCTCGGTAAACAGTTAAACAGGTCAACAGCTGTGAGACCTTTTAAATATGGCGGGGCTGGAAGAAGATCACGCAAAGGCGAGTTCTACCAATCACAAAACACCTACGTATTTCAGTTCCTATGGAATCCTGAAAAGACCCTGCCCTGGAGTAGGAGCTCAAAAGGTTATAGGAACAGAGGGCCAAGGTCCCTAGTTCCTATATGTCTGAATGCGCAAAAAAACGGCCTGGTTCCCAAAAAGGTTTTACAGTAGGAACTCCAAAAGGTTCCCACAGTCCGAAAATGCCTATATTGAGACAAAGACCAATGTATGTCATTGATCAGTGGTTAGGAAAGAAAGTTCCGTGCTGATATTTTGGGTGAATGAATTGCTCAGATACAGGGTCCACAGCAAAAAGGAGTGGTGTTCAAAAATTTGAGCAAGCCAGCCCTGTGTCAGTTAGGCCAATCTACCAATTAATGTTGAGCAGTCAGATCAATAAAGTCCTGTTTCTGGGTTGGGATCAGAACAGGATGATAAGGTGCAGTAAGGTTTAGTAAATCCGGATCTACAGTATGTAGCATTTCCACAGCCAACTGTATCTTTACTTAGAAGGTGGCATGGTAAGACTGGTACCCTCGCAGAAGGGCCTGGAAAAAATAGGGCGACCGGGTCGGATATGGTACCCTTCCCAGTTTTTGGCTGTGGAAATGTAAAACAATGCAGACCGACCCACCCCATCCTGCCCCAAACCCGCTGGTGGAAAAGGGGCTTGAATAAACTGTCGGCCCAAAAAAACTGTGTTGGCCGACTGCGAAAATGCCTAGTATGTCCCTGATTGTACGACGGAGTATTAAGGCCACATTAAGAAAAGGAAATTCTAAAGACTTTGAGAATAAAGTTGTAATATTACAAGAAAAAGTAGTTATTCCACGAGAAGTCATTATTTTACTAGAATAAAGTCATACATTTACAAGAATAAAGTGGTTTTATCAGAATAAAGTTGTAACTTTAAGTGGACAATGGAAATACACCAGAGTGCAAAGTTAATGTCACGCAGAATAAATTCCTTTTCTTGCAGATTCTTTTCAAAGTCCTGATACTAGTAACAATGTGGTGCTGATGTGCCAAGAGAGTATCTCCTGGTTTGTAAAACCTTTGCTGGAGTAAAGTGCTCCACAACCCTGATTTTTATTTGTTTGTTTTGTCAAATGGGGAGGAAAAAGAGATTGATTTATCATCTTTCCTCTTCTAAATTCAAAATATCAAGACTTTATGATTGAGATAAACCATATATTATAGATACTTTTCTTTCATTTTTCATGCATTTTGGAGAAAATGCAAATTCCTTTTAAATGTGAATACTCCCAAGTTGAGTCATGATGGGGCGTAAGTATTTCTTTTTACGATATGGCCCTTGAGGGTCTCTGGGGTGGGGAAACTTTGACCATGGGTCAGTTACCATGAGCCAGAACTTCTAAAACATTTTCAAAAAAGCATGGGTTTTGACTAACCTAATTAGTTTCAGATGTCCTCATTATATATTTGGGGGGGATAGCTTATTCATTTGACATAAACAGTCTTTCATTCTTCACATCATTTTCTGAAAACATATTTGTGAGGATCTTTCTAAAGCACAGAGATGAAAAAGAAATCTTTCGTTTGAAGATTCATCTGGCTGGAAACATACAGTTTGAGGTGAAGACGTGCTCTCAAACCAAGACTGATTTCTCCTTAATAGCTGCCCAGTGTCAAAGCAATGAGTGCACCAGACGGACACCCACGCAAGCGGTTATAATCCTGGATCGATGTAACACAGCCAGTGTATTTCCAAAGTTAATAATTTCTTTTCTTTGAGGGGGTTTTGCTTTTTCAATCGAAAAAGGCAGAGATAATTGCCAGCATGAATGAACATGACCACCATCATTTATTTCCTGTGTTTAAGTCAGCACCGATTCCATTACACAATCATTATTTAGTCTATGAATCCTGCCAATGGTAATAAAGAATCAAGACAATCTCGGTGGTGGAGTTTGAACTCCAGAAATGATGGTGCAAGACGACCGACCTCTCTTTTTAAAAATTTTTTTCAAACTTTTCCACCATTTTTACACTTTGAAACCTGAAGATGTTGTAAAATTCCATCACCTATCAGTGTGTCAAAAGCTTCTTTCTGGGTGATAAGAGCTTTGTGTAAACAAAATATGATAAAGTATCTTGTTAGGAGGGATATTCAGGGTGAATCAAAATTAAATTTCTGCATGTAGGAAAGGTGGAGTGTCCAATTCCATGAACCGTGATCCCTACTAAAGCTCAGGGTTGGTTTTTTTCAAGTGAAACATGGATATAACACAGTCGTCCAAGTGGCAGACAAAAGATCTGTTTACTTAGTTACACACATTATGACCTTTCCAAAAGTATCAGCAAAAGCGGGCTTTTGTGCTGTCTCCTCACCTGCGCCTTTAGCAACAGAAACTTGGAACTGATACCAATAATGTGAGAGTTTTACAATAGGATAAAGACACAAGGCTATCATGCTGTTTCTAGTGAAGCGGTAACAATATATCCCTATATATAACACTGTGATCATGTTGCTGCTATCATTAGCCCAATGATGGGATCAGACTACAAAACATTTATCCTGACAGATAGTTGTCTCGAAACGTCAGATAAGGTGAAAATTTAGGTAGACATAGGTTTACATTAAACCTAGAACAGTATGAAAATGCTGTCTTGACATCATGATGTGGAAAGGCAATCATGCATGAGGTGCCGGAGACATCTGGGATCAGGAATGTCAACAAATGTGGCATGTAGTGTCAAAGGTTTCGCTGTAAATGCTGTAAAAACAGCAAAAGTTGTCTTCCATTATTGTGCAATACAGTTAACACATGTGCTTCATGATGAAATTCCCCTGATGGGTGGTCATAGTCCTGCAGATGAGGTTGTTAATGTCATCTGTTGCATGTTAGGTGTTGGGATCAAATGATAATTGGCATGTTGGAGATAAGAGAGATACACCATTTGGGAAGAAGTGGAATTTATTGGGAGAGGGGTGTATCATTGGTCCTCATTTTAGTTTTTTTTAATGATTATGGTGGGTAAGTCTAGTGGCTAATTAATCTTTTGTATGAGAAAAATAAAAATAAAAAAATTATGCTGTGTTAAATTAATTAAAAACAGGGAGAAAGTATAAAAAAAATAAATAGTGAATGGGGGCTCTTGAATACATTACTTTATTAACACAAAACATATCCACACGATGTGTGTGTTCTCAGTAATAGTCAACAGTAGTTCACAGCAGGTCCAAACATTCGCATATGTGACATGCTCTGAAATAAACCAATGACAAAGTAATAGAAAAAAGCGCACTTTGTGTTTAAATAAAAAACACTGTAAAAAAACATAACAGATATTGTGCCCAATTAGATGAACATATTGAAATATGACACACTCATGCACTCTCAGAGCCATAACCATCTACATTACGCATGACAATCAAAGCTAATTAACCATCTGAACACACCT
The DNA here is from genome assembly GCA_023101725.1 of Atherinomorus stipes. Classification (NCBI taxonomy): domain Eukaryota; kingdom Metazoa; phylum Chordata; class Actinopteri; order Atheriniformes; family Atherinidae; genus Atherinomorus; species Atherinomorus stipes. The sequence goes on from JALJCO010012367.1 coordinate 130,108, forward strand.
ATTGGGCACAGAGTATAGACAGCGATGTTGCTGTGCACTGCACAGCTCTCAGTTTAAAGGGCAAGATGGCAGCTTGGCCATGAACGCATCTATTATTTCATCATGTGTGTCTGATTTCATGTGGTTGCCATGTTTTCCAACGTGTGCTCTGTCGGCGGCACTGATGGAGCCCACACCTGGAAGGACGTGTGCGTTTGTATAGAACAACAAACTTTATTTCAGTTTATGGCAGTGTTTTAAAATAGTGTCATTGGGTTGGCTGGACTGTTCTCATGGCCAGCGGACTGTGGTCAGCCTAATGTTTTTGGCCCCACTTGGCACTGGGCACCATGAGCACAGTGCATAATGCACCTGGTGGAACCGATCAGAGTCCAGTTTCCCCGCGAGCTCTTTTTCAAAGATGAGCAGCGTGACGCTTTTCAGTCTCTCTGTGCGCATCGTAGCTCTGCTAGTGGATTTAATCCTGTTTACACCAGAAAACCATCTTGTGCGATTCCACACAATGATCAGATGGTTGTCTGTCTGGTGCCATTGTTGTAGCATGCCATTGTCGTAGTTATGACACAATGTCTGTTAATCTTAAATGTCTCTAGATCAAACCAAGGAGTTCTGTTGCCTAAATTCATCACTGTCATGTTAAAGCGTGCCATTTTGTTGGCAGCAAGGTAGTATACTGTATCATGTAACTAAGCTCAAATCATGTCCAACTGCTTTCTTGAACATGACAATGAGTTCATTGTATTCCAATGACCTCCACAATCACTAGAACTCAATCCAATGGAACACCTTTTGGGACGAAGTGGTACAGGAAATTCTCATCAAGGATGTGGAGCTGGCAGATGTGCAGAAACTGTGTGGTGCTATCATGTTGATATGGAGCAAAATCTCTGAGAACTGTTTCAAACATCTTGCTGGATCTATGCCAAAAAGACTTAAGGTTTTGAAGACAAAAATAGGTCCAACCCAATGCTTGCAAGGTGTACTTAATAATGTAGCCCATGAGTATGTCCCTTGCATATTCTGCAGGATGTTCAAGGAGGCATGTTAGTCAGTCACATGTTCAACTGCCTTGAAAAGAGGGTGCTGCCAATTGATTATGTGCCCTGGCTACTTGGCCACAAGGATATCCCTTTGGCTGACTGGTAAGCATGCATGACTCTCACCCTGGGGTCTGGGGATTGAATCCCACCTGGGCCCTCATTGTGTACTTGCCACATTCTAGCGTTGTCTGCAAGATCTTTGTGCAATACTGGTAAACAGTTCACAGATTTGTAATGGGGATTGAAGTGTTACCGGGGGGAGGGGGGTTTTGACATCTCCTTTCCGGGGATGTTAACGAGAAAGCCGTCCTTGTGTTATAATATTTTTAAAAGGGGAAAACCCAATAATATTTAAGTTTTCATTCTAGGAGGAAGTGAAATTGGATAAGGGGTGGATCAGGGGGGGCGAGCGCGGGGAGGGGGGGTGAATAATAAAAAAAAAGACGGTTGTTGGGGGCGGGGGGGGCGGACAACACAGCAATTCAGAGCAAGCAGCGAGAGCTAGCGGGCGTTGAAGAGGGGGTTTAAAATTATAAAACAAACAAAAAACAGAGAAATGGGACTGTGGTTCCAGCGGTACAAGTGGGGGAAGCGGGGGGGGGGGAGAAGGGAGAGGGATTAAGAGGAAAGTGTATATTGTCAGGCACGAAATTAAGGAGGGTAATGAAGAGGGGAAAAATTGATGGAGGAGACGGGGGGGGAGAAGGCGGGGGATGACAACGTGAGATTTTATTATAAAGTTCGGTCCTTCACCGTGGGAAATGGTCGTTTTGACCAGGTTCCCATGCAGCAGGACTGAAATGTGGGAAGGGAGAACATTGGGATTTAGAAAATTTAAAAGAGTAAGAGGGGGGGGGCTGAAGGGGGGGGAGTTAAGAAGTGAGGGTAGGATGAGGAAGGGAAAACTAAGCGGATGGAGAGAGAGAAGAAACAAAAAGCAGGAAAAAGTGTTCGTATTGGGGGGGTCCAGAAATAGAAAAGGGAGGGGGGAGGAGAAGAGCAGATGTTAGATGTTTGTATGTTTTAAGAGGCAAAATGTTAAGCAGTCAGTAAACGGTAGCTGGCTAAAGCTAGAAGCTGTGGAGTGCCGGGGATGAAATGGGGGAGGAAAAAGAAGGGGTTTTATATTAAAATTGGCCCCTCTTCGGGGGGGAATAGAGGGCTTGAACCAGGTTTTGGAGCCAAATATCTCTCCAGTCTAGAATGAAAATTTATATATTTGGGATTTTACCAAAAAAAAAAATAAAAGAGGAGGAAGGGGGGGGATAAAAAAGGGGGGGGGAGAGAGAGAGAGAAATATCTCCCGGGAAAACGGGGGAGGGGAGCCATATTGGTGGCCACTTGATAAACTGTTGGAAAATTACCCAATGAATGAACGACAAACACTCAGATCTGTGAGAAGACAAGCTTGATTCTTTACTCAGGTCTGAAGCGTCCAACACAGGTTGTGGGTCAATGTTGAACACAGCACCTTTGTCGACCATTGCTTTTTATACACCCTCTTGTCCTTGTCCAACCTCCTCCTTGGATCCATCTTCCATCCCCCAGTAGAGGTTTTCCAAGGGGGAGAACTCATCAGTCTTTGGGCCTTGTTTACTCATCTCCCCACTAAGACCCCCTGGTGCGGTGTTATCTCCTTCTGTCTCTGGGAAGGTGTGATAAGGTCTCCTCTCATGCTCAGAATGTCATAAACCCACATTCTGCCAACATATGTGGACATATGACATAACTCTCACCCAGGAGTCTGAGGATTGAATCCTGCCTGGGCCATAGTTATGTACCATACCACATAAAAAATATTTTTGTTTGTTTTAGAATGCTCCATTTGGTCAACAAGAGCATATGTAAACAATAATGGCTTGAAAACCACTAAATCATAAGGAAACACATTCCTTAAAATTATCATTAAAAAGATACCCCTCATTCTCAGGCTTTGAGTTGGATTAGCACCACTAAAATCCCCTGATGTCTCCACTCACTCACACTTATTGGTGTTAGCATGCCAAAAAAAATGGGTATGGTTTGTCTCACAAAGCTGCTGAGGCTGCTTTTAATTTTTTGCAACTTTTGAATAGAGATTTTATGTTTTGATAAAGTGACGTATTCAGTCTGCAGCAGACAACAGCCAATGTGTCTAGTGGTTTTCAAAGCAGCAGCATCTAAAGCGTTAAATTATCACCAACACACATGGCAGTAATATTTCCCAACTAATGTATTTTAGTTCCAGACGTGACATTTTTCTGATCCTAACCAAGCAATTTACAAGCATAAACACAACTAGGAATTAACAAAACTGTTCTCATAACAGAAATGAAAGGTTCTCAAGTCCATAAACATGGACTATTTCTGAAGAAGCATCCCAATAAAAAAAAAAATTTCCAATGCCACAATTCTGAAGGGTGTAGTGGATTTGGACTTATTCACAGCTTCGCATGATAGTTTATCATACAAGCATGATGAAAACACAATACCTCTTGATGCTAATTCCTTTTTATGGTGGAAAGAAATCAAATTGTTCCCACAAAGTACAAGCACAAGCTAGCAATCTTTGCATCTGCCAAAGTAATCGATGAATCCTTGGCATTGGTTATCAAACCCATCAATCTCCTAAATAGACACAATACTTCCACTGTTGCATGGAAACAAAACACATGTACACACCTGTCTGCTACATTCAAACTCTTAAAATCCCAAGTGTGCCTGGAAAACCCTGCGTAAAGGAAGTGAAGAAGTATAATTCACACTTCGCTCAACAGTAACTGTCAGAGGCACCCTTGAGCAAAGTACTAGACCCACAGCTACACTGGGGGAGCTGCTCAGCAGTCAGCAGCAGAAGGCTGTGGTTTTACTGAGCAGCTCCCAGGTGTGATGCGGTGAAATTTTATGAGCAAGGAGATGCAGACAGGAGAGCATGCCTGCTCAGCAAAACTTTGCTGGATAAATAAAGCTGAGAAAAAGAAACAAATGAGTCATCGGGGACTCAAGGTGCTACAAGCAGATCTCAGCACACATTGCTGATCCAGAGCTGAACTCGCTGCAGTGAGCTGTTTGCCTGGAGGGGGATTTAATTATGTTGCTGGTGAAATCCCTTTTCACGCTGAGCTGACAAAGAAAAAGAATTTGCTGTGCCTGGAGAGGACTGACAGCATTGTTGAAGTGTGTTGATGAACTACAGTATGTTGCCGCAATTTTTAATGTTGGCAACAGCATGTGTTCATCAGCAGCTGTTTTAAACTCATGTTAAGGTTCATCTTGTATAAAATATATAACCAATACTCATTCTGAGTCATCTCTCAGATGTAGGCCCCATTAAGGGTGAATTAAATAAAAAAGGTTGAGAGATTCATGGCTGCCTGACTCAAGCTAAAGTGATTGAGCATCCAGCCTGTTCTCATTACCAACTCTTCTCTTACTAAATGCAAAGACTACCCCCAAGTTTTGCCAAGTTTGCTAACATGTGTTGCCATGGCAATATTGAACATTTTTTGCAACAGAGTAAACTGTATTGTGTTGTTGGATGTTTACCCAACCAAACTTAAACCAAAATCTTTCAACGCCTATCCTTAGATCTTTCCATTTTCTATCCCTTATCCAAGGCCAGATCACAGAATCATCTGGTTTAGGCAGGAGACCCAGACATTCCTCTCCACAGCAACACTTTCCAGTTCCTCCTGGGGGTTTCCGAAGTGGTCCCAGGCCAGAAGGGATATACAATCCCTCCAGAATGTTCTGGATCTCCCTCGGGGTCTCCTCCCAGTAGAACATGCCCAGAAAACTCCAGAGAAGGCAAACAAAAGGCATCCTAATCAGATGCCCAAACCACCTTAGCTTACTTCTTATAATATGGAGGAGCAGCACCTCTATGTTAGACTCCCTCTGGATGAGTGAACTTCTCACCTGATCTCTTAGGCTGAGTCTGGTCATCTTCCAATGAAAGCTCCTTTCAGCCACTTGTATCTATTATCTCATTCTTTCTATCACTTCTCAAATCTTGTGACCACAGGTAAATGAACCAGTAAATCGGCACTTTGCCTTTTCGCTCTGCTCTCTCTTCATCATAACAGATCAGAGGAGCGCTCTAAAAACTGCACTGGTATTTTTATACATGTACTTTTAATATGTATGCGACGGCCGCCTGATTAACCCCTTTTGTCTTCCATTCCATATGCAAATCCTCCCTTTTCAACCCTCCTGTTTGATTGACCTGGCACCACACCACCATCATCTCTTCCCTCCCTCACCGCTAACGACTCATTGGAAACACCTGTAGCTTCTTCCAGGCAGACCATCAGCAGTGGCAACTGTTTGGCCTGCCAACAGTTGGCCCTGGCAACAGTTGGCCCGTAGTTTGTTTCGTCTGTGGTTTTTGGTGATTTTAGTTTGGTTAACTTTGTTTCTTTAGTTTTTGCTTTCCAGATGTTTCTGTTGATTAATGGATTTAGTTGCTAGTTTAGGTCTTGCATTGTGTTGGTGTTTTACACTGGTAGTTTGGAGTTGGGATAGGCTAGGCCTTTTGTTATAGTTGGATCTGGGTTACTTTTAGCTTATTGGTGCTGCTCCTTTCCCTTTTTGGTTTGTAGAATTTGTAGATTTGGTTTGTGTTTGGTTTTCCCCCTTTTGGTACTTTAGTTTAGGCATCTGTCTTTTAATTTCAGAAGCATCACTAACCCCATCTCCATTTCAGGTTTTGTTTATGCCTTTTTTAAATTTGCCTCATGAACAATAAAACACCTTTACTCCACCAATCTACCATCAGAACAGTCTTTTGTCCATACAGTATCTCTGATCCCTAGCAGAGTTGGGACATAACATTGTACAGTAACAAAGTAATACAGAATCACAGCCAAGAAAGACCAGAAAGAAGTTAATAACAGTGGTACCAGGACAAGACTCAAACACATACTTGGTCAGAAAAGAATCCCTTGGAAAAAGGGGGCCCTTTTTACAACTGAGAGTGGCCGGGGAAAAAAAAAAAAAAAGGAAGGCGGAACACAAAGAAAGAAAGGGGCAGGGGGAGGGACCAAAGAGGGGGAGGGGGGGGAGGAGAGGAGGGGGAGGAAGGGGGGGGAAAAGGGGGGGGGGGGAGGGAAAGGGAATGGGGGGGGGGGTACACTTTAAGATTCCTCTTACCTTTTCGTCAATGCCAATGTTAGTATCGATACTATGACTGTACTAAGAGTAACTGCTTTTTATGTCTTTTAAGGCATTAATTATCCCAAACAGTGCTCTAACACCCATTTAACAAAGCTGATACAGCAGTTTTACAGTTCAGAGGATTCGCACTTCACACACATTGTTTTGTCCATTCAATGGCACCATAGTAAAAATGGTGGAACAAATATATCAGCCTCCATCTGCACCTCCAGCGAGCAAATGTATCATTAGGCTTGTTCAGATTGACTGCGTCTGTCTACCGTCTGACTTAATGGTCAGACGAGAGCTGCGTGAGTCGTCGGGGACGGACCATAAATGCAGCGCATCTCAGTCGGACAAGTTCGCCAACGTGAAGACTGCAATAATGGAGGATCTCACAGCATTTGCCTTTATTTAGGTCAAAGTTACTGAATACTGTGCAGATCTGATCAAGTCTGAACTTTCACTGGACTGTATTGAAACAGCATGTCTGTCAGACGCCAATCATGTGATCCTTGGTGAACATTAAGGACAGCAATCTGGTAAATGTTCAGGCTCAAATTGACAAAACTTTAATGCTTTGACCAGATGAGTGAATTTAAAACAAATAAAAGAAAAAGAAACTTCTTTCTTTTTTTTTTTTTAGATGGGGGAGTATAAATAATTATTACAACCTCCCCATAAATACTGTCCTAAGAGGTTAATTCACATCTACACTATAGGTTTTCACTTCTATTTAAAACATCTTTATTCCTTCTTATTGTTAAATAGGTGGAGGGTCTGAAAGGCACCTATAAAAGCGACATATTATTCCTATTATTTTTATTATTATTATTAAGGGTTTGGGTACTCATGGTTAACATGAGGGGGGAGTGCAAAGGGAGCATGTGGAAAGGTATGGATACACACCAGTAAGGTTTTAGCATAACCTCAAGTTAAGCTTTATATTTATCTGAGTAGAATAACTTGCGGCTACAACACGTTTGTGTTACTTTGTTGTAGCAGTCAGATATCAGCCTGTCCAGGTTTGTGAACATCAGCCTAACTGCAATATGAAACACTAAGGCTGTTTGAAATAATTTTGTAGCCTATTGAAAACACCTAAATAGACTTATTACTGGGAGCATCACATGGAAGTCCCGTCAGAAAATCAGAGGCTGCGTCAATGAGAGGTTAAACCAATCAGAATCAGGTTCTGTCGGCGGTGGAGGCAGGTCCAGAAGCTGCATTTGCTGAGTGTACAGTAACTGCACGATCCGACTGCAGTTGGACAGCTCCCGCGATGTTTGATGATCATGTGGTCACGTTTTCCGGTGCAGTGCAGGCACAGTCAGAAGTTAGACAAAGTTTCTAACCGGCATGCAACACTCCAGGACCACAATCCCTCACTTCCAGCCGGGTTGCGCTGCATATAGCTAAAGTCGAACGAGCCTTATGGCTTATAACCCAGAGGTGTGTCCTATCATGGGTGTGTCGCATAGTAGGCGTGTCGTTGGTGGGTCTTGTTAGGTTCAGGGGAAGGGTCAGGGGTAGGGTTACATTTTACCGTGCTCTCATAGGTCTGGTGGGCGTGTCGTCGTGTGATGTCACTCAACGACACGCCCACTTTACGACACGCCTCTGCCTTGCAAGCTGCAGATAGACCCTATAGGGGATTATCACTCTTCCGCGTTCCGGTTTCCGGAAGTTGAAACATCTGAAGCTTCCTCTTCTGGGCCAGGAATGGCTCAATCCAACTCTCGATGTTGCTGCTCTGTTCCATTGTGTACATCTAATAAACAACGCCAGCCGTACCTAAGTTTTCATGGATTCCCAACTGAAAAGACACTAAGGAAGAAGTGGATGAAAGCGATTTGTCGGAGTGAAGGACCGAAATTTAAAATAAAACAGGGTTGTACGTATGTCTGTAGTCGGCACTTCAATGATGCAGACTACACTACAGCTAGCGTTAGCAAGCTCGCGTTAGCTGACGTTACCAACTTTTCGCTTGTGAAAACATACAAGCGTCTGAAAACTGGGTCTGTACCCTCCCGTTTCCAGTGGAACAACTGGGGACTGCCAAAAAAAGGAGACGCTTTCAGATACTTGTGTGTTTTCAGCCGCACAAAGTTAGGCACGTCATCGAGCTGGCTAATGCTAGCCTGCCAACATGACTGCGCAGACTGCCGGCTACAAACAAACATGTGTCGTTTTATTATAAAGTTCGGTCCTTCACCGCGGCGAATCGGTCGTTTTGATCCACTTCTTCCTTAGCATCACTTCAGTCTGGAATGAAAACTTGGCATTGGCGTTTATCCGATTTACAAAGTTTAACAGAGTAGTAGCTCTGTTAGCAGGTTAGCATTAACCTGTTAGCAGGTTAGCATTAGCCAGCTCGATAACGTGCCTAACCTTGTGCGGCTGAAAACACACAAGCATCTGAAAGCGTCTCCTTTCTTGGCAGTCCCCAGTTGTTCCACTGGAAACGGGGAGGTACAGACCCGATTTTCAGATGTTTGTGTGTTTTAAGACGCACAATGTTAAGCACGTCAGTAAACGCTAGCTGGCTAATGCTAGCATGCTAGAAGTGCCGGTGTTGTGCCCCACCGGCGACAAACAAACGTGTGTTTTATTATAAAGTTCGGCCCTTCACCGCGGCGAATCGATCGCTTTGATCCACTTCTTCCTTAGTATCATTTCAGTCTAGAATGAAAACTTAAGTATGTTTGGAGTTTATCCGATTTAAACAGTATAATAGAGCAGGAACGGCTGTTGTTAACATGGCCCGGAAGAGGAAGTGTCCAAATACCGGGAACTTCCGGTAAGCGTGATAATCCCCTATTCCCAGCAAGGAGATATAAATGACTTATTCTAAGAAGATAAACACATACCTTTATTCTAGTGCAGTGATTACGCATCAATAGAAACATAGTTTTGAATCATATATCACATTTTTTTTTCTACAATTGATTTTTGATTTTTTTATACACTGTACCTTTAAGATTAAATCATGGTTGATGTGGAAAACTTTGATGAGTGTTGCAGGGCATACAGGCATTGTTTCTAAGGCATTTTTAAAGTCACAATGTAGGTCATTTAAACAAAGGCTTGATTTTTTTCCCTTTTATGATTTGATTTTTTTAAAACTTAATTTCTATACACTTTATTGTAAAACAGCTGTTACATCTGCAAAATATTACTTTTTGTTTATTGCACAGCCTATTCTCAAATTTACCAAGTAAAAATTAATTATGAAGTCATGTCTTAATTTTTTCGTAGTAAGTGCTTTATTTTTACTGCAACCAGGTTTGAATAAGTCTTTAAGGGATTAAGAAATAGCCCAAACAGTTGGCTAGCAGTTCTTTAAGATCTTTTGTACACTACACCAGAAAATCTTTGCATCACTGATCAGATTCACTCTGTAAAAGCTTTTTGCGTGATATACTGTTGAGATCCCCGAGGGAGGGGAAATTAGGGCTCTGCATTTCACCCATCTCTGTACTGTATTAGAGGGCAGTGGGCTGCCACTTGGGGAGCAGTTGGTGGGGGTTAAGGACCTTGCTCAGGGATCTATGTTGGTTCGCCTTGGGCAGTTTTGGCAGTTTCTTTGTACCTCTTTCCTGGAAAGCACAATATAACCTCATGCTCAGTGTATAGTAATCTAATCAAAAGCAGTTGTGTCAACTTCAATATTTATGTATGTGTTTTTGTGTTACTGAAAAGTTCAAGACTAATATAACAGCTTTTTAAACTTTTGAGTTATATTTAATAAGTAACAGCAAAACTTTACTGAAACACATTATTTACTTTCTGATTCTGATTTAGGCAACATTACTTTGATTTGGGCCGTGGCGCGTTTGAATGCTACTCTCTCCCCCTGCCTGTAATTCGCTCTTTAGCTTTGTTTTATTGTGTTCAGGACGTTTCTGGGTGGAGATTTCTGTTTATCTCACCAGCCAATGACAGAACTAAGGACATGACGCTGTGTGGGAATAAGCTCATGATTGGAGCAGACATTTTTCACTTGAACTCTTGAAGGAAGGAAGGAAGGAAAGAAAGAAAGAAAGAAAGAAAGAAAGAAAGAAAGAAAGAAAGAAAGAAAGAAAGAAAGAAAGAAAGAAAGAAAGAAAGAAAGAAAGAAAGAAAGAAAGAAAGAAAGAAAGAAAGAAAGAAAGAAAGAAAGAAAGAAAGAAAGAAAGAAAGAAAGAAAATGGCGGATGCACCGAAGAAAAGGTAAGAGCTTTAGCTAATGCAAGTTGGAAAACCAGGGCTAATATTAGTTTGGCTTTTACCCGCTTCTGAGCTCTGAAGGAGAGGCTTGAAGCTGAATTGTTTGAAGAATGAGGCGGCCATTAGCCTGAGAGGGAGGGCCGCCAAGTTTGAATGCTGCTGTTTGCAAACAGAAACGGTGGGGGGACTTCGGACTCTACCTTTAAAGTTGGTAAAACATCAGTTTCCCCTAAACTGCACTATTTTTATGAAATGATTGTAACCTAATGGGCACCATTTTGCTGCTTGACTTTGCTGCATGTAAACACAAGACACTAAGATGAAACTTTGTCTTGTCCTGGTTGAGTTTAGCCGATCACTTCATTTGGTTGGGGTAAGAAAATTATCAGAGTTACAACTAATACATTTTTAATTTACAGTATGTAGCTACCTTCATACTGTAGGTAGCTACAATGCACAAAATGTTTCTGACAACTTGGCAACTTGACCAACAACTTAAAACCAGACATACTGTATTATAAGCAGCTTCAAAGCAAATCAGTCTGTAGCAGCAGCAGCTGCACCGTAGTCATATGACTAAAAGGAATGCTGGGATATTAAGTTAATTTTAATACCAATATCGGCTGATAATATCAGTAGGTTGATAATATTAGACATCTCTACCATAAATGTAACAAACCGTAAAGTAAAGGGACTTAAAGTTGACTTCCACATTTCTCTTCTTATAAAAAATACAATAAGTGCTACAGTATATCAGTTTTTTTCAATTTCCATTAAGCTGTGCGCATGTGCTGCTCAAACGTTTAACATGCATGAACACTGAACTTTCATGACATCCATAAGTTCAGTGGCAGCAATCCAACAGAGTTTCTACACTATAGAACAATTGTAACCACCATCTGGGGCATATAAATTCACTCTTCACACAAAAGCAGCAGGAGAGTGTAAGTAGCACCTCTACTGTCACTCAAGCAGCCCACTTGGTAACATCTCTCTCAGCGGGCTCTCCTGGCAGATATGCCTCCACATCTTTCTATCAGAACATCATAGTCTGGCCTCATCCATCAACCTGACATAGTGTGCTCTTCCTTTGAATACACAGGATGTCGTCTACTCACAGGTTGCAGGTACTGTCAAAGAAATAATGGCTATTTACAAAATCGGATGTGGTCAGGGGCCCCAAAGCTTTAGAGGTTCAACTGTGAATTGACAGTTTTGGAGAACTGTTAGAACTACATTTAACCTGCCTCTTTTCTTTTATCTACTATCTAGGTACCATGCTTCAAACCTGTGACGTTTTATCATCTCGTCTTAGTGGTCCTTGACCCCTGGAAAAGCTTCCAAAAACAAACTGTAACATCTTGAGAGCAACGAAAGCAATTTCCCGCTTCCTCCCACTCTATTTTGCAGGGTTGATGGTGTTATGCATGTTTTAAAACTCACAACCCTCCCACACAACCATCTGCTATCACACTGCACGTCGCGCACTCTTGCAATCAGATTCCTCTGATCCGGCAGAAGTTTGCTCTAATAACTTTTCTTGAAACAGATTGTGAAAATTACCAAATGCAAAAAAATCCCTTTTACATGCTGCTTTCATAACAGTTTAGTAGTGAAGAAGTGAAGACAAAATGGGAATTATGATGCTGCAGCATGCTTGATAACAAACCTCCCCTCCTCCCTTTCTCTGATCTGCTGTAAGAGGATCTGTGGGCCTGGATTTGGCATGGCAGCTGTACAAGGCACCAAGCTTCCAAGCACACCGTATCTGTTTGCTTTGGATACTGGTGTTGCTGCGAACCGCCAGCAAAAGGATAATATGTCTTTGTAATTAATAGCAGCCTGTTACGTTTTCTGGTTGAGTAAGGGAGCTGGTTTGCAAACCTAGAGAGACAGAAAACTAGATTGCTGGTCAAATAGGATCAGCTGGATGGAAGGTGTAGTAAGAGCATCTTTTAATTGGAAAAACTAAAATTTTGTCTCTTGTGGTGGTGCAGATTTACACCTCTGAAAGGCTGCTGCCGTGTTCAGTGAATCACTGAGTTTACATTCCTGCAGTGACAGTCTTCCAGACAACCATAGCAAAATAAAAACCTCAAAACATGACCTGTGAGAAAAGTCACAGAACTTATGAGTTGAGTCTGGATAAGGTGTCTGCAATCCTTCTACTATCATAAAGCCTAAAAGCTTTTAAAGAGATGTTTAGGGGTTAATTTGCCCCATATTCTTGTAATCATGAATAATGTCAAAGGGTTTATACTTAGCTTGCGCACCAATTGATTTGGCACCAAGAAAAGTACAAGCAAAATAATCCCCAAGAAATTCCACAGTCTAAAACTATAATCTTGGAAAGCTCTAACACTCTTGCTTGCTAATGTGCTAAAACAAATGGATTTAGGTTTAAATCTAAAAGCAATGCGTGTACATTTCCAGGATTCAGGTGAAAATACTACATGTGCAGTGATAGTAGAAAGAGAAGAAAATTCACTAAGTTTACTGTATTCAGCAGTTGCCATTTACAGAATGGCCAAAACATTAGCATGTGTATGGCACACATCTGGCTCTGGCCAAAAACAAGAGTGGTAGTGTGTGTGCAGAGAGGGAAAAGGCGCAACCCTCTGACACATTTCTATCAACTCCTGAGTGTGATTGTAAGAGCTTTGTCTTCGCCAAGTAGCGTGACTAAGGCCCAACTTACAACATGACATATAATCAAGACTGTAGCGGGTATTAAGACGTGTCAGTGACAGCATAGTGAAAGAACTGTTTAGCATTGTTTTTCTTTTCACATGGGTGCAGGCTTAGTGTTGTACTCAATGTTCAGCTTTTGACTTATCAAGAAAGAAATAAGTTAAGACATTTTTCCAATTCTGCTTAAGTACTTGGATTATTGGCTAAAATATGCAATTTGTTCGTCAAACTGGAAATTTAATTTGATGGATTTATGAAGTCAATTGCTAATTTGTTTTTGTAGACAGGAGAAATAAAAAGTCCAGCAGATTTCCATAAAATAGGACACAAAGAAGGTATCTAATAATCATATTTAAAGTGGGAAACAGAGTCAACTCTTCATTTTAGCCTCTCCAAGAGGTTACATTTCTATTCAATATCTTTGCTGCTGAGTCCACACTCAGAGTGTGGCATTGCATGAAATTGTGGCCAAAAATGATCTCACTTCCTGATTGGCCAATTTCCATATGGTGGGGGAAAACTGTTTAGTAACTTTAAGACCTTTTCTTACAATTTTGTTTAAACAGGTTAAAATGAAAAAGTATATCAGAGAAGTAGTTGTAACAATTAGGTTTACATAAGATGTCATGGCACTTGGAGTTCTCACATGATCTCACTTCTCATTTCTGTGTCTTTTGATTGGCTGTGGTTCCTTCTGAAAATAAGCTATTTAAATCAAATTATAAGGTTTATTTTAAAGATCATCTATTGTGGTGAGGACTAAAAAAAAGTGGCCTGCGAGGAAGTGTTTTATAAAGTCCACAATGATGGTAAATCCAATTTAGTGGAATAACCTCATGTACTGTTAAGGTGGTGTGTGCTCAGTTGGTCAAAATCTTGCATGCAGACAAAAAAAAAATGAAATACCTGTACTAGGATGTGGTACTAATTTGTGGCCTTTCTGAGACCGCAGTGCAAAGTTACTGGACAATTACACTGACAGTGAAAATGGTAGACAGACACTCCTGCAATTGAGGTGGACAAAAAAAAACTCATTCATACAATATTGGACAAATCAGGAGAACTTCCAGCTTGTATGAGTAATGCATTGAGATATTGATGACTCAGGTTCCTTCCATCTGTCACCCTTAGGCTTTACTTTTCTCGTAGATAAATGCTGTTTTAGATAAAATAGAATAAATTCAAATGTATAACCTGACTACATTCTTAAGTGTTAGCCTGAAGAATGTACCGACTTCTGTAAACTGTACAATGGAGGGATAAAAATGAATAAAATTGTACTTTCTCTGTCTTCAGGGTAACAGTTTTGATAATGCAGTGGAGACATTTATGGTACCCTATTAGAAAATCACATACAAAAGGAACGTACATACTCATATAGAGGGGCAGTGCCATAAGCACAGTAACTGAAATTGATAAACTATTTAATATATTGACAATTTGACCACAGTTACAAATTGAAAAAGAGTTTAACCTATTCATTTTTTGACAATTAATGTAGTCGATCTTTTCAGTTGCACATATACTCTCATCAGAAATCACTCCTATACTCTGACTATATTCTAAGTTAAACAGATAATATTACTTAAGAAACACTGATAAAACTGATAAAAATCGTCAAGAATTTTCTAGATCCACCCCTGCTCTAAGCAGATAAAGACAAAAGTTAGTTCACTTTCAGTGTTATTGATACAGAGCCTCAGGAAATGTTAACTACAAAGTTGTTCTGTGATACGATAGCATCTGGCAGATTAGCAGTGTCATTTCTATCTATCTGAAATCTCTGCTCCAATTCTAACAGGGAAATTATCTCACCACAAGGAACTCAAAGAAATTCTACAGAATAGATGCATTTAGTTTAGGGATGTTCTAGGCTATATTGTCTTTTTTTTTTTTTTTTTTACCAATATCCAATATACAACTGATATGGTCCAACTCTTAATGTACAATATCCAATTTCAACCGATACCATCTATGCAGACAGCTGTTAGGTTGTATCTCTCATATTTTGACTTTTTGAGTGAGAGGATAAGTAGCTAAATAGTATTTCTGGTCCATAAGTCAAACTTTTTTTCATACTGTGGTTGGTCCTGCAATTTAACATATTTTTTCGTTTTGATTCATATTGACAGACATTAAGGAGTAAACATTATCATCTAGCCCCAAAGGAGGGTGTTCAAGGCTTGTGACAACTATTTTCTGAGCAAAGATCTGAAAATAGCCT
Organism: Atherinomorus stipes; assembly: GCA_023101725.1. Lineage (NCBI taxonomy): Eukaryota > Metazoa > Chordata > Actinopteri > Atheriniformes > Atherinidae > Atherinomorus > Atherinomorus stipes. Next base: position 145,405 of record JALJCO010012367.1, read on the forward strand.
AATCTCACCCAGAGGAGTTCATTTTCATTTTACTGTTCTGTATATGCAATGAAACAAATCCTTAAAAAACATATTTATCCTTCTTATTTATGATGTTTATGATCATTTCCAGGCATTAAAGACAAAACGTGCCAAACGTGTCTAAAGTCTGGGACCACTTTGTGTTAAACTCACGATATAAAATATGTAGTTGATTAAGCCAACCATGAAAGTACATCTGCAATGCTTGAACATTTAAAGAGGAGGCACGTCAGACTTGAGGACCCATCAAAAGATAACATTGTTTGTGTTTGCAAACCCCCACAACAATTACGCACTTAAAATCAAACTTTTTGTCTGAAGAAAATAACTAACTAAAATGATCAATCTAAAAGCCTTTCTAAGTCAATCATTCAATCTAACATACTGTAAATGTCTCCACTTCAACCAGCTTCCTAACAAAGGTTGTACAGTCTGGCTGTCATGTTCATTGAGAAGTTTTCCTTTTCTACTTCTTAATCGTACCACTTAGAATTTCATGAAATAGAAAATTAGGTTTCCCCCCTAAAGTTATTCCTGAAGATTTATGCTATTTCCTGAGCAATGAAACCACACAGAAATGTTGCCTGGCACAAACTAGTCCCATTTCCATGATGGTGCCATAATGGTCAAACGCATTTAGATGCAGGGTGGTCTTCCTCTACCTTTAAGAATCTTACAAAACCTTTTTTTTTTGTCTTTGACATGCCATACCTCCACTTATTTTGCATTCTGTAGCCGATCTCCGTACTTGTATATTCAGCAAATGAGTAGGCCAGGATACTGTTCTGCAGTTTGAATGTTTTTCCTACCACTTACTAACAAACCAGATGGCTTTACCACCAGTAAAGCAGCTGGAACTTTCTGGATAGCATTACGAAGTACAATAACTCTGATAAATTCTCCCATCGAGCTTCAGTGCACAGTTTATGTTCACATTTGGTTTTATGCACGCACTGTTGTTCACCTGCTAGCACAATAACCCCAAATACATTTTTACTTGTTAACCTCCCTTCTTTCTCTCAAACAAATGATAGAAAATACTGTTCATGTAAATTCTGAACTGTTGGGCATTCCCAGACACAAAATCTTCTTATTTCTGGTTTTGTTTGTTTGTTTTTTGCTAAAACTACCAGTTGCTTGAGGTACCAGTTCTCTGTCAACAACTGAATATATTCATCCCAAAGTGTCAAATCATAGGTTAAAGAGATTTGTTGACATTTTACCGTTACCTTTAAGAAGAGTAATGTAATTTATTTAACAAACTTTAAAAACACAAGTTGACAGCATGTCTCTCATTCATGCTTAAGGGATGTGTACTGACTCACTGTTTCTGTCTAGATAGCACAACACGCTCTGACTCATTCCAGCCTAACAATGCTGTCCTGTTACGGTATCAAATATCCTGCAAAGAGACACGGCTCTGGCAGCAGCTCAGAGATCCCTAAACATGAGAACAAGGACTTCAGTCCAGTTGATTTTTGGAAGCTGCTCCACTGCACGCATCCTGATACTTGATAGATTTCAAAGGGGAGTCAGCTCAAATACAGAAACAGAATGAGCAAGTTTCTTATTTCTTTTCTTTTTTTTTTCATGAAGCCAACATCATTTGTCATCCACATTTCCATGATTCTCATCAGTGTACAATCTCAGCATCTTGGCGTCCAAACAAAAAAAAAAAAAAAAAAACTGACAAGCTCAGCATCTCTGATAAGAATCTGCAATGCTTCTTGGAAACGTTTCACTGTCATCCTCATATCATGCTGGTCCTCTTGACCTCTTGCATGCTGATGCAAGCTCCTCAAGGACAAAGACTAACTTACGCAAACCATGCCAGTATTGTAAAATAAACCCCAGGGTTTCAGCTCTTGCCACACATTTCCCCCGCCCTGGCACAATATTATACACAGCAAAGTTGGTGAAACCAAAGATGGTTTTAAAACGAGTGTCGTAGTGTTTATACAAGCTCACATTCAAAAGAGAGTTCGTGCAACATGTTGGGTCATAGGAAATAAAAATTATGTTTCCTAATTGGGGTTTTTATGTTTGTTTTTTCGGAGATATTAAATGTGTATGTGCATGATTCAGGGTATGTTGGGGCAAAGTCAGGGCTTCATTTGCATCAACCGTGACTGTTTTTCACTTTGAGGCACATTCTTTTCTTTGAGCAAATAAGGAGGGAGTAAGCCCCCCCCCCCTCCCCCCCTTATAATACCATAGAACAGTCAAATAGGAATAAATGAAGGGTTTTGCTTTATAAGCATTCAAATCTGACATATTTATCACTTGATTGAGGGTTGCAGTGAGGTGTGTGAGTGTTCCCATCT
>JALJCO010012368.1:0-35000 GCA_023101725.1 Atherinomorus stipes
ATCTACAGCTGTGGATTAACGTGAACAAGCAAATTTGATCTGTGCATGTCATCCCTGCTGGTGTTGTATCCCACTAAGGACCTCCATGTAAATGGAGACCAGCAGTCATGTTGCTGAAGTTGTTATTGATCATCTATCTGTAGATTATCAGGCTGCTGCAGAGCATCGCTGGTTTTAGCCTGCTAGCGTTTATGTAACTGAAGCTTTAATGTAGTAAGAGGCATTTTTTTCATGTGTATTTTACAAAGAAAATAACATTAAACATTTAAACAACGTTAAACTAGACAACACAACAGTTGTCAGACTTTTTAAACTCCATCTATGGAGAAAATATTTACATGTGTGGATGTTTTTGGACTCAGCAGCAGCCATATTGCCGGTGATTTTCATACCTCGTGACAAAATTCACCGCTTAAGTAACCGTGTTTCCCTACATTTTGTAGCCATTTGAGGTTATTAGCTACAGATGTTATATTTAAAATCCACATCTGGCTTCTCCACGGTGGGATCAGCTGTTTTTCAGCATCCAGAAGTTTCCCTGCAGCCGCCCCTCCCTCCATCACTGCTGCATGTGCTCACGTTCCTCAGGAATAACAGATGCAAGTTTTTTCTTGCATCTTCGTAATTTCGCATCGCAGCAGGTGTGTATAGACAAATGCGTCGATATTTCTCCTCCGAATTATTTGCAATTTCGTGCTGTTTATTGGCATCGGTCCCGATGTGAAAAGGCCTTGACTCTGCACCTCTCTAGATGTTCTGTGGATGTGAGTTGAGAGCAGTCACATGACACTATCAACATTATTTATAAATCGTTTATAAATCCTTCATTTTCTTCATCAATCATCATCCTAACGAATAAACTGGATTTTTTATTTTGCTCAGAACATGTCTACACAGTTAAACTCTGGTGATATGAGGTCGGTATGGAGACGCGAAGACTAAACGAGGCTGGGGGACGGCCATCTTTGTCTGGCAGAAGGTCGGCCATGCGTGGTCTGTTGTCATCGTACATTTGTAGCTAAATCACACAGAGAAGAGTTAAAACTTACTTTTTATGATCAAATGATCACCTGCGGTCCATTTCATGAAGCAGGTTCAACAATCTCTGAGTGTAACTCTGAACTCTGAGTTGATCTACTCGGAGATACAAAACTCTGAGTTTTCAGTCCCAGAACAGCTGATTTAAGTTGATTTAATCAACTCAGGGTAGTTCAACCCGGGGTTTTACACGTGCACCACCATGATAAAAAGCCAGCATCAATGGAGCACCGATTCGACCGGTCACCATGGCAACATAGACACGAGGGCGGGGCTGCATTCGCTATTGAATGGAACTATAACTTCTAAGGCCTCATATGGTGAGTTTGAACTGCTGCTGCTGCAAAAAGAAAGAAAGAAAGAAAAGAAAAAGACGGTGTGAGAGAAGATTTAAGTTTAAATGCTTCTTTGCAGTCACACTGATGTTATTGGGTAGAACTGGTTAATGGTAACGTGACAGTCTAGGATCCTGTGACTATGATTCCAGGTGAGTTTGTAGACAGACGCCTGTTTGGTTGAATGGTTTGTGCACCTGTCTCCCATAGATGCACTCCGCAAAATTGAATACACCCCCAAATACGTCACATCTGTTCCGGATGTGGGGGAAAGAAGTGCGACTCTGCCATTGAAACTCATGTTAAACCGGCGGTTTTCACAGACCATAATCTACGACCAACTGGAATATTTCCACAAAACACCAAAAACACCCGAAAGCCTGCAGACAAACGTGTGTTTGGCGCTGACTGGTATCCTCATGATTTCAGCCATTTTTAATGGTTTAATGGTGAGCGGCCCCAGCTAGGTGTGCCTAAGACCACGAACAGGGACGCTGATTCTCACTCCGGACATTCACACGGTCTCATCAAAGCACAAACGATCAGATTAGACCCCCAGACCCCCAGAAAAGGGAAATCTGATGTCATGGCACCTTTAAAAACAAGTTCCTACATCTCACTGAAATGTTTCTCTTCAGGCGATTTTGTCTTATTTTGAGTGTGATGAGATATTTTGACCAGAAATGAGAGAATCTACTTGGTAAGTGGAGTTTTAGCGGTGCAGCTTTGTTCGCTCATGTCTTATTCATTGAAAAGCCGTTTTGCTGTTTGCTGTCAGCACGCGACCTGCAGCCTCCTGCAGGGTCGCTCAGGATGCTGCATCAGGCCGGACTTATTCAATACTTCAGATTTGCATGATCAGGATTTATTGAACTCTTCATCAACATCACAATCCTCTTTTTTTTTTTTACATTTCTTGGCCTTAAACGCTGGATTCTTCCAGAAAATCAAATCCAGAATGTCCCAAACGAATGAAAGCAGTTGTGATCTGCTTTTCTTGTATTATTTTCCTCGGCTGCAGCGGTGCACGTGTTTCTGATACGACCCTGCTAAGCATCTCATCCTCTGTGTTATCTTAGTTTTCATTCCCCCTTTTGTGTCCAGCTCGATGCCGATGCATTAACCAAACATGATTACGTTCTTATTTTCTTAAGGTGCCTCCTCATCTCAGGAGGTATCCAGAAACGCTTCACACATCCACGTCCTGTCTCCTCTTTGTAAATATATCAGGCTTTTATTCAACATTAACCGGAGCCGGGGAAACACTGCACTCCGAGTTCGCTAATTACAATGCAGCTAATGTATTATTTCCTCCCCAAGTGGGATTACTTTCATCTTCCCCATTAAGATGCACATTTTGTTTGGATACTCAAATTACAAACCCCATATTAAATCTGACTGTGCAAAAGGCATTGATCATAGCCCCGATAGCTGCACTCCAACTTTGATTTAATTTGCACTTCCATTAATATCTATGAGACGTCCGATTGTCGTCTTGGGCATATTGATGGTATTGTAAGCCTGCCTTCATATAATGTTCCCCAGCGGCGATGAGGAAATGTTACAGAGAATTAGGCCGAGAAGCAGGCTCAGTGGAACTGGCACTGCAGTCGGAAATTCATTATCCTAATAAATAGGGGTTGGGGGGGTGGGGGGGTAAAGAGAAATTCTCTCTTTTTGTTACAGCAGAAGCACAAAAAGCCCTCGCTGCGTTTGAGTGCTGCTGGAGCTCTGAACGCCGCCGAGAAGCCTTTGAATTGTTCCTGATGGTCAGATGAAGACGCCGTCTCCGTCCATCCGTCCGTCCGTCCTCAGGCTCGTGTCCACGTGCCGGCCTGTTCACGGCTGCTCCACTTTAAAAGGGGAAGTTGGTTTTATTCAGCCTGGACCTGCTTTCTGCACTGCAGAAACGGTCTAAGCAGGTCTTAGATCCTCATATTCAGTAAAAACTGTCTCAGTGTGAGAGGATGATACATGACCAGACCAGAATATGTCAGATTATTAATCTAGTTTTGACAGAAAATGTCTTTTATGTCTTACTTAGTAAGTGAATCTTAAAACTGGATATGTTATCTGCATATTAAGGTAAATTATCGCTCGGACACTTTCAGATCACTTTGTGTCTGAAACCAAGTGATGACGTCGTTTTGTTCTCGCGGACCTGATTGAGGACGGCTTGCGGCTTGTTCTCGACCCCTCGGCTGAGCAGAACTTTCTTCTTGGGATCTCTGAGAAGTATTGTGTGATTGGTCCGATGTTTGAGGTGGGCGGGGTTAACACAGACGCTTGAAGCACACACTCAGAAACAGGTACGAGACAGGAACGTTTCTGTACCTGCACGTACATTTATTACAAATGTTCTCTCAAAAGTACAATATTGGTCTTTATGAGGCCAGAAGTACCTATATACTATGAAAAAGGCTCCAAAGTAATAGAAAGTACACATTTGTACCATTCCAACCCTAAGGGTACCTGCAGCATTGAAACATGTGTGTAGCTTGTACAATAACTATAAATAGCAGTACTTCTAAACAGTAGTATAATTATAGTTATTAAATTATTTATTTTCATAATAATCATAGTAATAATTATATGTATAATTATATATGTGTTTGGCCTAATATTTCTATAATAATTATTCATTTATTATTAGCATCTTTGATTGTTGTCATAATCTCTATTTTATTGACTTTTATTCATCATCTTTAATTGGTTTAATTGTACTTTATTAACTCATACAGCTTGATAAGGTACAAAAATGGACCATGAAGGTACAGAAATGTCTTTCAGAAAGAAACCCCCCCCCAGCAACAAGCTTTGGACCCTTTTAGGTACAAACTGGTACCTGTATTTCTGAGTGTGCAGAGAGTCGTCACCTCCTCGTTTCTGCAGATGCGACGTCGAACGTCTGTTTTAATAAACAGCTGATGGAGGTGGTGAGAAAGTACGAACACGTTAACGACACACTTGGCCTTTAAATACACGGACACCACCACGTGCGCTACTCCGTCCTGCCACGGACGAAGTTTATTGTCTTTTTCTTCATTATTTCGTTTTAATTCTTCTTTACAACGTTAGCTACAGGCTACCGGCTAGCTGAGTGTCTTCTTCTGCTTGTTTGTTGAACTCTGACAAATTAGTGTTACCAGGTGGGGGGAGGCTACATTGCAGCTCATCCAGTCATAAATAACAGTGTAAATATACGGTCCTCGTGGCCCTCTAGGTGGCGCTGGAGGCCCAATGGTGCAGTAGTACGTAGATCACACTGAAAATGAAAAGGCTCAATTTAAATAATCTGTAAAAACCTGGATTTTATTTGTTTTAGACAGGAAATTAAAGCACAAAATTTCATTCAACAATTTATTTATTTGAAATTTTCTCAGAATTTTTTAAAGAACTTCCAAACATAACAGACATTTTCTGCATTAACAGCTGATTTTCTCTCTCTTTTTCCTAAAAATTCTTTCTTTCCAACGAGTGTTAGATGTTTGTTTCTAGATGAAGCTGCAGATGCTTCAGGGATTCCGTTAGCATTAGCGTTAGCATTAGCATTAGCTGGTGCTCCATCCATCTTCCAGTGCTGCTTTGTAATCTCCACTCACTAATCCGTATTTAATAAACTGGAGTGGATTTTTGCCTCTTTAGGGTTTGGGACCATTTTTATCTTCATTATTTAGTTTTAATTCTTCTTTACAATGTTAGCTACTGGCTAGCAGCTAGCTGAGTGTCTTCTTCTGCTTGTTTGTTGAAATTAGCGCAACCAGGTGGGGGGGGGGGGGCTACATTGCAACTCATCCAGTCATAAATAAAGATAAAGATATACTTTATTAATCCCAATCAGAGAGCCGATAAGGAAATTTGTTCTCTGGATTTCACCATCTCAGGTTGAACCAGAGAGCAGGGGGATGCTATTTAAAGCGCCCGGGGAGCAGTTGGTGGGGGTTAAGGACCTTGCTCAAGGGTCCACAGTGGTTCAACTGAGTGTTGTGTCGGGACTTGAACCTGGGTCTGCCACGTCAAACCCCGCGATTTGACCACTACGTTACCCACTCCCCAAACAGCGTAACAGTGTAAATATACGGCCCACATGTGGAAAAGGAGCGTTTTTTTGCAGCCCTCTAGGTGGCGCTGGAGGTCCGAGCTTGGGCCGCCGCCCCGTGGTTAAGAATCACCGGTTTAGAGGCGCACAAGGTTGCCCCATCACTTCCATTATATCAGACAGACGCTGATCTGGAGTGGATCTAAAAATCTCCCGAAGGAATTCAAGTTACAGAAAAACTGGATGAGGAAATGAACGGATTCATGCTGGAAAATACAGCATGAAAAAAACGAACTTCCCCTTTAAGTATCAGCAGTAAACGCCGACTGAATCCCGTGAAAACCTCCGAGGACGGACGTGTGAGTGACTGAAGGAGAATCCAGCAGCTTCCGTCCTCGCTGCCGGAGTGTCGGGCCGATGCTGATGCTGCGCGGTGATTAATGACGTGCCAGCCGCGTGGATGTGCGGTTCCTTCCTCAGCTGAAGCCCTGACACGCTGTTTTCTGTGGGGAAAACACCGCTGGAGCCCAGAGACGTGTGTTATGTTGTAATTAATGCAATCATGAAGATGAAAATAGCTGTTGTTGCAACCAGGAGGACGAGCGCGTGAGGCGGGAGGACGTGCGTCCTCCGAGGCCGCTCTGCTTTTACTCTGCACATCTGCAAGCGGACGGCGCGGCGTGCCTTCAGTTTCCTGGAAAGGGGGAGGGGCTCTGCTCGTGATTCATCTGCAGGTCATTAAAAAGCTGGTGGTTTGAAAGCGTTGGCCTGCTCCGGTGGCGAAGCCTTGCAGGGAGATACGTCGTAAATAACGCCAGCTACGTTTCAGATGCCATAAACAGGGGACACCTAAGGACCTCGCATGATTGCAGACATCTAATCATTTAATTTATGCGTGTCTAAAGGGGCCCTCATTAACATTCAAGTAGCACTCATCTGTCTGGCGGGACGGGTGGGAATCTGAGACGGAACGTGTCTGTTCGGGCAACGCAGCATGGCTACGCTCGCTTCCCTCAATGTCACCAGCGTGTCCCCCCCCCCCTTCACTCCGAGTCTGATTTGTGACCCGGTGATTGTGTTGCAGAACAAAGTTAAAACAATATTGTGGAGGTCACAGCTGCGCTGCACTGTAACAAAACAACTGCAATATCAGATTTTTCTGTGACATTTTACATTTTTTCACCTTTTTTAAAAATATGGAATAATAACGATAAAATGATGGAATAAGCTGAATTTAAAATCTCACATGAAATAACATGAAAAACCTGCAACTGTAAAAATACATCAAGCTTCCATCTTTTAAAGAAGATGACATTTAATTTCACATAAAAAATGTTAAAGTACATTTTCGATGTATTTCTGATAAAATTTCTTCATAGCAAAAGAAAATTTTTTTGGTAATTTATTTATTTCACTCTAAAAAAAGAGAATCTGGGCTGTCGTTGATATGAAAGACTTCTATGATCTAACTTCATTATTTTGGTTTGGTGAATAAATGTTATTATTATTAGTTAAAGGAACATTCCACCCACAGAATGATGTAACTTTATCTTCCACTTCCCCTCATGGTGAGAAAGACTCTGCAGCACTTTTTTAATATCCCAAATGCAGCCGGCGATCAGGAAGGCTTCTGGTTTCCCCCCAACTTTCATATAATGGAGTTCACCGGGGTCCGAGCCAAAAAGGTCCATAAAAGTCCACAAAAACTTGTCAATATTCCTCCATACTGCTCGTCCAATGTAATCCAAGTGTCCTGAGTTTGCCTTGTGGCACACCTGGATCTTTGCATCATGACTCAAATGTGTCTGTCTCCTCTTCAGTACGCTTGTAAATTAGCAACGCAGCTTATCTAACAAACAAGATGGATGCCATGGTCAGTGATGGGAAGTTTTGACTCCTGAACAGCTCTGAATTTAACATATTTGCAGTCCTATGTTTTACCTTCATTTTGCCATTAATTAGTGGTTTGTGTGTTAAAACGTTTTTGCATTCAGTATTTTTATGAGAAGCCTTAAAATTTTGTGCATTCAGAGCCGGCTCTTCTGATTCGCCGTGAAGCATCGACTCTCAGAGCCGGCTCTTCTGATTCGCCGTGAAGCATCGACTCTCAGAGCCGGCTCTTCTGATTCACCGTGAAGCATCGACTCTCAGAGCCGGCTCTTCTGATTCACCGTGAAGCATCGACTCTCAGAGCCGGCTCTTCTGATTCACCGTGAAGCATCGACTCTCAGAGCCGGCTCTTCTGATTCACCGTGAAGCATCGACTCTCAGAGCCGGCTCTTCTGATTCACCGTGAAGCATCGACTCTCAGAGCCGGCTCTTCTGATTCACCGTGAAGCATCGACTCTCAGAGCCGGCTCTTCTGATTCACCGTGAAGCATCGACTCTCAGAGCCGGCTCTTCTGATTCACTTTGAAGCATCGACTCTCCGAGCCGGCTCTTCTGATTCACTGTGAAGCATCGACTCTAAGAGTCGGCTCTTCTGATTCGCCGTGAAGCATCGACTCTCAGAGCCGGCTCTTCTGATTCACCGTGAAGCATCGACTCTCAGAGCCGGCTCTTCTGATTCGCCGTGAAGCATCGACTCTCAGAGCCGGCTCTTCTGATTCACCGTGAAGCATCGACTCTCAGAGCCGGCTCTTCTGATTCGCCGTGAAGCATCGACTCTCAGAGCCGGCTCTTCTGATTCGCCGTGAAGCATCGACTCTCAGAGTCGGCTCTTCTGATTCGCCGTGAAGCATCGACTCTCAGAGCCGGCTCTTCTGATTCGCCGTGAAGCATCGACTCTCAGAGCCGGCTCTTCTGATTCGCTGTGAAGCATCGACTCTCAGAGCCGGCTCTTCTGATTCGCCGTGAAGCATCGACTCTCAGAGCCGGCTCTTCTGATTCGCTGTGAAGCATCGACTCTCAGAGCCGGCTCTTCTGATTCGCTGTGAAGCATCGACTCTCAGAGCCGGCTCTTCTGATTCACCGTGAAGCATCGACTCTCAGAGCCGGCTCTTCTGATTCACCGTGAAGCATCGACTCTCAGAGCCGGCTCTTCTGATTCGCCGTGAAGCATCGACTCTCAGAGCCGGCTCTTCTGATTCACCGTGAAGCATCGACTCTCAGAGCCGGCTCTTCTGATTCACCGTGAAGCATCGACTCTCAGAGCCGGCTCTTCTGATTCGCCGTGAAGCATCGACTCTCAGAGCCGGCTCTTCTGATTCGCCGTGAAGCATCGACTCTCAGAGCCGGCTCTTCTGATTCGCCGTGAAGCATCGACTCTCAGAGCCGGCTCTTCTGATTCGCTGTGAAGCATCGACTCTCAGAGCCGGCTCTTCTGATTCACTTTGAAGCATCGACTCTCAGAGCCGACACATCACTCCCACGATGTGGTTCTGCACATGCGGCATTGATTGTACGTGGCTGTGATGTTATTCAGTGACCTCTGGTGACTTTTCTCCATGAAGAGTTGGCAACAGTCATACTAACCTCGATTTTCTGTTTTCTCACAGTTTTTTACTGGATTTCCAGGTGATTTTCTCGTTATTATACATCTTAACATTGTTCATTAAACATTGAAAAGCCAAAATAAAACAAAGATTTCATGTAAAAGCAAAGTTATGAACTGTATCTTTATTATAGAAAATGACTGTATTTCTATGAGAAAGTTTTTCTCTGTAATTTTACAGTATTTTTATGTTTTTTTTTGAACAGTGTGGGATAAGACTTGTGTCTGAGGCAGCCTGGACACGAGCTGCGTCTCTGCACTTCCACGTGAAGTAAAGCTGTGATGTTTACTTTTGAAGAGTGTCTGAAGTCTTTGTTAGCACGCCGATATCTGACACACCTGAGTGTCTGAGCCGCCGAGGCTTGCATGACAGAAACTCGATAATAATTGGCTTTTGACGCACGCTGGCTGCTGACAGCTGCTTTGTTCTATGGTCAGATCTCATATTTAACGCATCAAAGCGTTGGGATGCTTCCCACTCTGCGACGGACTGATAGCAGGCCTCAGAGAGGGGCGCGCCGTGGTCGTCAGAGCACTGAGAGGTGTCAGCTGCATAACGGCTGCAAGGAAAGTCCTCCAGATGAATCAGATCTGGAAGTCAGCTGGTAAATCTAAGTTTTAGTTTGCATGTGGACGAGCGGCGACGCAGGAGAGGCGGAAATGAGAGATGACCACGGAGCTCGGCAGCGTCCAGCCTCCGTTCTCTGCTGCAGATCTGCAAGCTCACGTTTGGCAGCTCATCGCCATGTTTCTGTATTCATATGGGACGTTTCCATGGGAACTGCCTTCCCACGCTGAAAAAACTCAGATTTTAACAAGTATATTTTTCTCATTTCTAGTAAAAATATCTCATCAGACTCAAAATAAGACAAAATCACCTAAAGAGAAACATTTCAGTGACATACAGCAACTTGTTTTGAGACACAAGCGCCTTAGTTCAAGAAATCTTATCAAGAACATTTTTTTTGTTCTATTGGCAGAATTTTTTTCCCCACTACAAGCATTACAACATGTTTACAGCAGAAATAAACATGTTTACAGCAGAAATAAACACATTTACAGCAGAAATAAACATGTATACAGCAGGAATAAACACGTTTACAGCAGAAATAAACATGTTTACAGCAGAAGTTAACACATTTACAGCAGAAATAAACATGTTTACAGCAGAAGTAAACATGTTTACAGCAGAAATAAACACATTTACAGCAGAAATAAACACGTTTACAGCAGAAGTTAACACATTTACAGCAGAAATAAACATGTTTACAGCAGAAATTAACACATTTACAGCAGAAATAAACATTTTTACAGTAGGAATAAACATGTTAACAGAAGAAATAAACACATTTACAGCAGATATAAACATGTTTACAGCAGAAATAAACACATTTACAGCAGAAATAAACACGTTTACAGCAGAAATAAACATGTTTACAGCAGAAGTTAACACATTTACAGCAGAAATAAACATGTTTACAGCAGAAGTAAACATGTTTACAGCAGAAATTAACACATTTACAGCAGAAATAAACATTTTTAAGCAGAAGTTAACACATTTACAGCAGAAATAAACATGTTTACAGCAGAAGTAAACATGTTTAAGCAGAAATTAACACATTTACAGCAGAAATAAACATTTTTACAGTAGGAATAAACATGTTAACAGAAGAAATAAACACATTTACAGCAGAAATAAACATGTTTACAGCAGAAATAAACATGTTTACAGCAGAAATAAACACATTTACAGCAGAAATAAACATGTTTACAGCAGAAGTTAACACATTTACAGCAGAAATAAACATGTTTACAGCAGAAGTAAACATGTTTACAGCAGAAATTAACACATTTACAGCAGAAATAAACATTTTTACAGTAGGAATAAACATGTTAACAGAAGAAATAAACACATTTACAGCAGAAATAAACATGTTTACAGCAGAAATAAACATGTTTACAGCAGAAATAAACACATTAACAGCAGAAATAAACATGTTTACAGCAGAAATAAACATGTTTACAGCAGAAGTTAACACATTTACAGCAGAAATAAACATGTTTACAGCAGGAATAAACATGTTTACAGCAGAAATAAACACATTTACAGCAGAAATAAACATTTTTACAGCAGGAATAAACATGTTTACAGCTGAAATGAACACATTTACAGCAGAAATAAACATGTTTACAGCAGAAATAAACACATTTACAGCAGAAATAAACATTTTTACAGTAGGAATAAACATCTTAACAGAAGAAATAAACACATTTACAGCAGAAATAAACATGTTTACAGCAGAAATAAACACATTTACAGTGGAAATAAACATGTTTACAGCAGAAATAAACATGTTTACAGCAGAAATAAACACATTTACAGCAGAAATAAACATGTTTACAGCAGAAATAAACATTTCTACAGCAGGAATAAACATGTTTACAGCAGAAATAAAAATTTCTACAGCAGAAATAAACATGTTTACGGCAGGAAAAAAAACAATTTTACAGCAGGAATAAACACATTTACAGCAGAAATAAACATTTTTACAGCAGGAATAAACATGTTTACAGCAGGAATAAACATGTTTACAGCAGAAATAAACACATTTACAGCAGAAATAAACATGTTTACAGCAGGAATAAACATGTTTACAGCAGAAATAAAAACACATTTACAGCAGAAATAAACATGTTTACAGCAGGAATAAACATGTGTACAGCAGGAATAAACATGTGTACAGTCTGGTTCAAACATCATTTTAGGTTTAATAGGTCAAGTTTACCTTCATGTCAACTGTGAGGGGGGTGAATTTTTTTAACTCATCTATTAAGGCTTTACTTTCCCATATTCAGATGTAACAAGATACTACGGCCATATTTTCTACAGTCTTTGGTCTCTTCTCGTTTTATTGCGCCATCATCTATGGATGTTCTGCTCAACTCCGCCTCGATCTTATGAACCAGAAGTCTTGCTAACCCTGTTTTGGTGGAAGTCTCAGCATGCTGAAAGTCACGTGACCACACTAACCGAGGCCTCGTTACGTCATCCGCGGGTGTCGAGCAGGAATCTTGAAGGGACTGGGTTTATTAATCTGGCAATGCTTAATACGGGTTCCAATACATTGGAAATTAATTGAAAATACTTAATTTACCACAGAGGATAAATCCAAGATACTAACCACAGAGGGAGCACTAACGGAAGGTGGAGAACGTATCTTTTATTATACACCGAGTCAGAGACCAGACAGCTCCTGAAGCGCTGCCATCAGCTGCAGTACCACCCACAGCCAGCAGATGGAGCTCATGCTGACTGTCTCGAATATCTCTAGACATCGTGTCGATCTCTACGCAGCTGTGTCAAAATGTCTCATTGTCTCATGAGGCTTCGTTTCGCCATCCCAACCATCACCTCAAGACAAATTCCTTCTATGTGCAAACCTACTTGGCAATAGACCCACTCTGATTCTGATTCTTTCAGATTCTGATTCTGATTCTGATTCTGATTCTTTCAGATTCTGATTCTGATTCTGATTCTGATTCTTTCAGATTCTGATTCAGATTCTGATTCTTTCAGATTCTGATTCTGATTCTTTCAGATTCTGATTCTGATTCTGATTCTTTCAGATTCTGATTCTGAGTCTGATTCTGATCCTGAGTCTGATTCTGAGTTTGATTCTGAGTCTGATTCTGAGCTCTATTCTGATTCCGAGTCTGATTTAGTTTCTGATTCTGAGTCCGATTCTGAGTTTGATTCTGATTCTGATTCAGTTTCTGAGTCTGATTCTGAGTTTAATTCTGATTCTAATTCTGAGTCTGATTCTGATTCTAAGTCTGGTCCTGATTCTGAGTTTGATTGTGAGTCTGATTCTGAGTTTGATTCTTATTCTGAGTTTGATTCTGATTCTGAGTCTGATTTTGATTCCGAGTCTGATTCTGAGCTTGATTCTGATTCTGAGTTCGATTCTGATTCTGAGTCTGATTTTGATTTGAGTCTGATTCTGAGCTTGATTCTGATTCTGAGTCTAATTCAGTTTCCGAGTCTGATTCTGAGTACCAATCTAGTCTGATTCTGAGTTTGATTCTGAATCTAATTCTGAGTCTGATTCTGAGCTTGATTCTGATTCTGAGTTTGATTCTGAGTTTGATTCTGATTCTAATTCTGAGTCTGATTCTAAGTCTGATTCTGGGTATTATTCTGAGTCTGATTCTGAGTTTGATTCTGATTCTAATTCTGAGTCTGATTCTGAGTTTGATTATGAGTCTGATTCTGATTCTGAGTCTAATTCAGTTTCCGAGTCTGATTCTGAGTACCAATCTAGTCTGATTCGAGTTTGATTCTGAATCTAATTCTGAGTCTGATTCTGAGTTTGATTCTGAGTCTGAGTTTGATTCTGATTCTAATTCTGAGTCTGATTCTAAGGCTGATTCTGAGTTTAATTCTGAGTCTGATTCTAAGCTTGATTCTGAGTCTGGTCCTGATTCTAAGTCTGATTCTGAGTTTGATTCTGATTCTAATTCTGAGTCTTTCTGATTCTGAGTTTGATTTTAAGTCTGATTCTGATTCTGAGTCTGGCCCTGATTCTGAGTCTGAGTTTGATTCTGATTCTAATTCTGAGTCTGATTCTATCTGATTCTGAGTTTAATTCTGAGTCTGATTCTGAGCTTGATTCTGAGTCTGGTCCTGATTCTAAGTCTGAATCTGAGTTTGATTTTGATTCTAATTCTGACTCTGATTCTGATCTTTGATTCTGAGTCTAATTCTGATTCTGACTCTGATTCTGAGTCTGATTCTGAGTTTGATTCTGAATCTAATTCTGATTCTGATTCTGAATTTGATTCTGATTCTGAGTTTGATTCTGTGATTCTGAGTCTGATTCTGAGTTTGATTCTGAATCTGATTCTGAGTCTGATTTTGACTTCGATTCTGAGTCTGATTCTGATTCTGATTCTGATTCTGAGTTTGATTCTGAGTCTGATTCTAATTCTGACTCTGATTCTGATTCTGATTTTGATTCAGATTCTAATTCTGACTCTGATTCTGATTTTGATTCTGATTCTGATTCTAATTCTGACTTTGATTCTGATTCTGACTCTGATTTTGATTCTGATTCTGATTCTGATTCTGATTTTAATTCTGACTCTGATTCTGATTGTGATTCTGAATCAGTTTCTGACTCTGATTCTGATTGTGATTCTGATTCTAATTCTGACTCTGATTTTGATTCTGATTCTAATTCTGACTCTGATTCTGATTGTGATTCTGATTCAGTTTCCGGGTCTGATTCTGAGTGCTAAACTAGTCTGAGTCTGATTTTGATTCTGAATGTGTTGAGTCTCGGAGGAAGGTGGAAGTATTTTAGTGGAAGGTGTTGAGCCCTCTCATTGTTGCTGGAGACCTGCGACACCCCCTTTATCAGCACGGTTGGGGCGTCTTAATGACTCGGGGGGGGGGGGGGGGTGGCCGGCTCCTCTCTGCATGAGCATCCAGCAGCATTGATGTCTCTAACAAGAACACAATAAATGGCTCCTCATTATTCAGTAATTAACTCCAACGCGCCGGGTCCCATCCCCCTGTGCCACGCTCTAAATCACCCCCCCCCCCCCCTCCTCCTGCACCACTGTTTAATTTCCTCTCTGTGTGGGGGGTGGGTCAAACATGGCTTGATGCTCTCCATCATTCCCTTGCGTCCCGCTACTCACCCCTTCACCCCGCCACACCCTCCTCCGCCCCATCGTCCCCCCCCCCCCCCCCCCCCCCCAGGAAGGGTCTCCCTGCAGGACACCACCTAGTTAAAGCGGTTAGTCTGTTCCAATACAGTAACAGAATAACAGTCTCGTTCATATTCAGACCTCTGAACTTAAAAATAAAGCAGAAGCAGCGGACAATCCCGGATATTCACAGCGGAAACAAAATTCCTACTGTGAGTGGGTAAAGTACTTTGTGCATGCATGTATAACTCTTGAGTGGCTATAGTACATTTATAGTAAATAAAAAAAAAAAACAGTTAAAGGAAACTGATTAGTGGAGTCTGAAAGGAGGTTTTTATTGTTTTTTATGTAATTTTCGTTATAGCTGTTTACCTTTCATAAGCCGTGGTATGCGGTGACGGCTGAATATGTCCATGGTTAGGCAGGTTAGCACTGCAAATAAATGTAAATGAAGTCAAATCTTCTTCTTCTTCTTCTGAATTAACAGACTGAACGCCGCTTTGGCATAATGCTGCCCCCCCCCCCCCCCCCCCCACAGTTTAAAGATGTATCTGCATTTAAGGATGTCCCATTTCCAAATCACAAAATAGCCCTTAACACTTAGTTTTGAGAGCTACTAAGATTGAAGGTTAAGATAGGAGTTTATACGTGCATTTACTCACCGGTAAAGTTTCTGCATCACTTTGAGTCCATCGGAAGATATTACGCTGAGTCGCCCTTCGGTGAACGTGCAGTTTCATGGCAGAGACGGGGCGGCCTCTATCAGACATTATCTGCAGTTAAACTCCTTCATTTCATCAATACTTTAAGTAGAATGAAGGAATGAATGAGTACTATTGTCCTGTGAGTTCAGAGTTTCTCTAATTGTGTTTTTGTTGTCTGGGTAGCAGCTGATCGTCTCAGCTGAACTACAGAATTGCGCATCGTGAACGCGCGGCCCTGAAAAGTGTGTAGAACCCTGATAACTAACGGAAAGATAAATCTGGACTCACAGGACAAAAGTACTCGTTCGTTCGATCATTCTATGTAAAATGTTGATGAAATCAAGAAGTTTTACTGCAGATAATGTCTTATAGATGCTGCCCCGTATCTCCTATTATACTGGAGGAACACCGAAGGGCAACTCAACATAGTATCTTCCCAAAGAGTCAAAGTGACGCATCCTGGTGAGTAAATGCACGTATAAACTCCTAGAAATAAGGTCAAAGTTCAAAGAAAGAAAGTTCTCCTTTAACCCCAAGTAGGGTCTCAAACCCTGAAGGGACCACCAATATTTAGATATGACTGGGCAGTCCCAAAAAATACAAAAATGTGTTGCCTTGTTATTGCCAGAGGACCTCCAGCAGTCCGAACTCCCCCTGAACGAAATCTGTTGAGCTGGGACTCTAAAAAACCTAATTATGTTTTCCCATCCAAATTCGATGGCTGTCTTGTGGAGGGGCTTTCCCCGTCCTCCACCTCTTCTCTTAATTGTTAAACGAGGTCATTAATTGCGGAGTTGGTCCAATCACCTGCCGTTTCAGCGGGGAATCAGCCGTTGATTGAAAGGTATCATAAAAAGCAGCCCAGGGCCAGTTTGTGCCGAGCCTGCTGGGATCTCCGCCCGTGGCGGCGGAGATTAGACGGGAAGTCTGGGGTGACACACATCCACGCGCGTGGCCCAAATATAGATTCAAGGCAGGCGGCGGTGTCAGGCGAATTCCTGGAGGATGTTGTGGGGAGCGTTCGCTGTACTATTAACGCCCCTGACCTAATTGAGGAAGATGCCGGCATAAACTGCTTCCCTACATGCGAGCGAGGTCAGGTTCATTTGAGGGGTAATTGTGAAATTGGCATGTAAACTAGGACAATAGAAGAGATGACAAGAAAATGAGGACAGATGACAAATTTCCTGATAGATTTAGCA
The DNA here is from genome assembly GCA_023101725.1 of Atherinomorus stipes. Classification (NCBI taxonomy): domain Eukaryota; kingdom Metazoa; phylum Chordata; class Actinopteri; order Atheriniformes; family Atherinidae; genus Atherinomorus; species Atherinomorus stipes. Next base: position 16,524 of record JALJCO010012368.1, read on the forward strand.
TGAATTAGACACGGTTGACGGCCGTCTCCCTGCAGGACTGTTTGCTGGAGTCTCGTACCGTCGCTCGCTCGTGCTTTTCTCTCACATCTCACCGCTTTTTTGACTGGAAGTGGAAATAAAAGCAGCGCATATTCGAGGCGACGCCAGCTTGGATGCAGCCGAACATTCTTCACCTGGTGACAGTTACACAGCAGGCTGAGGAGGGGGGGGGCACGACTCTCTGCTTGCTTAAGAAAATCAGGGAAATATTAACACAGGAAGAGCATTAGAAAAGCAGGCCGGAGTTAGTTTTTCTGCAGGCTTCGGGAGCGTCTCCCACACAGACCTGATCTGCACTGAGAAAAATATGACCACAAAAATGATTTCCACAAATCACATCTAAGATATTTGACTTCACACAATCTGAGTAGCTTCTTATGACCTGATTATTTTATGATGTGAACAATAAAACTTGACTCAACCTTCATTTTTTACTTTGATCCAAATTATTTTCTTAACTTTTAGTTATTGAACCAAACTAGTAAACTGAAATTTAACTCAACTTATTCTAATTTAGTCAATGCAAATTGAAAATTTCTATTTAGGTCAGCTGAATTTAAAGGAATAGTACACCCACAGAATGATGGTTCTTCATCTTCTCCTCATCCTCATGCTGAGCAAGACTATGGAGCACTTTGGGGGGGGGGGGGGGGGGGGGATTTAAAATCTAGATTTACTAGATTTTTCGAGACTAAACAGTAGAACATCGCTGTTTCTATTTGCGCGTTCACGACATTACGGACACCGCAGTGTTCAGCGCCTGTTCTGCCGATAATACAAGCGTAGAAGAAGAAATTCGTTGTTTACGTTGTGATAAGAGCGAACGAGCTGCAGACAAACACAAGAGGGGTTGATATTGATTTAAAAGAAAGAAAAAGAGAACGCGCTCTCTCGTCTTCCGTAGTGTCGTGAACTCGCAGGGACGCGCTTCACGGCAGCTACATGTTCAACTGTTTAGGATAAAAATTTACTAAATGATGGTTTCCAGTAAATTCTGGACGCTACCCACTCAGGACACTTGGATTACATTGGACGAGCAGTTTGGAGGAATATTGACAAGTTTTTGTGGACTTTTATGGACCTTTTTGTTTCGAACGCAGGTGAACTCCATCATATGAAAGTCTGAGGATAATGAACCCCCCCCCCCGGATCTTTGAGTTATTAAAAAAGTGCTCCAGAGTCTTGTTCAGCATGAGGATGAGGAGAGGATGAAGGACCATCATTCTGTGGGTGTATTATCCCTTTAATTTGTTCAATACTGTGATTTTGAATAATGTACTTTGCAGTAATATTCTCTCGTTCTTAATGCAAATTTACTCAGGTCACGTATGCATGAGGATACACAGTCTGATACAACAGCAACACTATTTTTTGGTTTTATCGTAGACATGACAAACCGCTGAATATGATCGCGAGTTTATCTCCGTGAACTGTCCTTCACTCGTGGTGCAACTTTAACGTCCAAACTAAACCGAGTTTCTCAATGACTCTCTGAATGTGTAATACACAGTAAATACACAACTCAGATTTCTAGACTATAAGACAATATCACAATATCACGATGCTGGCCAGCATGCCGAGAGAGAGTTTCCGGACGTAAGTGTGCTGGCTGCAGTGTGCAATGCGTATGCATAATTCATACTAAAAATATTACCTGCAGGTCAGGAAGGAAAAATAAATAAATTGAGAGAAATCAAAGTTTGTTTTGGGTCTTTTTATGTGTATTTAGTTCAGTATAAATCAAACTTGACGTCTCTAAATGCAAAAAGAATGAGTTTTACTATCAAACAATGATTTGATCTTGTTTTAAATGGCAGTTATTAGTGGGAATGAACTGCACGTTGCACTTTTCCAGTGTGGAGGAACGCTACGTACGATGCTGACAAACCCTGTTTGAAATAAAATCCCTCTAAACACACGGCGTTAATATTTAATGGCGCCGGCTCCTCGGAGGCCGCTCGGGCCGAGGCGCTGAGTCTGGGGGGAGATGGGATTAGCGCCGTGTGCTCAGAGGAAGAGCAGCTTCGCGCTAATGAAGCGATCAGGGCCTGAACTTTGTGAAGAAAGCTCACATCCGATTAGCCGGCGCAGATGCGTGTAAACACAGCAGATCATTTCTGTTCATGCCAGTCTGAGCAACAACCGGCGCACCTTCAACCATTCCAGCGCCGCCGTTTCTCTCCTCACCCTCTTCACAGCTGTTCTGAGTTAAAGGGATAGTACACCCACAGAATCATGGTCTTTCATCTTCTCCTCAGCAAGACCAAAAAAGTCCATAAAAGTCCACAAAAACGTGTCAATATTCCTCCAAACTGCTCGTCCAATGTAATCCACGTGTCCTGAGTGGGTAGCGTCCAGAATTTACTGGAAACCATCATTTATTAGACTTTTATAGACTAAACAGGAGAACATCGTACCTCCCCGATGCGTCCATGAGAGTTCACGACACCACGGAAGCAGCGGCCGACCAAACCAGACGAGATCACGTTCTTTCTTTCTTTTGGATCAATATCCAACCCCTCCTGTGTTTGTCCCAAAGACTGGAAATAATATGGCCGTAGTATCCGGTCTCGTCTGAACAGAGGAAAGTGAAGCCAGTTGGGCGTTTCCCACCACCGCCATCTTGCCGTGTCACGTGTGTCGTCACCAGAGCGATCAAAAGTAGAAGTAAAAGTAGATCTAGAGTAGAAATGCTGCAGTGCTTTTGGACCTGCCAGTATGTTTACAACAGGTGTTCACTAACGAGCTCTTTTAGCTGGCAAAGGAGCTAATTAAACCCAGCTGGTGCAGTGATTGGTAGGAACAACTACTGCACAGGATTTCTACTTTCTACTTCTAGCCTATTTTTGACACCTCTGGTCGTCGCTCCCGGAAAAATACTAAAATGGACAAAGCGCAACCTCAGGACAAATGATTGACAGCTGATGTACTCTGGGCTAAATGCTAACTGAGCTAACTGGAAACTAAAAAGAGCTAACGAAGATTAGCCTCCTGAGCGGCGGATAAAGTTCAGACATGTTTGGACAATTAGCTGCTAAAAACCACCATGTTGCTGCTCTGCTGCAGACTGAGACCTTACTGAGAGCTAACAAGGAGCTAACTGTTAGCCACCGGCCAGCAGGCCGACATCTGGTCTGCCACCTGTCAACCAAAAGGACACGCCCCTAATTATGTGTGATTTCAAGATTAAATAACATCTTCACGGATGAGTTAGAAAAAAATTCACCCCCTCACAGTTGACATGAAGATAAACTTGACCTATTAAACCTAAAATGATGTTTGAACCAGACATGTTTATTTCTAATGTAAACATGTTTATTTCTGCTGTTAACATGTTTATATTTGATGTAAACATGTTTATTTCTAATGTAAACATGTTTATTTCTGCTGTTAACATGTTTATATTTGATGTAAACATGTTTATTTCCGCTGTTAACATGTTTATTTCTAATGTAAACATGTTTATTTCCGCTGTTAACATGTTTATTTCTAATTTAAACATGTTTATTTCAGATGTAAAAATGTTTATTTCTGCTGTAAACATGTTTAATTCTGCTGTAAACATTTTTATATCTGATGTAAACATGTTTATTTCTGCTGTAAACATGTTGATTTCTGCTGTAAATGTGTTTATTTTTGCTGTAAACATGTTTATATTTGATGTAAACATGTCTACATCAGATGTAAACGTGTTTATTTCTGCTGTTAACATGTTTATATCTGATGTAAACATGTTTATTTCTGCTGTGAAGTTGGTCTTTGTAACATGTGAGTCTGTGGGGATTTGCTCTGTTTTGGAGCCCCTGGTGGATGATGAAAGAACTACAACTAAAACTCAACTTTCTGGCTTCACTCTTTTCCAGCGGTGTTTGTCCCGGTTTGTCTGCAGCTCTGTCGTTCTTATCACAATGTTAACAGTGAATTTCTTCTTCTACGCTCGCATTATCGGCAGAGTAGGCTCTGAACGCCGCGGCTTCTGTAGTGTCGTGAACTTAAATCAGGGAAGTACTGATGTTCTACTGTTTAGGCTCTAAAAATCTACTAAATGATGTCGTTTCCAGTAAATTCTGGACGCTACCCACTCAGGACACTTGGATTAAATTGGACGAGCAGTTTGGAGGAATATTGACAAGTTTTTGTGGACTTTTATGGACCTTTTTGTTTGGAGCGCCAGTGAACTCAATTATATGAAAGTTGGGGGATAATGACCCCCCCCCCCGGATCTCTGGCTGCATTTTAGATATTAAAAAGTGCTCCAGGGTCTTGCTCAGCATGAGGATGAGGAGAAGATGAAGGCCCATCATTCTGTGGGTGTACTATCCCTTTAAGCTGGGAGTTAGAGGAGCAGAGCACCAGCTAATGGGTTAACATGGCCGCCGAGCGACCGTTAGGGTGCGTGCACGTGCCGCGCAGCGGTGAACACCACCTGACCTTGTCCACATCCGGGGACGGGGCAGCATCTGAACAAGAACGGCCCATTTGGATGTGATTAAAAAACACTCGAGCTCCTGAAGCCCGAGCGACTCCCACAGCCATCAGCTCATTTGACAGAGATCCAGCGCGTTTAAGATGTGCAGATGTTTTCGCTTTAAAGCTGGCATCTGTTTATGCAGACACGCTTTATGTTCCAAAAACCACAAAGGACCTCCAATAGGTTTTATGGAGCCGAGTGGGCCAGAGCTCTGCGCGCTGTAATTGTGCTGCAGCAGGTAACGAGCAGAGTGGTGACCAGCAGTGCTCCCTGTAGACGCATGTGCGCTATCTGCCTTCATCTGCTGCAGCAGCGCTGTCCGAGCCCCCCAGCAGCTTTCACGTTAGAGCGTGCTTCATATCAGAGAACCAACTCTACCTCAGAGTTCACGAAGTTTCATATAAAACCTGCTGCAACAGTGACTTTCTCACACTTCACAGGGCAGATGCTGTTCCACTCGTCCTTAAAGGGAAAGTTTGTTTTTTTTCCAACCTGGATCTGTTTTCTAGCATGAATCCGTTCGTTTCCTCATCCAGACAGTTTTGGAGTAACTTGAATCCTTCAGCAGATATTTAAATCCACTCAGATCAGCGTATGTCCGATATGATGGAGGTGATGCAGCAACTGCGTGCAGCCTCTAAATAATCATCATCTGCCACAAACTCCTTCATTTCACCCATGTTTGTTACCAAACATTATTTTTTAATGGTTTAGTTTCAGTTTATCCACACTCACAAATTCATTACATCTTCACATAGAGCTAAGAGAAATGTGTGAATCAGGACTCCTAAGAAGCTATCAAAAGCTTATAGAAGGAGCCTGTGGACATAGTGAAACGTACTATGCCAAAAAGAAGAAAAGGAGAAAAAGACAAGAGTAAGAAAAGTGAAATATGACACATTGGCTACATACACAAACGGCACATACAGCATCCACATCCCGCACATACGACAAACAAAATACAAAACATAACGCTTTCCCATAGCAGATACATTCAGGAGCTAAATGTTTCATTGTGCATATGAATTTAGGAGTTTCGTCTTTAACATGTTTTTAAACATTATTCAAACAATAATTATTCAAACCCCCCCCCCCCTCGTGAGCTCCAAGCAGCTTTGAGTTGCTTATTTGTGGTGATCCGTCCTTATTGAACACCTCTTATTTTATTTCTATTTCATTGTTATTGCCAGCTGTTTTGTATGTGCAGCACTTTGGAGACATGTTCTGACTTAAATGTGCTTTATAAATAAAGTGGATTGAATTTCTTAATGTCCCTGCTGAGGTTATTCCACAACTGAACCAACAAGACCCTCATCTTTGTTTCAGCCTTGTTCTGGATGTTGGCACAATAAATCTACAATTGTCTCTTAAATGAAGCTTAAAGGAGTGATGACATAGCAGTTAAAAACTAGTTTATGTTGTTGGCATTACTTTATATGTAAATACTCCAAAGAAAAAAACGGCATTTTTTACAGCGGAGTATTGTTTTGAAACGCCAGACCTCACTTCCTCAGTAATACAGTTGGGTCCGGTGATGATATGGAGCTTTACCCGGAGACCACGTTGACTTCATTTTGATTGGCTACACCTTATTTGGCTATGACCTTATTTGGAGAATCTAGGTCAAGCTGCGATCGGAGTTTGCTAAAGGCTAACTGCTAGCAACAATCCAGACAGTGAGCTACGTTTATCAGACAAGACAGCATTTAGAAAATAAATAAACTTACAGGTAATGACAAGGTTGTGGCCCCCTCCCTCAGTGTTGCTGCAGAAGTTTTCTTTTAAATCCATTTGTTTGAAAATCCAGACCTGACTGCACAGAAGTTACTACTAGCTCCATACGAAGCTGAATCAGACAGGGAGGGGGAGGGGGAGCGGACGGTGCATCGGCCGTTAGGAGAGAGAGAGGGGGGCGCTGTTTACTTGATAGTGTGCTCTTATTGGAGCAATTAAATTACGTAGAATGATAGAACTACGTAGAATGTTAGCCTGCTGTCTGATTCAACTGTTTCTGAGCAGAGAGACAAAGCTGACAGACCATAAACAGGAACTTTGATTCTCACTCTGGACATTCACATGGCCTCATCAGTGCACAATAGATCATATTATACCCCCAAAACCCCAGAAAAGTGAAATTTGATGTCATGGCACCTTTAAAATATTTCTGGACACCTGGAGGAGGATTTTGTTTAGCTTTGAACATAATTTGGATTGTTGTCTACTAAACTGTGTCATTAAATTTCATAAGATTTGATTTAATGCATAATGGATGCGTATGGTGATAATATGCGGCGTTATTTATCAGGCGAACGGTTCGTTTCTGGAATAGAACAACATCATTAAAGGTACAGTGTGTAAGAATTACTGACATCTAGTGATAAAGATGGGTATAGCAGTGACTTCATATTCCAAGCACTGTTGTGTATGTAGTGTTGCTCTGTACACATTTAAATGTGAGTCAAAGATAACACAAGTAAACAGAAAATGCAGTTTTTAAATTAAGATTTTTATTAGTAAAAGGGGAAAAATCCAAACCTCCATGGCCCTGTGTGAAAAAGTGATTGCCCCCCCCTGTTAAAACATAAATTAACCATGGTTTATCACATCTTTGGAAAGCTTCAGCTTGGTGAAGTGGTGAAAACATGGAACAGTGGTGAACCTTCCCAGGAGGGGCCGGCCGACCAAAATGACCCCAAGAGCACAGCGACGACTCATCCAAGAGGTCACAAAAGACCCCAGAACAACATCCAAGAACTGCAGGCCTCACTTGCCTCAATGAAGGTCAGTGTTCATGACTCCCCCATCAGAAAGAGACTGGGGGGCAAAAATGGCTGCATGGCAGAGTTCCAAGACCAAAACCACTGCTGAGCAAAAAGAACATAAAGGCTCGTCTCAGTTTAGCCAGAAAGCATCTTGATGATCCCCAAGACTTTTGGGAAAATACTCTGTGGACTGACGAGACAAAAGTGGAACTTTCTGGAAGGTGGAGGTCCCATTACATCTGGCGTAAAAGTAACACGGCATTTCAGAAAAGGAACATCATAGCAACAGTAAAATATGGTGGTGGTAGTGTGATGGTCTGGGGCTGCTTTGCTGCTTCAGGACCTGGAAGACTTGCTGTGGTAAATGGAACCATGAATTCTGCTTCTACCAAAAAATCCTGAAGGAGAAGGTCCGGCCATCTGTTGGTGACCTCAAGCTGAAGCGCACTTGGGTTCTGCAGCAGAACAATGATCCAGAACACACCAGCAAGTCCACCTCTGAATGGCTTAAGAACAACAACATGAAGACTTTGGAGTGGCCTAGTCAAAGTCCCCACCTGAATCCCATTGAGATGCTGTGGCATGACCTTAAAAAGGCGGTTCATGCTGGAAAAGCCTCCAATGTGGCTGAATTACAACAATTCTGCAAAGATGAGTGGAACAAAACATGCAAAAAAGTAAGAAATCAGGACACTTTTTCACACAACTGTGCAGGAAACTCATCTGATGTAAAAATGTATATTCATTTAGACGTAAAAGCTTTCTGGTCTTTCATCCGTCACATGTTTTATCCATGAGGAGATTATTTTGTGGCTGAAACAATAAAAGAGCTGAATGAATTCTGTTTTTAGTCAAACAAGCGCGGCGCTGCAGCCGCTGAGAGGCGATCGTGTCCTGATGAATGCCGGCCGATCTTTGTGCTGTTTGACTAAAGAGCAGCTGTCACCGTGAAGTTAAATAACCTCCAGCTTGGAGGATCTGGCTTCTTATCTGAGCAGCGTCTCCGATCTGTTTTAATATCAGCTGTCAAACAGCTCTGAGCTGCTGCTGGTGTTCTCAGGTCCGCGCAGGAACGCTGATCATGTTGTACGTACGGGAGGATTAGCATATTCATGGCTGCAGCGTGGAACGTGCAGACTGCAGGAAGAATGTGTCAAAACGCAGCGTCTGGCTGCCTGTTTTGCTTGTGACGGTGACCTCCTCGTCCTGCCGCTCGTTGTTTTCCTGAGCCGTGAAACATGGACCGGAACTTTCCACTAAACCTGGCTGTTGTTGCCTGTGTTATCGTAGCTTAATGCTGAGCAGCAGACGCCGCGTCCTGTCCTCACAACTGCAACCACATGCTTCCTGCATGTGCACCTCGTGTTCGGAGCTCGCACCCGGGCCGTTTTATCTGCGCTGTATTTATGCTTTTATGTGCGGCGGTGGCCTGTTCACCTGTTCTCTCTGGGCTTTCATATCACCTCAGTTTCTCCGTGTTTGCCTCGTACTGCTCTGCTGTTTCAGGATGATGCCATGTGGAAGGGTCATCCATGTTTTATGACCTAACAGACCGAAGGCTTTTGTTTCTTTTGAAATCTGTTACTCACAAAAGCTCTAAAAATAAAGAAGAGCGACTGAAAATACTTCATTACATCTTTAACCTGTGAAGCACTTTGAGCTGCAGTTGTGTGAGGCGAGGCACGGCAGGCAAAAACCCCGTTCTTTCATCACCTGGTCAGTTTTTAGATTTTCGTTTTTTTCTTCCTTCAACATGTTTTCTTTCAGACTCGTGTTAAAAAAATAAATAATCAAAAATCAACATTTCAGGAGTTTATTTCCTGATACTTTGCCTGATGAACCCAAATCTCCTCAAACTGCAGCTAAAGTTGGTGTTTTTAACGGAGCAGCACCGTGGTGCTCGTCTGAACCCGTCATGTCTGGTATCCATGGAAACGTCTTTTTTTCCTGAGCGATGTCATCTCAACCATATTTAATATTTCCAGCTGTATTGATTGTTAAATGCAGGGTAGGGGATCTTGGAAAAACTGTTTGAACAAGCTACATTTGTAAAAAATATACCCCCCCCCCCCTGTTTTTCCAGTCCTATACGTTCCACAGGTGATTCATTTTTTACATTTTTGTGTCAGAACATTTCATTAATTGTCTGCAATCGGGGTGTGAAGAAGACTTTAAGCAATATTGTAAAAAATGCTCCTGGAAAACATCTTCCACCTGCCTTTAAACTTGAACAGAACAGGGAGGGTTTGATGCTAAGCGCGTGCTCTCATTGGATGATGTCAATTTTGGACAATGTTATTGGTTCACATTGGTCATGTGACACGGTACAGCCACTTCCTGCCTGGTCTTTGCAGGAAATGTGAAGTTAAAATGCCGAAGAAAACGTGTCAGGAACGTTTTTTCAGAGAGAGAGATGGTAGCGTTTAAATGTCGGAGACAACAGAACATCTTCGTCAGAAGCTAGAATCTGATAGGCTACCACCATCATGTGATACAGAAGCTAGAATCTGATAGGCTACCACCATCATGTGACACAGAAGCTAGAACCTGATAGGCTACCACCATCATGTGATACAGAAGCTAGAATCTGATAGGCTACCACCATCATGTGACACAGAAGCTAGAACCTGATAGGCTACCACCATCATGTGATACAGAAGCTAGAACCTGATAGGCTACCACCATCATGTGATACAGAAGCTAGAATCTGATAGGCTACCACCATCATGTGACACAGAAGCTAGAACCTGATAGGCTACCACCATCATGTGATACAGAAGCTAGAACCTGATAGGCTACCACCATCATGTGACACAGAAGCTAGAATCTGATAGGCTACCACCATCATGTGATACAGAAGCTAGAACCTGATAGGCTACCACCTTCATGTGATACAGAAGCTAGAATCTGATAGGCTACCACCATCATGTGACACAGAAGCTAGAATCTGATAGGCTACCACCATTATGTGACAGAGAAGCTAGAATCTGATAGGCTACCACCATCATGTGACACAGAAGCTAGAATCTGATAGGCTACCACCATCATGTGACACGGAAGCTAGAATCTGATAGGCTACCACCATCATGTGATACAGAAGCTAGAACCTGATAGGCTAGCACCATCATGTGACACAGAAGCTAGAATCTGATAGGCTACCACCATCATGTGATACAGAAGCTAGAATCTGATAGGCTACCACCATCATGTGATACAGAAGCTAGAATCTGATAGGCTACCACCATCATGTGATACAGAAGCTAGAATCTGATAGGCTACCACCATCATGTGATACAGAAGCTAGAATCTGATAGGCTACCACCATCATGTGACACAGAAGCTAGAACCTGATAGGCTACCACCATCATGTGACACAGAAGCTAGAACCTGATAGGCTACCACCATCATGTGATACAGAAGCTAGAATCTGATAGGCTACCACCATCATGTGACACAGAAGCTAGAACCTGATAGGCTACCACCATCATGTGATACAGAAGCTAGAATCTGATAGGCTACCACCATCATGTGACACAGAAGCTAGAACCTGATAGGCTACCACCATCATGTGATACAGAAGCTAGAACCTGATAGGCTACCACCATCATGTGATACAGAAGCTAGAATCTGATAGGCTACCACCATCATGTGACACAGAAGCTAGAACCTGATAGGCTACCACCATCATGTGATACAGAAGCTAGAACCTGATAGGCTACCACCATCATGTGACACAGAAGCTAGAACCTGATAGGCTACCACCATCATGTGACACAGAAGCTAGAATCTGATAGGCTACCACCATCATGTGATACAGAAGCTAGAACCTGATAGGCTACCACCTTCATGTGATACAGAAGCTAGAATCTGATAGGCTACCACCATCATGTGACACAGAAGCTAGAATCTGATAGGCTACCACCATCATGTGATACAGAAGCTAGAATCTGATAGGCTACCACCATCATGTGACACGGAAGCTAGAATCTGATAGGCTACCACCATCATGTGATACAGAAGCTAGAACCTGATAGGCTACCACCATCATGTGATACAGAAGCTAGAATCTGATAGGCTACCACCATCATGTGATACAGAAGCTAGAATCTGATAGGCTACCACCATCATGTGATACAGAAGCTAGAATCTGATAGGCTACCACCATCATGTGATACAGAAGCTAGAATCTGATAGGCTACCACCATCATGTGATACAGAAGCTAGAATCTGATAGGCTACCACCATCATGTGACACAGAAGCTAGAACCTGATAGGCTACCACCATCATGTGACACAGAAGCTAGAACCTGATAGGCTACCACCATCATGTGATACAGAAGCTAGAATCTGATAGGCTACCACCATCATGTGACACAGAAGCTAGAATCTGATAGGCTACCACCATCATGTGATACAGAAGCTAGAATCTGATAGGCTACCACCATCATGTGACACAGAAGCTAGAACCTGATAGGCTACCACCATCATGTGATACAGAAGCTAGAACCTGATAGGCTACCACCATCATGTGATACAGAAGCTAGAATCTGATAGGCTACCACCATCATGTGACACAGAAGCTAGAACCTGATAGGCTACCACCATCATGTGATACAGAAGCTAGAACCTGATAGGCTACCACCATCATGTGACACAGAAGCTAGAACCTGATAGGCTACCACCATCATGTGACACAGAAGCTAGAATCTGATAGGCTACCACCATCATGTGATACAGAAGCTAGAACCTGATAGGCTACCACCTTCATGTGATACAGAAGCTAGAATCTGATAGGCTACCACCATCATGTGACACAGAAGCTAGAATCTGATAGGCTACCACCATCATGTGATACAGAAGCTAGAATCTGATAGGCTACCACCATCATGTGACACGGAAGCTAGAATCTGATAGGCTACCACCATCATGTGATACAGAAGCTAGAACCTGATAGGCTAGCACCATCATGTGACACAGAAGCTAGAATCTGATAGGCTACCACCATCATGTGATACAGAAGCTAGAATCTGATAGGCTACCACCATCATGTGATACAGAAGCTAGAATCTGATAGGCTACCACCATCATGTGATACAGAAGCTAGAATCTGATAGGCTACCACCATCATGTGATACAGAAGCTAGAATCTGATAGGCTACCACCATCATGTGACACAGAAGCTAGAATCTGATAGGCTACCACCATCATGTGACAGAAGCTAGAATCTGATAGGCTACCACCATCATGTGATACAGAAGCTAGAATCTGATAGGCTACCACCATCATGTGACACAGAAGCTAGAATCTGATAGGCTACCACCATCATGTGACACAGAAGCTAGAATCTGATAGGCTACCACCATCATGTGATACAGAAGCTAGAATCTGATAGGCTACCACCATCATGTGACACAGAAGCTAGAATCTGATAGGCTACCACCATCATGTGATACAGAAGCTAGAATCTGATAGGCTACCACCATCATGTGATACAGAAGCTAGAATCTGATAGGCTACCACCATCATGTGATACAGAAGCTAGAATCTGATAGGCTACCACCATCATGTGATACAGAAGCTAGAATCTGATAGGCTACTACCATCATGTGATACAGAAGCTAGAACCTGATAGGCTACCACCATCATGTGATACAGAAGCTAGAATCTGATAGGCTACCACCATCATGTGATATAGAAGCTAGAATCTGATAGGCTACCACCATCATGTGATACAGAAGCTAGAATCTGATAGGCTACCACCATCATGTGATACAGAAGCTTTAACCTGCATGTTTTGTATCTGTTCAGTGGTATCTTGACATTAAAAAAGTATCAATTTTAATGTTTAGTCTGGCTGGTATCGAAGTATCGCCTCCAGTGTATTGACATGTTCATCTCTAGAAATGACCATCTTCCTACGTCAGATAATACCGGCCATTCACATGTCGGTGAATCTCGTTTTGCATACAGGGCTGCTATGTAGCCGTGACTCCGTTCCACTCTGTTCATCTCCTTGTATGTGTAGTAATTCTACTTTGTCAGGCTTCATATCTAATGGCAGAAAACAAATGTTTGGTAGCGTAATTGAGGGATATCCAGTAGAGCGGAGCTGCCGACTCTGCACTCCCCCTGACCTCTCTGGGAAACAGATGAAGCTGAAGGACCATGGTGGCCTGCATACCATTCTCTCTCTGGCATCGCAGCCCTGCTCCTGTGGCCGTTCTCCATTCTGTCACAAGGACACATTTCAAACTGAAGTGATCCAAACAGTGATCATACACTTGAGAGACCGTCTCTGAGACAGAGGTTGAGGGGAGTGACAAGGACAAGTGTCCTACAAATGCCATATCCAACATCTCCAGTGTTTCCAGTGGCACTTGAACTGAAATGGGCTCGCTCAACAGGGGACAGGCTTCAAGATTTTATTGTGTGTACTTCAGAAAGGCTGTCATGCTGAAGTTGGAGTGCTTGCTGGTGTGTCCGTGTGCGTATCAACAGAGCAGCAGAGGAATTTTAAGGCCTCCAGGCCACTGAGTTGTGATGACACCGCTGCCTTGCTGCACAGTAATTTAACTGTACAATTCACATTTAGGACACTGATGTTTTATGGGGGTTTTATAAAAAACATTTCAGAGGAGATAAAAAAAAAACAACTTTAAGCGAGCTCTGCAACACAATCCTGGATCAGGGTTCACACTCTTTTCTTGAAGTTATTTTCCAGGACTTTTTCAGGACATTTTCCAGACTTTTCCAGCTGCTATAGTACGAGACACGTTATCACAACATGGTTGGGCTTTGATTTTTTCTCAGAAATCCAATTCGAAGTTTGTTTGTTTTTTCATAATGAAGTTCGACTATATTTGAACATTTTTTAACTATAATTTAAACATTAAATTTGTATTGGCATCAACTTAGAGTTGTACATGTTGTGGCCACCAGAGGGCAGTGTAGCTCTATCAACGTCTATGTATTAATAACATCGTTATTAAGGAGCAAACAACATAATTCAGTGTTATAGCAAAGATGTAATGAGCAGAATATAACAGAAGATGCTGTTACGACACAGTTAATGCTCCGTCAGTCGCGATTCTCAACTTCACCCGACGGGAGACACACCCGACAATCACTGCCAGTTCAGGCTTAAACTAGGCTTAAATGGGCCTTTCAGCCCTTCCTCTATTAGTCCTGTAGATAGATAGATAGATAGATAGATAGATAGATAGATAGATAGATAGATAGATAGATAGATAGATAGATACCCTACAGGAAAAATTCAGGTGCCTGAATCCTGTTAGCTCGCTATTAATTATTATAATTATTATTATTACTTACTAGCGTATATAAATGTGCGCTAAATAAATAAATCAAACAGAACCAAACCAACTGGACGGCGTGAATGCACCTTCAGACTGTGGAAATTCAAACAGGAATGCCTTTATTCCAGTGAAAATGTCTTTTTTGGTACATTAAGGAAAAACAAACAGGTCACATGCTCAGAGAGGATTATTTATCATCATTCTAAAACCACAAATTTTCCGCAATACAGCTTTCTTGTTTTCTTGACATTCATTTGTGTTCCCCCCCCCCCCTCATCTTAGTGATAGCATATCTCGGAAACCTCCATAGCCAGCTCCAGACAGTCACTTGCATCCTGGCAGGAACCGAGCAGACCGCAGTCCAGGGCCGAGCACGCATCGTCATCATCGCTGGGTGGCGACTCCGCGTCCGAGGCGGCGGTGACGTGCTTGTAGCTGGGGCAGCAGTGATTGGTGAGTCTCTCGCAGGAGTCGGGTAGCATGATGCGGCAGAAGAGACAGTTCAGGACGATGTCTGCGCAGTCAACTGAAGGAGACAAACAACCAGAAAAACACTGTCTTATTCACTCGTTTATTCTAATTTTACCGTATTTTCTGGACTATAAGTTGTATTTTTTTCATTGTTTGGCTGCTCCTGTGACTTATATATCAAAATATATACAATTTAACATATTTTCTAGTAGACATGTCCAATATTATCGGCCAAAATTGGCATTAAAATGCGGTATTGTGAAATATTGGCATATTTTTTTCAGACTGATATTTCTACCCATAGATATCATATAATAGAGGCTAGATGACTTACGCGGGCTGTTAGCCAATGGAGAGCGACGTAGCTACACGGCAGCCATCTTACTTCAGAACAGCATTGATGTCAATGGTGCATGTGCTATTTAAAAAACCATATCTGGCTCAATTTCTGGTTCAGTATTATATGAGATATCACGTAAGTATACAGGAACATTGCTACATCTCTGACGTTTATAAGAAATCAAACCGTGGTTGAAAATTGAGCCAGATATGGTTGTTTAAATACACATGCACCATTTAAATCAATGCTGTTCAGGGGGCGAGCAGTCTGAAGTAAGATGGTCGCCGTGTAGCTACGTGAACAACCCCGCTTGTACAATCTAGTCCTATATGATATCTGTTTCTACCAACGAAATCTCACGAGATCTGCTTGTTCCGTCATGAAATCTCACGAGATCTGTGTTCCATTAGCACCATTAGCACCATTAGCATCGGTCCAGCATGCAGAAAAGTCTGTTGTTATGTAAGAACCAAAAGGCCAATAAAGTGTCATTTTGGAATAAACTGGGCTTAAACAATGAAAACAGTCAGCAACTTAACCCTTACCCTGCTTCCGGTAGACAGGTTATGGAGGGGTGATGTCCCCGGATTGGATCAGGATTTTGACTGGGACAAGGTGTGGGCCAATATCAAACTCGCCTCACGAAACCCTGATCACCAGCCGATCCATCATAACTGTATACACGGGACCTACCTTACCCCTCATAAACTGCACTATATGAAAGTTACCAATGATCCCTCGGTCTGTCGATGCACCCTTTGTTCATTGAAAAGGGTGCATCGACGGACCGTCGATGAAGCGACCGTCCACTAAAGTGACCGGGCGTACTTCAACAAAAGGTAAACAAGGGAAAGGGGGGGAAAGTTGGTAAGTTAGCTTTTATAATAGCTTTGAATAAAAGAGATGGAAAACCCAAATACAGTTGCAAATTGTGTCAGTACAATCTGTCCCACTTTAATGGACGAACCGTCCGTCCATTAAAGTGTCCGGGCGTACTTCAATAAAGGTAAACAAGACGTTGGTAGGGCAGCTCTCCAACGGCGACCGTGATGATGGAAAGCTGGTAAGTTAGCTTTCATAACAGCTTTGAATAAAAGAGATAAGAAACCTGTTTTGTATCAGATCATCTGGGGCATAAATTTGTCACTATCGCAACGATTGCATCAAACATGGTCCCTATCAAGGTCCTCCCTCATGTGCGAACCCACACTGAAGGAGAAGGGTAGTTCTCATACCGTAACCAAACTCAGGACGCGTAGTTATAGGAGCTGCGTTCGTAGAACCTCTCTGTCCGAATGCACCTAATAATGAATTGGTAGACTCTTATTGTAATAGTTCTTGTTATTACGATCTCGGTAAACAGCTGTAACAGCTGTGGCACTTTTTAAATATGGCGGGCTGGAAGAAGCGGAGATCACACAAGTTCCTATGGAACCCTGAAAAGATCCTGCTTCGCAGTAGGAGCTAAAAAGGAACCCTGGTTCCTATGTGTCCGAATGCACAAAAAAACGTCCTGGTTCCCGCAAAGGTTCCAGGAACTCCAGCAGGTTCCTGCAGTCTGGAAGCTTCTATTGTGTATAAGGAACTGTCGTCAGCCCGTATAAATGGGGCCAAGGCGAATGTGAATATTATTTTTATTTATGTTATTTAACATCTTTATTCGGTTAACAAAAGCAAGTATGAAAAAAAATCACAGATAAAAAAGTAAAAGAATACCGAAAGGGTGTAGGCAGACGCTAAAGCTTAAATAGTGCCTACCCATCACTGACATGCAAGAACAATATACAAAATAAAATAAACTGGGGTAAATTTGAATTCAGAAAAAAATAGCATCAACCATTTTTGATAAAACACTTGTATTTTTTTTCATTTTTATACATTCTTTTAAACCTTTTCAAAGTGGAGCTCGTTTTGATGTGGTCAGGACACCAGTTCCACAGTCAGTGACAGAAATACAGTGAATCTTTGTGTTTGTCCGGACCTTGGCTTTACTAAACATACTGTACATTTTCCTCTGAGTTCATAACACTTTTCCCTCTTTTTGAACAGCTTCTGGACACTGAGAGGCAACTGATTATTTGCTTTCTACATAATTTGCATTGTGTTATATTCAACTAAATCTCTAAACTTTAGAGCATTTAATTGGATGAATAAGAAATTTGTTGCTTCATAATACATTCTTTTACAAACTATACGTATTGCTTTTTTTTGCAACAAAACGACTGAATCTGTGTTTCTACAAATCCGCACCAAAGTCATGTATGGACACAATATGTCATGTATGGAAGAATCAATGCATTATAGAGAATAAACAGTGATTTTTGGCACAAAAAGTCCTTTACTTTATACAGTATTGAAATGGATTTTGACATCTTAGTTTTAACGTAATTTATATGTGATTTCCAGTTTAATTTATGGTCTACAATAACTCCGAAAAACGTGGTTTCTGAAACTATATCAATTTCAATATTATAAATTCTCTTATAACAGCAATAACCATGTAGATATGTGGAAATTAACAGGGACATGAGGCAAGATTAAGAAACGAAACTCGCGACTGGCGCTTCAGATACCTGCAGCCCCCACCAAGCCGTCACAGAGCACGAACTGAAGCTATAATGTTGTTTATACGCTTTTTCTTCGTAGTTCCACGTTTTAGTGTCTTTCAGTTGATCTGGATCGTTTGCTGACGGCAGAAGAATCCATAACTATCGCTTACAGTGTTTGAATTTAACGTGACGTCTTCTTCCTGGATCAAAACTGTGGATGTAGCGTCAGAAGCCGGAGAGGTTTGACGTCACGTCTGCAGCGTTAATGACGTCACGTCTGCAGGGCAGCGCGGGAAATTCAGACACCGAATTGCAGCTTTATGCAGCACACAGCCTGTTCAAGGCAACGGAGAGAAACGTGGTGGAAACGTTATTTTTGCTATTTAGCGCTTCATCACCCATTAGCATGAAAAACACGGACATGCATGTTTGTTTTTTTTTAATTCCTGCCTCTAGTTCCTTTAATGGACGTTTTCCAAATATAATACATTTAGTTTTTCCATAATGAATGGGTAATTTGTTAGCCGTA
>JALJCO010012368.1:40000-60000 GCA_023101725.1 Atherinomorus stipes
GAACGATTGAAGTTCAGAACTGCAGCATGAACGGAAACGTAGCGAGGCACCAGCTAAACTCAGCTTTGCATCAATGCTGCTTATTGATTGGCTGGTAGATCCACTTTAAAGATACATAACGTAACTTTTGGAGCTTGAAAATCTGCGTTTCTGACGCGTTCTGGTGTCACACCAACATTCATTATGCACATTTTCGAGCCGTCACTGTCCAGCGGCGTCCCGGAGCTCAGAAACAGCGGTATGCAAGTTTCCATCCGGGACGTGACTGTGACGTTGCAGCACCGCGTCACTTAGC
Source organism: Atherinomorus stipes (assembly GCA_023101725.1). NCBI lineage: Eukaryota > Metazoa > Chordata > Actinopteri > Atheriniformes > Atherinidae > Atherinomorus > Atherinomorus stipes. The sequence continues at coordinate 40,296 of JALJCO010012368.1, forward strand.
AGTAAACAGATATGAAGCAGACATGAACACAGCGGGTGTTTGAACGCATCACGGAAGAGTCAGCAAAGAAACGCAAGGAAACATTACGGAGGAAGAGAGGAACAGAAAGAGAGGAAGGGACAGAGCAAGAGTCAAGATAAGACTGTGTTACTGGCTGGAGGGAATCAGTGCAGGTATGATGAAGATGGATGCTAGTTTAGCCGCCGATAGGGGGGGTCACTGAGAAAACTGCCAAAAGTTCCGTTGTGTATCTTTAATGGTGGTCAGCAAAACTAGAACACAGAAATATAAATAGTCCTTTTACCATTTACGGAAACTATTCAGACACATTTAAACTTCTGTCTTTGGGCCGGATTTATTAAGGTCCAAATTTGCGTGCAGTAATTTGCCTGTACAATCTAGAACTTTGCCACCGTTTGCGGGTGATTTACAAAGAATGAAGGCGCAAATGACAGCGAGTGCAAACGTGTTGGAAACGCCCCGATATGAACGAGGTTTTGCGTGTTTCGAGGTTTGCAGCGTGAAGAACTGCGAGAGACGACAGTGCAAAAGGAAACATGACGCCAGATGAGGATGGAGATATTAGAGTCGGAGGATGGAAATGAAATTGATGTAAAATAAGTATTATAATTATAAAAATAATACAAGTATCTGTGCAGAGCCTCAGAAATGTCCAGTTTATGAGGACGTGGATCAGGAGCTGCTGAACAAATGAAGCGTCTGCAGCTCCGACATGGTCTCTATAACGCAGGAGGTGTGCAGGTTACCACGATGCCAACGGCTTCAGAGTCGCGCTGCCAGCTGACTGTGATCCTGTCCAGCCGCGAAAATCCAAGTTAAAATGTGATGATGGCAAAAAGGGGAAATAAAAAGACAATTAATGCAGCTTTAGTTCTCATTAAGCTGCAGCGGCTGCAAACTTTCATCTATCCAGACTATCTTACACCGTGTTAAATAGTGATGTTTGCTGTGTTGGTTTTTATTGAATTCAACAGTGAGAACTGAACACGTTGCCCTCACTGCTCATGAAAAAGGATTTTTAATCAGATGTGAGCGTGTCCAGGATCGTCCCTCTCAGAAGTTGCAGCCTTTTGTGCACAAAGCTGCAAGTTTGCAGACGTACTAAAAAGTGTACTTAGGGGTTGTGGATAACGTTGCGGGCTTTGACGTGAAGTTCCTGACTCAACACTCAGGTGAACCACTGTGGACCCTTGAGCAAGGTCCTTAACCCCCCACCAATTGCTCCCCGAGCGCTTTAAATAGCATCTCTGGTTCAACCTGAGATAGTTAAATGCGGAGAATGAATTTCCTAATTGGCTCACTAATTGTTATTAATAAATTATATATTTTAAAATAGACACAAAGAACAGCAAGAAAATGTGTCTCATGGTTGATAAATCACTTGACGAGTGCTAAATGAATATATTTACTTTTTCTCCTCCCATTCCACGCACTTTTACGTGTGAACGCCCCATGTTGCATATTCATAGCAGAAAAAGTACTAAATGTACTAAATACTATCTATCTATCTATCTATCTATCTATCTATCTATCTATCTATCTATCTATCTATCTATCTATCTATCTATCTATCTGTCTATCTGTCTGTCTGTCTGTCTGTCTGTCTGTCTGTCTATCTATCTCTGTCTGTCTGTCTGTCTGTCTATCTCTATCTATCTATCTATCTATCTATCTATCTATCTATCTATGTATCTATGTATCTATCTATCTATCTATCTATCTATCTATCTATCTATCTATCTATCTATCTATCTGTCTATCTGTCTGTCTGTCTGTCTATCTATCTATCTATCTCTGTCTGTCTGTCTGTCTGTCTGTCTATCTCTATCTATCTATCTATCTATCTATCTATCTATCTATCTATCTATCTATCTATCTATCTATCTATCTATCTATCTATCTATCTATCTATCTATGCTGATGACATCATCTGTTTGTAAACATCTCATTCATGAATATTCATCAGCTGTTTACTGTTTCACCTCCTGAAACTGATGTTTTCTGTCCGTTGAACATTTAGCGCTCGTCTATCTATCCGTCTGTGGAAGTGGACCCGTATCGGTCCGACTGGGAGCTGACAGCCAGATCCAGACGTGCATCCGGTCCGTAACTCCTCCTGGAAACAATCTCTTTTTCTCTAAAATCATACGACATCACAAAGTTCCAGCAGTGTAACGTTCTCATCCTCTTTTATCTCTGATCAGATTTGTCTGCGGTTTTTCCGTCATGTCTGTGAGTGAATGCAAACTGAAGGTTTCGGTGTTTGAAATGCATGTTTAAACTTCCAATCAGCGCCTCGTGTGTGTGTTTGGTGCTCTGGGGTTATCTAATGAATTAAGTAAGAAGTGCAGCTGGACCATTAACTGATAGAGAAATAAGGCCTGCAGGCACGCATGCATTTTTCAGGTTTTGTTCCAGCGTTCATCGAGCTGCACGCTCTCATTAGACACCGAGATCACTCAGACAGGGTCTGAGGATAATTTTACTTCATGTAAAAAAGAAGACAAATCAACACGCACTTACATTTTCTGCACCAACTTGTTCTGCTTCTACATCTTAAATCATGTTCCAGAGCAAAACAAATTCTGCTTCAGAAACAGGAACTTGACGACATTTTGACATGATCATAAGAGAGGTTTAGAAGAAAGGTGATGCTGAGCAACTCACCCTCCCTCAGCCACGACTTCTCTTTGTCTCTCCCATCCTTCAGAGAGGTTTCCACCGCCATCTGCTCCATTGCATCACAGGTAGAAAAGCTCTTAGTATGACAATCCTGATGATGTGGAGCCAGATATGTGGCCGTCCTGCAGCGTTAGCACAGCTCCGCAGCGCTGTCAGCTCTCAGCACAACGCATCTTTCTCCGGCTCCGCAGGCAGTTGTTTTTCTCGTCAAAGTGGTGAGGATGCAGGAGAGATGATCTGTGCGCTGCACAGGCTCCATTTGGCCTGCTGCCTGCTTCACTGCCAGCTCCTCTAATGTTCCAGTGACGTTGGCAAAAACACTTAAAGTGCTGATGACACGACCTTAACTTTAAGTAACTTTGCCATACAACAACACACAGGACAAAAAGTAGTTCTGTGCAGTTAGAAGTTAATTAGACGTGTATTTACGTAAATATCCGATGTTTAAGAGGCACGGCTAAGAGCAGTTAGCTATCCGCTAGCAAACCTAGCCTCTGTGACGTGACGTAAGCGAGATAAGGGCTTGCAGTCAGCTCATTGATTTACATGTTTGAAGGCGCTATAGATGTTTCAGCATCTCAGAAAGCAGAAACTGTTAGTGAGTTTTTAAATAATGCGCATGACCAACCTGCTAGCTTCACAGCTCCCTCCCCCGACGACAGAACAAGGTGCACGAGCCACTCTGGTGTTCAGCAGACGGCAGGTAAGAGTAGGAAGAGTGAATGACGGTCAATTTAGCGGGTATTAAGTGTGACTGATCAATGAGAGTGATTGATTGGCGGGCGTAATAATGCAACGCACTCGTCTGACGTTTACAGCAGTTAGCTAACATCATTCTGCTAGCAGTTAGCTAACATCATTCTGCTAGCAGTTAACGACATTCAGACAACAACATCTGTTTTACTGCGTTTGTGACATGACGGGGAATCTGTACACCGGAATGGCTCGTGCACGTTGTTCTGTGGTCGTCAGAGGGAGATGTGAAGCTAGCAGGTTGGTCTTGCGCTTTATTCAAAAACTCGCGAACAGTCTCTGCTTTCTGAAATGCCAACAACATCTTCTATAACGTCTTTAAAGCGCTGACGACACGCTTTTGACGTTTCCTCCATGTTTTATAGACCAGAACGTTCTTCATGATGATCTATGTAACAAAAACAAGCGCAGCTGCATAGAAAACATGGCTGCATTTCAGCATCTGACCAGACGGTGGCGCTGTTCTCAGAAACCGGACGTGACGTCTGCCAGAGAACGTTCTCAGCTCATTTAACATTGAAGTCAACGGCTTCATAGCAGGTTTTAAGTTCCTTTTCCAGTTTTACAGACGAACAGTAACGACTCAGCCTTCTGTTGTTTTACCAGTTAATGTTTAAAAGCTCGTAAGTGCAGCGTTAGTTTATTTAAGTTTCCTACAGATCCAGATTTTATTCTGAAGAGGATGAAGCAGCAGGTGGGACTTACCGGGTATCAGTAGGAGCATCTGCACGTCTCTCCTGCTGCAGCTTCTGTTTACTGGAGCTGCTGAGACTCTAACGCATGGAACTGCAGTCATGTCCTCTGGAAGATTGTTTTTCACCATCGTTGCTTAATCACATCGGTCATACAGCTGCTGTACGGACAGGCAGCTGCTGCTCGGTTATACGAGGACGTCTCAGGGACAGACAGCTGCTGCTCGGTTATATGAGGACGTCTCAGGGACAGACAGCTGCTGCTCAGTTATACGAGGACGTCTCAGGGACAGGCAGATGCTGCTCGGTTATATGAGGACGTCTCCGGTTATCAAATCTCCTCCAGCTGCTTCCAAACATGCATCCTTCCCTCCATCCTCATCTTTAGAAATGGCAACTATTTAAAACTCCACTGGAACCGTGGAAGTTATCTTCTCATCTTTAAAGGCTAATTGTTAGCTCTTGGCTAGCTGTTGGCTGCGAGCTAACACAGGGAAGGAGAGCCTCTCCTCTGTCAGCCTGACTCTGTGTCAAACCAGTGCAGCTCCTTCCAGTTCTGAGTCGTTCGGTGTGTCGGCATCGCAGCTTTTATCTGAACCAGTGGACCTGAGGCTGGAGACAGACTGTAGACCCGACTACAGTTCTAGTCCGGTTCTAACCTGTAAGCTCTGGCTGATGATCCACCACACAAACCAGTTCCAGTCCAGCTGCTCTGGAGCATCTTTCATGTTTGATTATACATGTAAATTAATGAGCCGACCGCAACTCCGTATCTCACTGACGTCACGCCACGGAGGCTAGGTTTGCTAGTGAAAAGCTATTAGCGCTTAGCCGTGAATCTTTAACATCAGATATTTACATAAACACACGTCTGATTAAAGGAACAGTTCACCCACAGAATGATTTAACTTTATCTTCCACTTCCCCTCATGGTGAGAAAGACTCTGCAGCACTTTTTTAATTTCTCAAATGCAGCCGGTGATCAGGAGGCTTCTGGTTTCCCCCCCAACTTTCATATAATGAAGTTCACCGGGGTCCGAGCCAAAAAGGTCCATAAAAGTCCACAAAAACTTGTCAATTTTCCTCCATACTGCTCGTCCAATGTAATCCAAGTGTCCTGAGTGGGTAGCGTCCAGAATTTACTCGAAACTACGCCATTTAGTATGTATTTAGTACACACAAACCCCACCCATGCATCCCTCCACCCACACTCGGACACACATCTCCCATGCCCCCTCACCCACCCACTCACCCCCATACACTCTCACAGGCAACCACACACACACACCCCTACACTCACGCCCCCCCTCCAGACATACACCCACCCACATATACCACAGATGGGGACTTAACGATTGTCGATGGCGGTAAATTCCAACGCAACGCTGCCCCCTAGAGGGGGCAACATTCATATCGCTGAAACTGGACGGAGGTCTGAAGGCCAGTAGTGGAGACAGCGTTTGGTACGGACGGGTCGATTTCATCCGTATCCGGAGGTACGAAGCAAGCTTACCTCCATGCAAATGGCCCGAGTGTTTGGTAAGAAATTATAAGAAGGGATCTCAGTGAGTTGTAGAATGTTTCAAAAGTTGATCTGGATCCACAGAAAGTTCCGGATACTATGATCCAGAACAAAGAAAGATAAGGAAGTCGTTGGAATTTTCAATGCTGAAAGGAAAAAAACTACGCATCTTCAATAGCAACGTAGCTAGATCCAGAAGAAAGACGCCATTATGGAAATATGGATTTTTGGAAATAACTATTGACGTAATAGGGGATTTAGAGGAGTTGGTTTTGGACACTTCTTTGGGAGTTCGAGCGTTGTTGTTATCTGTTTAAATGGATAACCAAACATACTTAAGTTTTTTAGACTGAAGTGATACTAAGGAAGAAGTGGATAAAGAATCGATTTGCCGGGTGAAGGGCCGAACTTTATAATAAAACAACGTTTGTTTGTGCCGGTGGGGCACAACACCGGCACTTAAGCATGCTAGCATTAGAGCTAGAGTTTACTGACGTGCTTAACATTGTGCGTCTTAAAACACAAAAATCTGAAAATGGGTTGTGTTTAGTGGAACAATGGGGACTGCAAGAAAGGAGACGCTTTAGATGCTTGTGTGTTTTAGGCACAAAGTTAGGCAGTTAGGGGTATGCTACTGCTAAAGTAGTCGCAGTCTCTTGTTAAATTTGTAAATGGATACGCATGCAAGTTTATAGACTGAAGTGATGCTGAGGAAGAAGTGGATACGCGTTGGGGGAAGGACCGAACTTTATAATAAACGCACACGTTTGTTTGTGGCGGAGACTGTGAGTGTGTAGCAGGTTAGCATTAGCAGTCGATGATGTGCCTAACTTGTGCGGCTGAAAACACACAAGCATTGAAGCGTTTTTGGAGTCCAGTTGTTCACTGGAAAGGGGGAGTACAGACCGATTTTAGATGTTTGTGTGTTTTAAGACGCGCAGTGTTAAGCACGTCAATAAACGCTAGCTGGCTAATGCTAGCGTGCTGTGAAGTGCCGGTGTTGTGCCCCACCGGCAACAAACAAACGTGTGTTTTATTATAAAGTTCGGTCCTTCACCGCGGCAAATCGGTCGCTTTGATCCACTTCTTCCTTAGTATCATTTCAGTCTAGAATAAAAACTTAAGTATGTTTGGAGTTTATCCGATTTAAACAGTATAACAGAGCAGAAACGGCTGTCGTTAACATGGCCCGGAAGAGGAAGTGTCCAAATACCGGGAACTTCCGGTAAGCGTGATAACCCCCTATAGTGATACAAGCATTATTCAGGATGCTGTTGGTATGTTTTCACGGTCAAGGAGTCCTATGATGGAGATTAAATGCAGGAATAGAAGTTTTTGTTTTAAGTCACAAAATGATGGAAAACCGCTCTCCGAGTGCTTTTCTAGTTTCTTACTTTTAAGTGATGATGAAGCCAAAGGCAACAGCAGTATCACCTAATGAAAGGAAATACCACATTCTAACTAATTCCCGCTTCATATGCATTATTAAGCAATCAAGACCCACTTTAAAGAGATTTTATTATGTTTTAGTAATAATATGGAAGACAAAGAATTCCAGAGGGTTTAAAATCAATGTTTTTTAGACGAGGCTTCTCAGTCACTCCTACGAGGCCGTGAACATATGCATGAGGCAGCAAGTGCCATCTTGTTTGTTGGGGCAAAATGCAGCAGATAGAGAGCTGCATTCAAATTCCACGAATACAAGCCAACCAATTTAGGCTAATTAGGCTCAACAGAAGCGTTGCATTTTAATAGACGGCCCGCTGTGTTTGCATATGTTCAGAGAACAAGAGTCATGCTAATTGAAAAATGAAGATGTGAGAGTATTTGTCAACCGAGCTCCCACCATGCAGCACTCAGAGTAAATATAAGTCCTGAAGAGGAGGTGTAGCGCCTGCCTGCGTTCCCCCTCGGCTCGTGTGTTAATGTCCGTGTTTGTGTTAAATAAATGAGAACATTTATTCAGTGTAAAAGAAAAAAAACTTATTTCTAAGGTGACCTATGTAACAGAAAGGGTGTAGGCTGAAGCAAAAGCTTATGATATTTTTTTTAAAAAACAGCACACAATCCATAAGTAACAACAAAAGATTAGTAAACTTAATTTTCCAGATTGTATTAAGAAATTATATTGTTTTAACAAAGGCTCTTAAAACCGACTTAAGTAAACATAACTTTACATTATCGGGGCAGCTATTCCAAATATCTCCACCTTTAACAGAAACACAGTGATGTTTTGCTATAGTTTGAGTTTTTGTTTTTTCAAATAACAAAGTTCCTCTCAGATTATACCTGGATTTCTCATTTTGAACAAGTTCTGGACATGAGTATGGTAGAAGTTTGTTTTTTGTAATATACATGATTTGTGTTGTAATTGTGGAAGGTGCAAAAGAGGGCCAGGCGGGCTTTGAACCCCAGACTCCAGGTGAAAGCCATGAGCGCTGACCATTCAGCCAAAGGGACATCCCGGGCAAGTAGCAGGGCACATGATAGTCGGAGGCATAGTGACAGGACCACCTGTCACTCTCTCCCCTCTTTCACAAGCACGTCCTCGTGCTCCACGAGGCTGCCACCAATTATGAATCCATGGACCGTTTCCGGCATTGCACATGGATTGCCGACACGCAAATTGTGGTGGGGGCGTACTAATTTGTATATAATTAAAGTCAACAAAGATGAAGACGTAAAGATTTATTTAAAGTTATGTAGATGAAAGGTCCGATAACGCCACCTGGGGCTTAAGGCCAGGAAATAAAAGTGAGATTGTTCTGTTTAGGAAAGACAGAGATGTGAGTTAAAAATGAAGTTTATTCTTACAGTATAAAGATTAATCAATAATATTTTGAGTATCTAAGAACTATTAAAAAATTACTACAAAACTAAACTACAAAAGGTAGACCAGCTGGGAGCACTGGTGGAGGGCAGCCTACAAGGGAGAGTGCCCAGGTGTGCCACCACTTACCTTGTGAACACGCACGCACACTTCACTACAAACCTAACAAAAACGTGGAGCCCAGGTGTACCAAGTGAATCAAAACAACACAAAAAGGTGAGGGTTCTTAACCACGAGTGCCTAGCCCATCCGGCCACTGTCTCCCGGCTGTCAAAAGAAAGACAAATTCAAACAAAGCAAACAAAATACACGCTGCAGCAATCAAAGCTATAAACAGGATAAAAACACTAAAATACTAAAGACAAAACCAGGAAACCAAATAGAGACAAAACAGCAGCAGGTGGACCTACAAAAAAAGGAAAACAAACTTAGAATCCCATCTACTGATAAGAGGACTTTCCTGCCACTCTACTCACCACCCAAAGAGCCCTGAAGACAGCAGGAAGCAGAGAGAGGCAGAAAGGTCAGCAGGTGTCTTTTATACCTTCTGGATTAAAAGGGGAGGAGCCTGTTTGAGCACTCACTTCTAGTGTAATGAGTGCTCACCACTACATAATGTAATCCACTAAATCCTTGAATTTCAGAATGTTTTAGAGAAATAAATAGTGGGTTAGTTGGCTCACTGTAAGGTTTATCACCTATAATTCTTATAGCTTTTTTTGTAATGAAAATATAGAATTTGTATTAGTTTTATACGCGTTTCCCCAAACCTCAATACAATATGTCATATGAAATCATCTCCACAACAAAACACAGTTGTGTCATCAGCAAATAAAATACAATCCAGAGACTTAAAAACCAAACAGATGTCTTTGATGTACAACAGAAACAACAGTGGACCAAGGACTGAACCCTGAGGTACCCCATATGTAAAAAATCAGTCTATTGTATTAATATGAACACACTGATACCTGTTATGTAAATAGCTAGTTATCCAATCGTGAGCCAGTCCCATGGTGCCATATTTCTGTCATTTGTTTAGTAATAAAGTGTGATGTCGTCAGCAAAATGCTTACAATGATCTCCTCATCTCCTTCCAAGGCCGTCTTCATCTCGCTTCCAGAAAAGGTGCAGCGTGATTAATCTGGCTCCTAGGGAAATGTGGTGAGCCAGGTAGCCCTGCATCTGCACACATTACTGCGATTAACAGCTGATCCCACCAGCTTCCTCTGATCCAGTCAGGATCTGGTTTCAGTGACATGTTCTGACCCGGTTCCTACGGTTCTCATGGCTGCCACCCTTCCCCTGACTGGAGTTCCAGGTTTATGTGTTTGCTGCTGTTTGTGGCACAGAAACGAGTCCTGATTCACGTAAAGACCAGCAACCAGGACACCGAAGCAGCTGAACTCGGTCACATCAGACATGTTCGTATCCTGAAGAGGAGCTGAAACTGAAACATCAGATTTTACTCTGAGGGACGGGTGAGGTGTTGCTGCTTGCTGACTTTCCTGCGTTCTTCTCCCTCAACCATACTGGCAGATGACGGCCCTCCTGGTTCTGGTTCTGGCTCTGATTCTTTCTTGTTCTGATTCAGATTGTGGTTCTGGTTCTGACTATGGTTCCGTTTCTTATTCCGGTTCTGATTCTGGGTCTGATTCTGAATCTGGTTCTGGTTCTATTATACTGGTTTTGGTTCCGATTTTGAATCTGGTTCTGATTCTGGCTCTGATTCTGGTTATGATTGTGATTCTGGTTCTGATTCTGGTTCTTATTCTGGCTCTGATTAAAATTTGGTTCTGATTCTGATTTTAGTTTGGATTCTGGTTCGATTCTGATTGTGATTCTGGTTCTGATTTTTCTGGTTCTGATTATGGTTCCGTTTCTTATTCTTATTCTGATTCTGATTCTGATTCTGGTTCTGCTTCTGTCTCTGGTGGTTCTGATTCTAATTCTGGTGTGGAGTCTGGTTAGGATTTTGATTCTGGTTCTGAATCTGATTCGGGTTCAGATACTGTTTCTGAGTTTGTTTCTTATTTTTATTCTGGTTCTGATTCTTTCTGGTTCAGATTCTGGTTCTTATTCTGGTTGTGGTGTTGGTTCTGATTCTGATTTTGGTTTTGATACTGGTTCTGGTTCTGGTCCTGATGCTGAATCTTTTTCATTTTGATTCTGGTTCTGATTCTGATTCTGGTTCTGGTTCTGGTTCTGGTTCTAGTTCTGATTCTGATTCTGATCCTGATTCTTAATCTGGTTCTGGGTCAGATTCTGATTCTGGTTCTAAATCTGACTCTGGTGGTTCTGATTCTAAGTCTGGTGTGGATTCTGGTTAGGATTCTGGTTTTGAATCTGATTTTGGTTCGGATACCGTTTCGTTTGGTTCTCATTTTTATTCTGGTTCTGATTCTTGTTCTTTTATTTTTTGATTCTGATTGATTCTGATTTTGGATTTGATACTGGATTTTTTCTGGTTCTGATTCTGGCTTTATTGTGGTTCTGGCTCTGATTTTGGTTTGGATTATGATTATAGTTGTTAATGTGATTATTATTCTGGTTCTTATTCAGGTTATGATTCTGATTCTGGTTCTGATTCTAGTTCTGATAGTGATCCTGATTCTGGTTCTGGTTCTGGTTCTGGTTTCGGTTCTGGTTCCGATTTTTTCTGATTCTGGTTTTAATTGCGGTTCCGGCTCTGATTCGGTTCGAATAATGATTATGATTGTGATTGTAATTCTTTCCTTATTCTGATTTTGGTTCAGATTCTGGCTCTGATTCTGGTTCTGATTCTGGTGTGGATTCTGGTTAGGATTCTGATTCTGGTTCTGAATCTATTCTGGTTCTAATACTTTTTCTGAGTTTGGTTGTCATTTTTATTCTGGTTCTGGTTCTGATTCTTTCTGGTTTTGATTCTTTTTTTCTGGTTAGGTTGTGGTTCTAGTTCTGATTTTGGTTCTGAGTCTGGTTCTGGTTCTAATTCTGGTCCCGGCTCTAGTTCTGATTTTTTCTGGTTCTGATTCTGGTTTTAATTGTGGTTCTGGCTCTGATTCTGGTTCGGATTGTGATTATGATTATGATTGTAATTGTGATTGTGATTCTGGTTCTGGCTTTTATTTTGTTTCAGATTCTGATTCTGGTTCTGATTTGGTTCTAGTTCTGATTCTGATCTTGGTCCTGGTTCTGACTCTGTTTCTGGTTCTGGTCCTGATTTTTTCTGGTTCTGATTCTGGTTTTAATTGTGGTTCTGGCTCTGATTCTGGTTTGGATTATGATTTTGATTTTGATTCTGATCCCGATTCTGATTTTGGTTCTGGGTACGATTGTGATTCTGGTTCTGATTTTGGTGTGGATTCTGGTTAGGATTCTGATTTGGTTCTGAATCTGATTATGGTTCGGATACGGTTTCTGAGTTTGGTTGTCATTTTTTTTCTGGTTGTGATTCTGGTAGTGATTCTTTCTGGTTTTGATTCTGATTCTGTCTGGTTCCAATTCTGGTTCTCATTCTGGTTGTGGTTTTGGTTCTGATTCTGATTTTGGTTTTGATACTGGTTCTAGTTCTGATTCTGGTTCTGAATCTGGTTCTGGTCCTTATTCTTAATTTTTTTCATTTTGATTCTGGTTCTGATTCTGGTTCTGATTCTGGTCCTGGTTCTAGTTCTGATTTTTTTTCTGCTTCTGAATCTGGTTTTAATTGTGGTTCTGGTGCTGATTTTTATTCTGGTTCCGATTCTGATTCATTTTTCTGATTCTGATCCTGATTCTGATTCTTGTTGTGGGTCAGATTCTGGTGATTCTGGTTCTAATTCGGGTTCTGATTCTGGTTCTGGTCCTGATTCTGAATCTTTTTCATTTTGATTCTGGTTCTGATTCTGGTTCTGGTTTTAGTTCTGATTCTGATTCTGGGTCTGGTTAGGATTCTGATTCTGGTTCTGATTCTGATTCTTTCTGGTTTTGATTCTGTTTCTTTCTGGTTCAGATTCTGGTTCTTATTCTGGTTCTGGTTTTGGTTCTGATTCTGATTTTGGTTTTGATACTGGTTCTAGTTCTGATTCTGGTCTGATCTGGTTTGGTCTGGTCCTTTTTTATCTTTTTTTATTTTGATTTTGGTTCTGGTTCTGATTCTGGTCGTGGTTCTAGTTCTGATTTTTTCTGGTTCTGATTCTGGTTTGGATTATGATTATGATTGTGATTGAGATTGAGATTCTGGGTCTTTTTTTTTTTCTGGTTCTGATTCCGGTTTTTGTTCTGCTTCTGCTCCTGCATCTGGTTCTGGGTCATATTCTGATTCTGGTTCAGGTTCTGATTCTGGATCTGGTCCTGATTCTGAATCTTTTTTTATTTTTATTCTGGTTCTGATTCTGGTTCTAGCTCTGGTTCTGGTTCTAATTCTGATTCTGGTTCGGGTTCTGATTCTGGTTATGGTCCTGATTCTGAATCTTTTTTTATTTTTATTCTGGTTCTAGCTCTGGTTCTGGTTCTGATTCTGATTCTGGTTCTGGTTCTAGTTCTGATTCTGATCCTGATTCTTATCCTTGTTCTGGTTCTGGGTCAGATTCTGATTCTGGATCTGATTCTGATTCTGGGTCGCATTCTGATTCTGGTTCTGGTTCTGATTCTGACTCTGGTGGTTCTGATTCTGGTTAGGATTCTGATTCTAGTTCTGAATCTGATTCTGGTTTGGATACTGTTTCTGAGTTTTGTTCTCATTTTCATTCTGGTTCTGATTCTGTTCCTGATTCTGGATCTTTTTCATTTTGATTCTGGTTCTGATTCTGGTTCTTGTTCTAGTTCTGATTCTGATCCTGATTCTGGTTCGGATTCTGATTCTGATCCTGATCCTGATTCTGGTTCTGATTCTGGTTCTGGTTCTGGTTCTGATTCTGACTCTGTGGTGCTGATTCTGATGTGGATTCTGGTTAGGATTCTGATTCTGGTTCTGAATCTGATTCTGGTTTAGATACTGTTTCTGAGTTTTGTTCTCATTTTTATTCTGGTTCTGATTATTTCTGGTTTTGATTCTGATTCTTCTTGGTCCAGATTCTGGTTCTTATTCTGGTTCTGTTTGTGATTTTTGTTTAGATTCTGATTTTGGTTTGAAACTGGTTCTGGTTCTTGTTCTGAATCTGGTTCTGGTCCTGATTCTGAATCTTTTTAATTCTGATTCTGATTCTGGTTCTCTTTCTGATTCTGGTTTCGCTACTGGTTCTTATTTTTTCTGGTTCTGATTCTGGTTTTAATTGTGGTTCTGGCTTTAATTCTGGTTCGGATTATGATCATGATTGTGATTGTGATCCTGGTTCTGGATCTTATTCTGGTTCGGAGTCTGGTTGTCATTCTGGTACTGGTTCTGGTTCTTATTAGGTTTTGGTTCTGATTCTGGTTCTGATTCCAGTTCTTTTTCTGGTTCTGATTTTGGTTCTGAAACCGGTTCTGATTCTGATTCTGGTTCTGATTCTGTTCGAATTCTGATTCTGACAGGTGTGATTCTGGTTCTTATTCTAGTTCTGGTTCTGATTCTGGTTCTTTTCGGTTCTGGTTCTGGTTTGTTCTGATTCTTCCTTCTGTGTTCTATTGTTTGTGTTTCTGTTTCTTATTCTGGTTCTGGTTTTGGTACTGATTCTGATTTTGGTTTTGATACTGGTTTTGGTTCTAATTCTGGTTCTGGTTCTCATTCTTGTTTCTGTTCTGGTTTCTTATTTATCGTGGTTCTGTTTCTGGGTCAGATTCTGGTTCTGGTTCTGAATCTGGTTTGGGCTCTTGATCTGATTCTGGTTGTAGTTGTGGTTCATGCTTTTATTCTGGTTTCGGATTATGATTGTGATTGTTATCCTGGTTCTGGATCTTATTCTGATTCTGGTACTGGTTCTGGTTCTAGTTCTGATTCTGATTCTGATTCTATTCTGATTCTGGTTCTGGTTCCAGTTCTGATTCTGGTCCTGATCCGGATTAAGGGTCGGATTCTGATTCCTGTTCCGATTCTGGTTCTGATTCTGGTTCTGGTCATGATTCTGAATTTTTTTTTATTTTGATTCTGTTTTCGATTCTTGCTGTTCTGATTCTGGTTCTTGTTCAAATTCTGATTCTGATCCTGATTCTGATTCTGGGTCGGATTCTGATTCTGGTTTTGGTTCTGATTCTGTATCTGGTGGTTGTGGTTCTGGTGTGGATTGTGGTTAGGATTCTGATTCTGGTTCTGAATCTGAATCTGATTCTGGTTTGGATACTGTTTCTGAGTTTTGTTCGCATTTTTATTCTGGTTCTGATTATGGTTCTGATTCTTTCTGGTTTTGATTCTGACTCTTTCTGGTCCAGATTCTGGTTCTTATTCTGGTTCTGGTTGTGGTTTTTGTTCTGTTTTGATTTTGGTTTTGAAACTGGTTCTGGTTCTTGTTGTGGTTCCGTTCTGTTCTGATTTTTTTCTTGTTCTGATTCTGGTTTTAATTGTGGTTCTGGCTCTGATTCTGGTTCGGATCATGATTATGATTGTGAGTGTGATTGTAATCCTGGTTCTGGATTTTATTTTTGGTTCTGGTACTGGTTCTGATTCTGGTTCTGACTATGGTTCTGATTTGTGTTCTGATTCTGGTTTTGGTTCCGATTCTGGTTCTGATTCCGGTTCTTTTTCTAGTTATGATTCTGGTTCTGTGTCTGGTTCTGAATACGGTTCTGGTTCTGATTCTGGTTCTGATTCTGTTCGAATTCTGATTCTGATAGTTATTGTGATTCTGGTTCTTATTCTGGTTCTGGTTGGTTCTGTTTGGATTTTGGTTCTAGTTCTGATTCTGGTTCTTCCTGATTTGTGTTGTTATTCTGGTTCTGTTTCTGGTTCTTGTTCTGATTTTGGTTCTGATTCTGATTTTGGTTTTTGATACTGGTTTTGGTTCTGATTCTGGGTCAGATTTGGTTTGGTTTGATTCTGGTTTGGGTTCTGGTTCTGATTCTGGTTTTAGTTGTGGTTTGGCTCTGAGTCTGGTTTGGATTATGATTGTGATTGTGATCCTGTTTCTGGCTTCTGGATTCTGGTTCTATTTCTGATTCTGATCCTGATTCTGGGTCGGATTCTGATTCTAGTTCTGATTCTGGTTCTGGTTCTGGTTCTGGTTCTGGTTCTGATTCTGACTCTGAGGGTTCTGGTTCTGGTGGGGATTCTGGTTAGGATTATGATTCTGGTTCTGGCTCTGATTCTGGTTCGGATTATGATTCTGGTTCTGGCTCTGATTCTGGTTCTGATTATGATTGTGATTGTGATTGTGATTGTGATCCTGGTTCTGGATCTTATTGGTTCTGATTCTGGTACTGGTTCTGATTCTTGTTCTGGTGCTGATTCAGGTTCTTGTTCTTATTCTGGTTTTGGTTTTGATTTTGATTCTGATTGTGATTCTGGTCCTTATTCCGTTTGGGATTCTGATGATTGTGATTTTGGTTCTCATGCCGGTTCTGGTTCTCATTCTGGTTCGGTTTCAGATTTTCTGTTCTGGGATTTTCTGGTTCTGGTTTGGATTTTGATTCTGGTTCTGATACCAGTTCTAATTCTTGTTTTGATTCTGGTTCCGATTCTGATTCTGGTTCTGATTCCGGTCTTAATTCTTGTTTTGATTCTGGTTCTGATTCTGGGTGGGATTCTGGTTCTGGTTCTGTGGTTGCTGCTGGCTGATTCTGGATGGGTTCTGGTTCTGATTCTGGTCTGGATGGGATTCTGGTTCTGATTCTGGTTCTGATTCTGGATGGGATTCTTGTTTTGATTCTGGTTCTGATTCTGGATAGGATTCTGGTTCTGATTCTGGATGGGATTCTTATTTTGATTCTGGTTCTGATTCTGGTTCTGATTCTGGTTCTGGTTCTGATTCTGGATGGGATTCTGGTTCTGCTGGAGCTGTCACCCGCTGCCTCGTCTAGCTCAGGATGGGGACTGAGTCAGAATCGGTACGTCCTCTGGGCATTTGTAACACTCAGCTGGCGTCAGATGAATTATTCCAGAGTGACCCGATGGTGACGAGGTAATTGATTTAATCAGGTTCTAATTGGATTAACGTTAATTGATCTGAATTGGATTTTAATGAGATCAGTCATCTTTAAAACTGCAGCCAGACTTTGTTGTGAATCCGTGTTACACAAATAAAACTGAACGGATGATAATGTCCCTCACCTGGGCCTGTAGAGTCTAGACCAGATTCAGTCCTCAACCCAGAGCATGAACGGACCGGCCCGTGTCTGCACAGCCAAGACCTCAATCAGGACCAGAACCAGAGAGGAAAACCTCCATCAGGACCAGAACCGGGAGGAAAACCTCCATCAGAACCAGAACCAGGAAGAAAAAACCTCCATCAGGAACAGAACCAGGGAGGAAAACCTCCATCAGGACCAGAACCAGGAAGGAAAACCTCCATCAGGACCAGAACCAGGAAGGAAAATCTCCATCAGGACCAGAACCAGGAAGGAAAATCTCCATCAGGACCAGAACCAAGAAGGAAAACCTCCATCAGGACCAGAACCAGGAAGGAAAACCTCCATCAGGACCAGAACCAGGAAGGAAAACCTCCATCAGAACCAGAACCGGGAGGAAAACCTCCATCAGGACCAGAACCAGGAAGGAAAACCTCCATCAGGACCAGAACCAGGAAGGAAAACCTCCATCAGGACCTGGACCAGGAAGGAAAACCTCCATCAGGACCAGAACCAAGAGGAAAACCTCCATCAGGACCAGAACAAGAGAGGAAAACCTCCATCAGGACCAGAACCAGGAATAAAAACCTCCATCAGGACCAGAACCAGGAATAAAAACCTCCATCAGGACCAGAACCAGGAAGGAAAACCTCCATCAGGACCTGGACCAGGAAGGAAAACCTCCATCAGGACCTGGACCAGGAAGGAAAACCTCCATCAGGACCAGAACCAAGAAGGAAAACCTCCATCAGGACCTGGACCAGGAAGGAAAACCTCCATCAGGACCAGAACCAAGAGGAAAACCTCCATCAGGACCTGGACCAGGAAGGAAAACCTCCATCAGGACCAGAACCAAGAGGAAAACCTCCATCAGGACCAGAACCAGGAAGGAAAACCTCCATCAGGACCAGAACCAAGAGGAAAACCTCCATCAGGACCAAGACCAGGAAGGAAAACCTCCATCAGGACCAGAACCAGGAAGGAAAACCTCCATCAGGACCTGGACCAGGGAGGAAAACCTCCATCAGGACCTGGACCAGGAAGGAAGACCTCCATCAGGACCAGAACCAGGAATAAAAACCTCCATCAGGACCTGGACCAGGAAGGAAGACCTCCATCAGAACCAGGAAGGAAAATCTCCATTGGGACCAGAACCAGGAAGGAAAACCTCCATCAGGACCAGAACCAGGAAGGAAAACCTCCATCAGGACCAGAACCAGGAATAAAAACCTCCATCAGGACCAGAACCAGGGAGGAAAACCTCCATCAGGACCAGAACCAGGAAGGAAAACCTCCATCAGGACCTGGACCAGGAAGGAAAACCTCCATCAGAACCAGAACCAGGAAGGAAAACCTCCATTGGGACCAGAACCAGGAAGGAAAACCTCCATTGGGACCAGAACCATGAAGGAAAACCTCTATTGAGACCAGAACCAGGGAGAAAAACCTTCATTGGGACCAGAACCAGGGAGAAAAACCTCCATTGGGACCAGAACCAGGGAGGAAAACCTCCATTGGGACCAGAACCATGAAGGAAAACCTCTATTGGGACCAGAACCAGGAAGGAAAACCTCCATCAGAACCAGAACCATGAAGGAAAACCTCCATCAGAACCAGGAAGGAAAACCTCTATTGGGACCAGAACCAGGAAGGAAAACCTCTATTGGGACCAGAACCGGGAGGAAAACCTCCATCAGGACCAGAATCAGGAAGGAAAACCTCCATCAGGACCAGAATCAGGAATAAAAACCTCCATCAGGACCAGAACCAGGAATAAAAACCTCCATCAGGACCAGAACCAGGAATATAAACCTCCATCAGGACCAGAACCAGGAAGGAAAACCTCCATCAGGACCAGAACCAGGAATAAAAACCTCCATCAGGACCAGAACCAGGAAGAAAAACCTCCATCAGGACCAGAACCAGGAAGGAAAACCTCCATCAGAACCAGAACCAGGAAGGAAAACCTCCATCAGGACCAGAACTGGAAGGAAAACCTCCATCAGGACCAGAATCAGGAATAAAAACCTCCATCAGGACCAGAACCAGGAATAAAAACCTCCATCAGAACCAGAACCAGGAAGGAAAACCTCCATCAGGACCAGAACCGGGAGGAAAACCTCCATCAGGACCAGAACCGGGAGGAAAACCTCCATCAGGACCAGAACCAGGAAGGAAAACCTCCATCAGGACCAGAACCAGGAATATAAACCTCCATCAGGACCAGAACCAGGAGGGATCTATTCAGTAATGTATACTTTTACTAATACTGCTGATGTTGTTACCATGGTAACTACATATGCTAGCATCATCATCATCAGGTCTTCCCCTCCTGCTGTCCTCAGAACCGGGTCCTGCCTCCTGGAGGACTCTCCTTGTCTCCGTCTGTCCGTCCAGATCACCTTGGAAGGTGAACCAGGTCTCCACGCTGGATCTGAAACTGGTTTTAGTAAACCGTGAGCTTGTTGAACGCGGCCGGCGCAGAGGTCCCCTTTGGCCCCTAATGAGCTCCACGGAGACGAAGTGTCACCGTCGCCACGGTGACGGGAGCAGACTCCCATGTCACCTTGAGGCCGGCGAGGAAAGACGCTGGATGTCACGTTCTCTTATTCCTGCAGGTGACAGATGGAAAACCAACAGCTGCATCGGTGCCGGCGAGACAACCAAGGCTTTTGTTTCAGCGCTGATTAGCACGTCGGGTGGAAATGACCTTATTTGGAAAGCGTGGAACTTCCCCGTCTTTGTTTCCCGCCTCCTGTTTTTGCTGTAGAAAGTCAGCAGCAGAAGTTGAAGCTGTTAAAGGTATAGTACACCCACAGAATGATGGGCCTTCATCTTCTCCTCATCCTCATGCTGAGCAAGACTCTGGAGCACTTTTTTAATATCTAAAATGCAGCCGGAGATCCGGGGGTGGGGGGGTCATTTTCCACAGACTTTCATATAATAGAGTTCAAAACAAAAAGGTCCATAAAAGTCCACAAAAACGTGTCAATATTCCTCCAAACTGCTCGTCCAATGTAATCCACGTGTCCTGAATTTACTGGAAAC
>JALJCO010012368.1:65000-121731 GCA_023101725.1 Atherinomorus stipes
ACTACAGACTCAGATACATCTCATTACAAGGGTAATTGGGACAAACATGAAAACCATGCCCCTGCGTTTAAGCTGGGTACCTTTCAAATGCTCGACGCAGATAACACCATGTTAGGTCCACAACAGCTGTGAACATTTCCAGATAATGGAGCTCTATTTGCTCTGATATCAGTCGGACTTTGTGTTTCGTCTGATGCCGTTCTGACACGGGAAATGAATATGAGTTCAGGTGGAATACTTTATCTGCTTTCTGTCTCCAGTAGCCTGAAGTACAGCTGTACTGCAACGTCTATGGCTCACTGTAACGGATGTCTGTGATCTGGGTAATATTTTACTGTATTATCAACAGTAAAATGCTGTAATCTAGGTAGTATTCTACTCTATTATCAAAAGTAAAATACTACAATCTGGGTAATATTTTACTGTATTATCAACAGTAAAATGCTGTAATCTGGCTAGTATTTTACTTTATTATCAAAAGTAAAACACTACAATCTGGGTGATATTTTACTGTATTATCAACAGTGAAATAATGTAAGCTGAATAGTATTTTACTATATCACCAACAATAAAATACTTTAGTCTGGGTAGAATTTTACTGTATTATCAGCAAAATGATGTAATTGGGAAGCATTTTAGTGGAATATCAAAAATACATGCTGTAATCTGGGTAGTATTTTACTGTATTATCAACAGTAAAATAATATTATCAGGGTAGTATTTTGGTGTAGTATCAACAGTAAAATACTGTAATCTGGGTAGTAAATACTACCCAGATTACAGCATTTTACTGTTGATAATACAGTAAATTTACTGTATTATCAACAGTGAAATAATGTAAGCTGAATAGTATTTTACTATATCATCAACAAGAAAATACTTTAGTCTGGGTAGTATTTTACTGTATTGTCAAGAAAATACTGTAATCTGGGTCGTATTTTGGTGTAGTATTAACAGCAAAATGCTGTAATCTGGGTAGTATTTTACTGTATTATTAACAGTTAAATACTGTACACTTTTGTATACTGCATTGGTTTGTGGGAAAAATTACAGTCATTACTGTAATTATCCAATAACGTTCATGGTATCTATAGTTCTTATAAACTAGTGTTTGATTTGTGATCAGATGCATACCTGACATGTTCGTCCTCTGATGTTTACCACCGAAACATGTCAGGTAGGCCACATCATAACATAATACTCATCTGATAATAAATTAAACACTTATTCAATACTGTAATTGGCCTTTACTGTAACCAAAATACTGTAGTTTGATCAAGTTTAATGGAATTTTACTGCAATTAACTTAATGCAAAACAACTTTACTCCGAAAATTTTCCACACAAGAACATTTCAGTAATGGAAAAAACACACAATATATAAAAATAAAGGCTACAAAATACTATACAGTAAGCCTATATTTTATATAGGTACAATTTTTTTAATGCAGTAAAAATACAGAAACACACGAAAAATATAACTTAAAATAGAATAAACCTGAGCTACATTAGCACAAATTTTAGCTCAAGTTCTGGGATGTAGAGTATTTGTGAGTTTTCTTTCTTTCTGCCCATAGATGCGTTCACATGAATGAACTGTGTTGGACATTGGACTTCCATGATTCACACAAATGTCACATGAAGGCAGCGTGGACAGTTTGAAGGTAAAAAAAAGAACGGCTCAGAACCGAGAACTGATTCTCATTATTAATTTAAAAGAGCTGTTTAAAAGAATCGATTCGATCATGAATGTCACATCAGTGATTCTGTAAAGGGGAACGTAAAAGTCCAGCTGTAAACAGTTTTACAGTAACTTACTGTCATCCAGCTGCCAGTAAGTTACTGTAAAATTAACGGTTATTTCTACAGTGTTAAACCATCAGGATGATCACGCGTGTGCACATGAACACACAGATGTGCACGTTAGCGTGTTTTATATGAGGCCAGCTCCGTCTTCTGATGTCTTCTTTATTTTTAGCCGGTCCTTTTTCTACTGAAGCCCCATAAAGTCTTTCCCATCTACAACTTAGTTCTTCAGCCAAATATTGACTTTGGGATCTGATTATTAAGCAATTTCCACAAAACTTCAAATTACTACCCGAACAATTATTTTAAAGACGTTACAAGACCCAGTAGACCCCCAAGGTCTTGAAACCGATTATGCAAAAAGATAATTGCTATAAAGATTTAAGGAAGAATGAAATTGGTTTGACAAACCTATAAGTTGTTAACTACTGCTCAGCGCAGAAGAATACATTTGCTGACAAGGCCACAAAGAAGCGAGGCAGGAGAGTCGTCCCGCGTGCGCAGGTGGGCGGGAGGTATCGCTCTCCTTATTATCACCGCTAATGGCGTTCCAGATCTGTCCTCAATTATACAGGACGAGATGAGCTATTAATTAATAATTCTTCTGATAGATAAATTGTGCGGCGCTCAGCAGATGTGCAGCTCCTGCAGATGAGAGGAGACGCAGATGGAGGCTATTGACCAACAGTGGCCTGGTTGTGCGTCTGTATCTCTGACGTGATGCTCCGACCATCAGCTTCCGTCTGTTTCCATGATTTACTGGCTGCAGAGCCAACGTTGCATCACTTGTGTTTAAAGGAAAGGTATTAATGCTTCTTCACTTTGCTGAAAATGGATATTTTCCCCTGCTGGGTTAAACGTACACTGCCTGAAAAATGACACATCCTCAAAGTACTTTTGAGCAAAGGCTGACTTGTATAATTTTCCCATAAGCTGGAAGTGTTTAAGTGTGGAAAGGAGGAATTATATGGCCATGAATGGCTTCCTTAATAGTGATATCACTTCCTAGAACAAAAGGAGGTGGCTCGGCGGCGAGCTCGGGGAGTGGAGGTGCCGGCTCGATCGGCCATTTCCGCAGCCTCCATTAAGGTCAGGAGGTGCGCCACCGCGCCGGAGAGTGCATGAGTGACACCGAGGCCCAAGACGAATGGAGCACTCTCCCGCAAACCTCGTTAAGACTGAAATCACTGGAAAAATAATAGTTATTAAATTAATTGCAGTCATAATCTCGTAAAATATGTGTCAAAAAATTATATGCGGTTCGATTAACACATAACATGAGTGTCAAATCTGCAATAAAAGCCTGATCAATAAAACAATAACCATGTTGTTAAAAGCAGTCATTGAAAGGTGTTGCTGGCGTGGGGCTGCAGGGGTGAGCAACCCTTTTAATAGAAACGGATTTCATCTTTCCACCGTGTCACCTAAATCACCTCAATGTTTGTGTATACAATTAAAATAAGATCATAAATCGCAGTGGTGGATGGATTACCGACGCCCCCCCTCCCCGACCCCATTCATCAGGGCTCAGAAAAGGCACGTCTAACAATCTGTTGATTACAATGCGGTGCGAGCCGGGGCCCCGCGGGGAGGGGCCGACTGTTGCAGGATACATTATTTTAACATATTGTTATGTCTAAATCGATAAGTTTTAAACGAGCGCTAACGACTGCTATTAATTAAACTTTGAGAATCTTTTATTAGAAAAAGTTCGCAGTTGTGGGCTTGATTTAATGAATGGTTTATTATTTCATCCTGTCGGCCCTGACCATTATTCCCCAACGACCGGTCCTTTATCTGCGAGTGAAACGAGGCTAAGCATAGTTTATTTGCCGTGCAGAGATGATAACGCCTCGCTTGAAGGGCATATTTGTTTAAAGCCATGGAGGAGTAACAGATACCATTTGCCTGCTTCTGCACCATATTGAAATAATTCCCCCCTCTCCCCCTTTTTGCATACTTGGCCCTTGAGATATTATTATTTTTTATCAGTGTGTTTATGTGAAATCATCTGAGTGGGATGTCAATTTAGAAATGAAATCGTCTGTGGAAGAGATTCATTCAGAGTGGAAATTAATGGGATTGCAATTAAAACTTGAGAGTTACAGTATTTGGTAACAATTATGATAATGACTGTAGCTGGAGGTGTGTGTGTTGGAGGGGGGGGCAGCCTGGTCTTCCTGCTGTAGAGTAGACTGAGTACAGCTGAAACAGTTTTCGTTCTTCTCATTTCAACGCAAAAATTAGACATTAAAAAGCGTCTGGATGGAAGATTTTTTTTTACAAAATGACTCCTCTGTTTGTGTACAAACAAATAACCAAGAAACAATATCCATAAGGAATTTATCATTTTTACAATTAATCAAAAACAAGAGGTGTGTTTTTGTCTCAATTATACCCACAGAATAAAAATCCTGAGTGCAGCTGAGACACCGTTGAAATGTCTGAGAGCTGAAACTGCAGATGGAACGACTATTAAAACTTCAATTACAACGTTTTTACTCTTTATTAAGTTTTCAATTTGATTTAATTCAACGCTATTATAGGCAAAGTTTTAAAAAAAGAAAAGAAAAGAAATTATTTAATGGATACTGCAAACAGTACACATGTAAACACAATAACAACAATAACAACAGAACGACAAGTCAGAGCAGCAGACTGTTCGCATGTAAAAATGAAAAACAAAACTACCTTTGATTTGTTCTAATTTTGCTAAATTATGACTTAAATCTTAAATCCTGCTGCTGAACCGCATGCAGACCAGCAGCGTTCTGCATCAGGTCTCAACTGTACCTGATCACCACCTCACACATTTCACTGAATGATGGAAGCTCTGACATGCTACCATGTCATGAATATCTCCGTTTTTAGTGCACAAATATAGAAGTTAACTTTCAAAGTATCATAAAGGAGGAAGATATTCATCATGAAATCACAATCTGACCTGTCCGAAAATACTTTTTAAAATATCTTTGCAGTGGAGCTTCACACACAGCTGAATTTTCCCACGTTCAGAAATGATGCTAGTACGCATGCGCACACCAAAAATCACAGCAAAAGCTGGCTGCGTGCGCACGTAAACGGCGTGTCTCAGCTGTACTCATGTTTCAGCTGTCCTCGTGTCGTAGCTGTACTCCGTCTACCCTAAACGTGGGTCTGTGGTTCCATCAGTGAAGGCAGATGAGCGGCTCGGACGTCGGTTTATCGTATGGTGGAGAGTCAGTTACCAACACACACAACATGCTGTTTGTCTGCCATGATTAATGCTCCGGATCAATGCTGACGGGGGCTTCCTGGGAGATTTGCTTCTTCTTCCTCCTCTCTCTGTCTTTCTTCCTTTTTTCGGAGCTGGCAGCCAAATTGGATGATCAGTGGGGGAATTCTCTCTCTCTCTCTCTGGGGTTTTGCTGTGGTTTGTAGGTTTTGCCTTCAGGTTTGAAATTCACTCAGACTTCAGTTCTTTATACAGTTTTTTCATTGCAGATGTGGGGAGGGGGGGGGGGGGGGGGGGGCATCAAATGGATCATCAAACTTCTTAGAATTAGTCCCAAGATTGTTCTTAAGAGTGGACTTAAGAGCAAAAACATTCAAAGCAACAAGCTGCACTTAAAAGTTATTAAGTGTCTCACTCACGTTTACTGAAGTGTAGGACTGAATCTTAAAGGGACAGTACACCCACAGAATGATGCTCCTTCATCTTCTCCTCATCCTCATGCTGAGCAAGACTCTGGAGCACTTTTTTAATATCTCAAATGCAGATCCGGGGGTGGGGGTGCAAAAGGTCCATAAAAGTCCACAAAAACGTGTCCATATTCCTCCATACTGCTCGTCCAATGTAGTCCAAGAGTCCTGAGTGGGTAGCGTCCAGAATTTACTGGAAACCATCATTTAGTAGATTTTTAGAGACTAAACAGCAGAACATTGTACTTTCCCGATGAGAGTTCACAACACTACGGAAGCTGCGGCGTTCAGCACCTACTCTGCCGATAATACAAGCGTAGAAGAAAAAATTTGCTGTTTACATTGTGCTAAGAGCGACAGAGCTGCAGACAAACACAAGAGGGGCTGATGTTGATTTAAAAGAAAGAAAGAAAGAAAGAAAGAAAGAAAGAAAGAGAGAGAGAAAGAGAGAGAGAGAAAGAAAGAGAAAGAAAGAAAGAAAGAAAGAAAGAAAGAAAGAAAGAGAGAGAGAAAGAAAGAGAAAGAAAGAAAGAAAGAAAGAAAGAAAGAAAGAAAGAAAGAAAGAAAGAAAGAACACGCAATCTGGTCTGGTTTGGTCTGCCGTGGCTTCCGTAGTGTCGCGAACTCGCATGAACGGGCAAACGTCTTTTTGTTGCAGGAAAGTCCTCAGAGCAGCAGGTTGTTGCAGTAGGAGGGGTAACATGCAAAATGGACTTTTTTGAGCATTTCATGATGTCATCATGTCATTCCCTCCCCATAAAACATGTCCCGGGGGTTATTTTGACTCATTCACGCATATTTGAGAAATCCCTGAATCTCCTGTGGAAACCATCATGGCCGCCAGAACGGCTGCTACTGCAGAGCTCCTCCCATACCTGACTCCCCCTGCTAAGCCCCGCCCCCACAAGAGCATGAGAGTGTTGTGATGAGTGGGGGTGTCAGAAACAGCAGGAGGTCAGAGACAGACATGGATGATGTCACGTTTATTTCGATCAGCGGTTCCAACCTTTTTCATGATGGGTCCAGTTTCCAGTCCAAACAGGTCCAGGTTCATATTTAACTCTGTATCAGTGTAATAATTATTTTAGGTTTATTTCTTTAATAACTAAAGCAAATCCAGCTGCTTTAACAGAACCTGTAAAATGTGGCTGATAAACATGAATAACATCATATAAAATATTTTCTGAGATGGTCACAAACACATTTATATATATATATATATATATATATATATATATATATATATTATATTGAACATGTGCTCTGAGGTATCTACTTATGGCCACCCCAGTGAAAAATTTCTGGCTTCGCCACTGATGAAAAGTTTTATGTAAATGTGTCGGATTGATCCACATATACGTGGATCAGCGGTGTGAGGTGCACTGGCCTCAACCTGAAGACACTCGTGTATGTTACGACGCAACGGGAGATAAATAAATGAAACTAAATAAAGGCATTTAGTGTCCTAAAAAGCACAAAATGGCCTCTTTAATTAAGCTGCTGCAGGAAAAAGTAGCAGCATGAAAGCTGCCACCTCTTCTTTCCCGTCTTCTCACCAGTATTGTGAAATACTCCTTTAATGACCGCCGCCTTTCGATAAAACAGTCTAAGTCGCTCGGCTGGCGCTCTGAATGCAGCTGAGCTGCTCTGCCAGACTCAGAGTACGCCATAAAACCGCGAGTACCCTCAGCCCAGGTTTCAATGGCTTTCAAACCAAAGCTCATCACTCAGCTGCACGTCTGCCCAGAAACGGCGATGCGGGATTTAGATGCGACGGCGGAGCTGCAAACCAGAGGTTACCAGTGATGCGCTCTCACCTCTGATACTGCAGACAAATTACAAAGTAACATGCTCTCTGGACAGAGCCCAAAACACTAGGGATGCACCATATTGGAATGTTGGCCGATATCTGATATGCCGATATTTTAAACTCATGTGGCCGATAACCGATATTGATGCCGATATTAAAGCTGAAAAAAATAAGCAGTCATTGCAAATAGTTTTTGTATCCGTTTCCAACACTTTGATAAATAGGGGTGGGGAAATATCGCAATATTTTTATATGCCAATATCAAATCTGTATCAAATCTCACAATATTTCATGAATTCTTACGAGATTTTGTTACAGAACGATAAAATATTGCGAGATTTCGTTAGTAAAATAGACCGATACTGTGTTTTAAAATGTCAATATGATATCAGCATATGAAAATATCACGATATTTCAGTGTATCGATATTTTTTCCCACCCTAGTCTTTGGGAGTTTTAAAGTCTGTAAAAAAGAAGTTTTTGAAGAACAAAAAGAAGTTTTTTCGGCCTGATGGGTTAAGTATCGGTTAAATATCGGTGGAGTGGCTGATGTCCGATACTCAGTTTTAAGGCCGATATAGGCTGATACTAAAAAGGGGCTGATTATATCGTGCATCCATACAAAAAAGGTATTTAAAGGGCGTATTTTCCACCGGGAGTGTTTTCTTCTTCATCCGTTCTTTTTCTCCAACCAGGACGTAGGATGTGGAGCTCTGCAGCAGCACTGACAAAGACAACCACCCATCAGCTCCGGGGCAGATTCAGCGGTCAGTAATTGAAAGAGTGGATCCATCGTCCAATTACCCGCATTATCTGTGGATACTCCTCTCATTAAAAGGCCGGCGAGGAAGGAGAATAATGAAAAAGATTTGCAGCGCGGGTGTTTAATGATGACGCTGCTTTCGCCTGATATACTCTCCAGGACCAGTGAGATCATGCTGGAGCAGAAGAGCCGCCCTGCAGCGCCAGCTGGCTCCAGCACGAACAGGCCTCCCCGCGCTGCAGGGACGGGATCACGAGGCGGCCCTGGGGGGCTCCCGGTACAGATGTCCCATATTACCCGCTCATATCAGCGTTAAAATGTGATATCGGAAAATATTGGTATTTATACATACATAAAGGTGCAGTGTAACAAAATCAAAGGTTAAAATGTGATGCATTATGTCGGGATGTCAGATATTGGCAATAAAATATCTTTTTTTTCAGACCGATATTTCTATGATGAAATCCTGAGACTCATAACAGAACAAAGAGATATTGCAAGATTTTGTTAGAGATGTCCGATATTATCAGGCGATATCAGCATTAAATGTGATATTGAAAAATATCAGTATCGGCTTTTTTTGGACCGATATTTTTACTAACAAAATCTGGTGAGATCTTGTTCGATTATGTGTAAAAGTCCCTGTTATCCTGGAAGAACTTCATTTCCCAGCATTCCTTTCAGAGTCATGTGACTATGGTGCAGCTGCTGCTGCTACAGATAATGTTTTATTTATTTTATTTAACCTTTATTTTACCAGGAAAAGTCCCATTGAGGTTAAAAACCTCTTTTTCAAGGAAGTCCTGACCAAGAGGCAGCAGCCACAAGTTACATGACATTATTTACAAGACAGGATACACAATAAAAATAAAAAAAAAAATTTAAAAAATTAAAAACAGTTCAAATTTAAGGTGGCGATTTCAAGTATAGACCAGCCCGGCCAAACGCCACAACTAGACCATCCGCCATTGCCGGGGGAGCAGTCCTTACCAAATACCAAATACCAAATACCAAATACCAAATACCAAAAGCCAAATATGTGATAAAATAGAAAAGGAACCACCTTTTAAAGAGTTATTTTTTAAAACTTTGATAAGTAATCATGAGATGTTCGTGTTATTCCAGTGTGGCTCGTCATTAAAGCCAGTTTCCAGAGATGAATGATAGTTTACGTTAATGCGGCGATGTAAAAAATAATAATAAAAATGTCAGAATATTTTAAAGATCTCTGGATAACATACCTATAGGTTATCATGACCTTAAAGGGGAAGTTCAGGATTTTTGACATTGGGCCTCATTTTCAAGTGAGCCAGAATACTACTTATCACTGAAGACGGTTTCAACATATTTCATTCATTATTCTAGTTCCAGGAGGTTGCTGATGCTAATGCTAGTGCAAGTCAATAGGAATCTGCTAGCCTGGCATTAATAATCTTCACCACTCCACAGAACATTCAAAGCAAATCATTTCTAACTTCAGACTATCTGTGTAAATGCCGTGTTACACAGAATAATGTTACAAATAAAACTAACCTGCGTTTTGTTTCATTTTGATTGTTGCTGCTGAGAAACTTTACAAAGTTTTACTTCCTGTATTTGGCAGCAGAGTGATGTCATCTGCTGCTACGTGCATGAAGGAATCTGATTACACAAATATAAAGTCTAAAATACGACCATGTCTAAAATACATGAGGATATGTCAGATTTTGAAGATGATTTCGATCTTTTTTCATCAAACTAACTGTCACCATGTCTCTATCAACCAGAATACACTGACAAAGGTAGTAAGCTGGTAAGAAACTAGTTCCTTAATATGTTATACAAAATTTGTCATACAAGGCTAGTTTTACTTTTTTAACACCTGAGTTTACTAGTTTAACACGACATTTACACAGATAGGCTTGCTGATTTGCCTCGGATGTTCTGTGGAGTGGATAAGATTGGTTTTAATGACAGGCTAGCAGATTCCTATTGACTTCCACTAGCATTAGCATCAGCAACCTCCTGGAACGAGAATAACGGGATGAAATATGTTGAAACTGTCTTCAGTGATACGTAGTATTCTGGCTCACTTGTAAATGAGGCCCTATGTCAAAAATTCTGAACTTCCCCTTTAAGGCAGGAACACACTACAGGAAAATCAGCCCGATTTACGTTCCGATCTTCCCCTTACGATCAAAGCCAGCAAAGGTCCGATTGTCGGATGTTTGCAAAAAACATGGCGTCTGATCTTCTCATGGTGTGATGTGAGTTACGAGTGATTTTGTCCGATCCGATTCGCTCGGAAGGAGAGATCGTAGATCATGAACATGTTTAGTATTTGCGAGTAGAAATCCTGGTGTGTGTGGACCCGAACACGCTCAGAGTTCACAGCTGTGCAGAATCAGAAACGCTGCTCTCATCGGGAAATCACGTGGAGGCTCCCGGAACAACAGCCAATCAAAACGCAAGAAGCTAACAGCTGACTAACAGCTGACTGACGGAAAAGGAAGTAAACACAAACAAAGAGCACGTAGCCGTTAGCTTCCAGCCCTGCTCTGTGATGTTTGTGGCCATTTTTATTCACCTCCAACTCGCCGTCATACAGCCACGTTCTGATCGCTCTCTACCACTTTTTACACGTTTTTTTCTATGTATGCGCCTTTTTTCCACAATGTAACAGGCTGAAAAGTCCGCTACGTTTGTTTATGCTAAAGTCTCGTCACGAAGTCTCGTTGGATATCGCGAGATTTGGGATGTTGACAGTGAAGGAGCCGATAGTGTGGGGGGTTCTCCGTCATGTACACCCCCCACACTACACGATCAGAAGAGGCAGATCTGGTGTGATTTGTCTTTTGTAATCGAGTGTGTGGTCTCTGCATCTATGAAGGTCTCAGGAATCCTGTGGTGTGGACCGAGCTTTAGACGACTGTCCAACGTCATAAATCCAGATTTTCACGCTGCTTTCCATGTTGGCAGATATGAGGTCATTGGGACTCGTTCCCCAGGCAACGGCGGCGCTGTAAGATACTCATTCATTCGTTCATTCTACTTAAAGCATTGATGAAATCGAGGAGTTTTACTGCAGATACTGTCTGACAGAGGCTGCCCCGTCTCCACCGTGATACTGGAGGAACACCGAAGGGCGACTCAAGTTATATCTTCTGAAGGACTCAAAGTGATGCAGAAACTTTAACGGTGAGTAAATGCACGTATAAACTCCTAGAAATAAGGTCCAGGTGGAAAAAAGGAAACTTATCCTTTCAGGAGGTTTTAGGATCTTTGCTCTCGGAGCAGAATATATGTGCAGTAGTTGTATCTCAGAATATGAGGGATAAAACCTCACAGTTGTCTGCAGAGATCCGTATCAGAAATTCAGAGTTGGACAAGTAAATTGTGTGTCGTGAATGCAGGATTTCACCTTCCTCTTCTGCGTGTAAATGCACGGCGCACATCTGCAAAACAGAACAAAGAAAGATAAGACATAAGGAATAGGACTGGACGATATAGAAAAAAAGATTATCGATAAAAAAAAATCTATATTGATCGATATCGATATTTATAAAAATAAAAGCCATGATTAAATTAAAAGCTATTTTAGGTGCAGCCCTGGCCATTTAAGCTTTTGCTGAATGACCTACTTATAATAAAGTTCACACTAAAGCCATTTTCAGCCTTTTATTGCAGAACATGATCAGTAAAGTCCATCCGCTCTTTAAATGGACTTGTCTTTTCAAACATGCCGCTTCCTTGCGGACTTATCGCGTCCAATTCAGCCTTTGCCTGGGTCTGCATTTGTGATTGGATTGGCGGAAGGAGTGACTGTAGTATCATGCTACCCGATAGGCTACAGCGGAAAACTGTGCTTTTATATTGAACTTTTATTGACCCTCTTTTTTTTCTATTGAAAAGCCTCTATCGATCGATATGTATCAATATTGAATTATCGTCCAGCCCTAATAAAGAATACCTGTGGGTGTAAACAGCTGCAGCTGCATACCTGTGCTGGGAACGTCCTCCTCCACGAACGTGACTGCTACTACACCTGCACCCCCCCCCCCCCCCCCCCCACGCTGCAGAGCTTTAATTAGTTCCACTAATCAGACCAGAGTCGTTTTTGCTGCAGGGGGATGTTTCCACCTCCGTCTCAGAGTGCATCACACGGTGGAGCGTGCTCTCGCCGCCGTGTCTGGAGGGCCCTTGTTTTACTGTAAACATGCTTGAAGCGTTGCCCGGGAAACGGCCGTCACACGGCCTCACATCTCAGCAGGAGCTGATGAGTCATCCCGGAGATGCAACAGCTCCCCGTACTCAGTCACATCTCCTCATTAAGGGTACCAGCGAAGCCGTTTTGTTGGTGCTCAGCATCATATTTGATGTTTGTGGAACGTTTTCACCGATATGAATATCAGCTGAAACGTTTCCAGGCAGCTGTTGCGGGTCAGGAGCCCCGGGTCCAGACGGAGCTGAGGTGTTTGATCACGTACAGGCAACTTTTCATTACATAGTGCATCGTTTTGATTTGAGGCAGGCCAGCTGATGGGCTGCCTCGTGTGTCACAGAGCTGAAACCAGAAGCTTAATAGAGCTGAACTGATTGATATAATCGCAGTTTTCTTTTCTATACGTCGTTAGCTGCAAACTAATATGCCAGTGATTTAGCTCATAATTGTTTTGGCAAGTGGAGATGCTTGGAAAGCAAAATAAGCCACTTCTGGTTGATAGTTTCTGCACATAAACACAATATTTCTGCTGCCACAATAAGAATGTGGGGATAAAGTAAATGATGTTTCTGGCAAAACAGCATAAAGAGCTGCAGAAAACGCTTCACTGGCAGTTCCTGTCAGATATAATGTTTCTGCTGATGAAAATAAATACATTTAGACTGTTATTCAGATTCAGAATAGCAGAACACACACACACACACACACACATCTAACTAGCGAAACATTTATTTAGGATGTTTCCCGTCTTGATTTTCGACAGGTGAATCTGATTATCGGGTGAACACGGATGCCAATTTGTGTGTAAAGTGTTTGTAGACGTAAATGTCCGTGAATCTCGCATTCATCAACATGTTCGTAGCTCCGATCTGCGCGTTGCTACGAACAAACTCTACACGTGCTCTCGACTGTGTCGCGCTTCTGTAAATTCACCGGGTCACCCGGAGAAAAAGGACGCTCGAGCTGCCGAGGATTCACGTGGAGATAAACGGAGGAGAGCAGCTGCATCAGATCTCACATCATGCTGCTCGTTTTATTCATGAACGCTGCATCTGCACGTGTGTTATCCAAGAGGAAACCGAAGCTGAGCTGGTGGTTAGCATCTGCAATTTGGGCTCCAAATTTTCACCATTCAGGTTCAGCTTCCCATAACTGAGTGTTTCCAGCGTTCAGCTGCTTTACTGGTTATTTCAGCCTTTACTCCTCTTCTTCCTCACCTTCACTCGTATTTATGACGGCGTTCAGGCAATCGTGCAGGAACGGTGGCGCTCGGATCAACAGCAGCATCAAGCCAGGATATCTGTAGTTAGTGGTGATGATCAGGTATGTATGTGTGCTATCGATTATCGATTATTGGCCTTTGGGAGCTGAAATTTATTGGTTATCGGTATTGTTTTTTTTAAAAAATGTTATCGTGCATCCTTAAAGTAAATACAATCAAATATGACTTTAATGCAAAAAACTCAACAGGGTTCCCACTCTTTTCTTGAAGTTGTTTTCCAGGACTTTTCCAGGACATTTTCAGGACTTCTCCAGCTGCTACAGTACGAATCAACTTATCACAACATAGACGAATAAATTCCACCACAAGCTTTTGGAGACGTGTTCTACAATTACAGCTTATGTTTTTTTACAGCGATGAAGTAAAGACAAAGAAAAGACGAAGCAGCAACGAAGCAGGAAGAAAACAGAGGCGAAGCAGAGACAAAGCTGCAACGAAAACGGTGATGGAGTGACGATGTAGCGGCGATGTGGCGGCAACGAAGCTGCGATGAAACGATGACAAAACGGCAACGAAGCGGCGATGAAACAGCGATGTAGTGACGATGTAGCGGCGATGTGGCGGCAACGAAGCTGCGATGAAACGGCGACAAAACGGCGACGAAGCGGCGATGAAACGGCGATGTAGTGACGATGTAGCTGTGGTGTGGCGGCAACGAAGCTGTAACGAAGCTGCAACAAAGCTGCGATGAAACGATGACAAAAATGCGACGAAGCGGCGACGAAGCGCCGATGAAACGGCGATGTAGTGACAATGTAGCGGCGATGTGGTGGTGACAAAACTGCGACGAAGCGGCGATGAAACGATGACAAAACAGCAACGAAGCGGCGATGAAGTGACGATGTAGCGGCGATGTGGCGGCAACGAAGCTGCGATGAAACGGCGATGTAGTGACAATGTAGCCGTGGTGTGGCGGCAACGAAGCTGTAACTAAGCTGCGATGAAACGATGACAAAAATGCGACGAAGCGGCGATGAAACGGTGATGAAACTGCAACATGAAGGAGGAAAAATAAATTTCCAGGACATTTTACTCTTCCTCTCATTTTCCATGATTGGAGAAAAGTGTTATATCATTTTCCAGGTTTTCCAGGACGTGTGGGAACCCTGCTCAATCCGAAGTTTGGTGATGTCCACATTTTTGTCACTTCCTGAAAAACGACAGTTTTTGACAGAGGAGTCCCCCCCCCGACAGCAGCGACATGTTAATGACGTTGTGCTCCTCTGGTATTAAACGTGATTTATAAATACATGTCATTCATTCATTGAGCAGCTGCTGCAGAGAAAGACCAGACCCGCCCTGTTTCAGGACTCTTTCTCTGCCTCTTAACTTTGCAGAGAGCAGACTTGTGTCTGAAAGTTGAGCGGCTCAGGCCAAGGATTTTCCTTAACCTCGTTGCAGAAATGGACCGCGGGGTGAATTCATAAAACAGCAGTCTGTTGGACAATTTGTCTTTTGACAGGAGGGAACATTGGAAGCCACCAGAGGGTGTTGAGCGGTGAGCCTGGGGCGGTACCTGCGGGCCATGCCTCCTCCTGATTCGTCAGGGGCGGGGAGGGGAGGGCGGGGGCCGCCATCTGGCCCCGGCCGGGGAATTGCGGGTGGCGGGTGAGCGCTCGGTGTCAGTGCGGCTCCGTCAGGGCTGTTTGTGAACAGATGTTCGTGGTGCGTTCGCTGCTCGGCTCAGGAGGGACGACGTGTCCGTCAGTGGCAGCAGCTTCCAGGGAGCAGGACTCTGACCTTGAGGCTGCTGCACGTTCAGTCCTCGGATCTGGTCCGGCGAGACCAGCATCGCCCGGTCTGGACATCAGTAGATGGAATTTTCAGTTTCATCTAAAGAGAATCTGGACTGCAGTTGATGTGAAAGACTCATTTACGTTGATCTGACTTAATTATTTGGGTTTGGTGATGAAATCTTGTTTTTTTTTGTCAAATCAACTTAAAAACCACATAATCTGCAATGGCACCCCCAAAGGGTGGCCAGGGGTGGCCATGGCCCCCCTAAACAAAAAGCTGGCCACCCCAGTAAAAATGGTATATATATATTTTTTATTCATTTCAACATTTATGTACTATTAACATGGCACAGCTTTGTTTATAGTGAATATGGGTAAAGTGGGACACTTTCTGAAAATGTAACCTCAACGTAATTTCTGATTATGAACCAAACATCTTCGCCCATCATATGACACCGTTCTAAGCAGCTTCAGATCTCTACGATACCACGTAGAAGAAATAACACAGAAATATTGAACACTGCATGAAGGACCCTTCACCAAAAACACACTGACCCAAAACCAACATTTCTATGCACTACTGGTAAAGTGGGACGCCACATATGGACAAACTGGGACACTGGCAACACGTTCCATTTTAATGTAAACACAATAATAACAACAACAACAATTCATTTCTGATGAATATAAATATTAACAAGAACTTTTATGGATGTAAAGAGAACGGGACAAAAAGACACGAGTTCATTTCCTGAAGAAATTGAACAAATAGTCGCTATTATTCAAAAACTAAACGTCACTTCAAAATAGTCGATTTTGGACGATAAAAGAACAAAAAGGTAAATGTTTCTGTAATCCCCTGGAGAAATGAAAGAACAAACAGCAAACTGTGTGAGGTGGCCGTTGGAGGTTTTGTTTTATATCAATTTAAAGAGTGCAAAACATGTGGGGTGGGGGGGCAAGGCTAGCTAGCATAGACTGGCAAAGCATCACCACTATCATTTTCATTGTAGCTAGCTTGATTTATGCAGTTTAAGTAAATTTAAGGATCTGTCTAGCTAGACAGACAGAAAATTATGAGGAATTAATAAAAAGAGAACTTATTTCCACCTTTAGAATGACTCAAATGATCGTCCCAGTTTGCCGATAACACACTGTCCCACTTTAGCCACATTGTAGCTAAATAGCATAAAAAAAAAAGTAAGACTCAGATGGATGTAATTTTTAAAAATTATTAGTCAAAATTACAACCCCTTGATATAAAAAAATATCACAATTACAAACTATCCACCAGTTTTCTTATTTGTAGAACACTAACATTGTTCACCTAAAAATGCCGTGTCACTTTACCCGCCATCTTGTTTCACTGCAGACGTAGGCTGTGTCCCAATGTCCTCCCTACTCCCTCACCCCTCACTCACTACATAGGGCTGCACTACATAGCAGACTATCTAGTGCCCTCATTCTGCCGGTAATTCAGACACGAAGCTGACTACTTTTTCCTCGCCACAAATCATGTGATTACCAGGTGTCACCGTGGCAACCACGGCGGCATCCATGCCTTGCGAAAAGATTTAATCTTAAATCAAATCTGTAATTTTAAATGAAGGTATTTTATTTACTTATATTGTGTTTAATCTCTTTTCTGTTGTTTTTTTCTCTCTTTTTTTTCTGCCGCTCGATGTGTTCAACACCTCCGCCATTCAGCTCTTCTGACCGCAATGCATTGTGGTCTATATTGTCCCGTCTAGGGACCATTGAAGCTCACTAGTTTTCAAGTTGCATTGTGGGTAACTTTGAGTGCACTACTTTTTTCTTTCTGGACATTCGGACACCCCAACAAAATGGCGTGATCCCTATATAGGGCCCTATGTGGGGGGTTGGGTGGACATTCGGACAGATGTAGTTGAAGTAGTGAGCCACGCCCCAGGAAGTGATGTCATCCACACAGAACCTTTTTTTTTAATCACATGCTGCCGTATGATGAGCTCCATGATGATTTTTAGTAACGGCAGTAAACACGTTAAGATAAACATGATTAAGCTCAACTGTCCCAGTTTACCCAGATTCACCCTAAATTTAAATGCCAAAATCTTCATAAGCTAATAGAAATAAAATAAATGAAAGATATTCCACGAGACCTACCATTGTCTGCCATTGTTGTTCTGCCGTAGTCCCGTGTTTTCAGTGGGAAAACTTTGGACTCTACCTTTAAAGTTGCACCATGAGTGGAGGACAGTTAGGAGATAAACTCACCACCATAAGTAGTAGAAAAGATTCATGGTACTTAGCAAAGAGCCTTGTCTGAGTGATCTGTACCTTTAAAGAACCATTCCAACTGGCTCTTTTTCACGTTTCTGTCATTTTATTTTATTTCAAAACCAAGTCAACAGTAACTAATCTTCATCAAGTAATCACGGGTAACTATTTATAAATCAAGATTTGGATCTCAATGATTTAAACTTGCACATCCGATCAATAAAACCTCTGTTGGTGGGAAATATTCTGAATTATTGGTAATAGTTTTCATTAATTTTGTGTTTTCTAAGGCAGTTCCATGTCCCCGAGCTTTGACAGTGACATCACTATTTTGGATTTTTACTCAACAAAACACTTTACTTCAAATATTTTCCACACAAGGACATTTTATTCGTGCAAAAACCCACACTGCAATAAAGGCTGATGGAAATGTATATGTACACTGACAACATAAAATCTACTTTATGGATTTTTCTTTTTTAAAAAAATGCAGGAAACACAGAAATAAAGTAAAAATTGTAAACAGAAAGAGAAGAAAAGCTGGGCTACATCAGAGTTTACCCTAGTAAATGTTTCTGAGCAACACGTTCTGCTCATAGATGCGTTCACATGAACGAAGCGTGTTGGACGTCAGACTTCTACGGTGCACGACGTGTCACCTGAAGGCAGTGCGGACAATCTGGATGGAAAAAGAACATCTCACACCTGAGACCCGATTCTCGTCGTTCATTTAAACGAGCCGTTCATGAATGTCACGTGTCCGACATAAACCGCTTGTATGACGTCTGAGGTGGAACCGACATGACTGACATATTTCTGATGCGGTTCTGACTCTGGATCTGCTCTACGGAATACTTTACTGAGTAAATATGCTTTAAGAGTAAAAGGATAATGCAGCAAAACACGTTTTAAATCATGTTATGCAATTATGCAAATTATTGAGTTGAAAACTGCAAACTTAAAGTTGATTTGCCTGAATTTTCAAGTTTGTTTAATGCAAAATGTTGATTTGAAAAATTTAATTCATTAAGTACATGTGACTTAAATGAGTTGTGTTAATCTAACTTATTAACTTTGATTTAAAGAACTAAACTTATGTAGGTGTTTCCCGTTGAAACAATTCAGTTCTTTTTTTCAGTTTGGACATTAAACTCGTCAAGCGAGTGCAGGTCACTTAGAGTATCTAAACCACAAAAAAATTATAACAACTTGATGTTTGATGTCAGAAACATTAGCAGCAAATTATCTTTTAAAAAGTCACTGAGATCGACTTTAATCAGTTCCAGATAAACTGGTAGTTGTAACCATTTATTTATTACTATTGTGTGAACATTAGGGCTGTAACGGTTCGTGTATTTGTGTCAAACCGACCGGTACTCTGCTCTCGGTTCGGTACGACCCTGTACCGAACTGCTGGGCGCAGCATTTGTTTATTTAGCTGTTTATTGTTTCACTAAGTTTCTGCGTGTTAACGGACATAACTGAGTGACGGACCGGTGAATCTTCGCCTCCATTTGGTGCAGCTGCTTCCCACCCTGTTTCCAACGATATAGCATGTAAGCTAGTCGAGCTAGAGCGGGCGCCGTCTAGCCTCCAGTCCCGTCTGGGAGCACCGAGGTTTTGACGGAGGGAGGAGGGAAAAAAAGCAGATAAAACAAAAGCAGCGTGGCGACTCGGTCGGGTACGAACTCAGAAACACTTTCAACATGTTAACGCATCTAAAGCGACGCCACACAAGTCTGAATGTTACCGGTACGACTAGAAAACCGACTCATTTAGCGCAAACACGTGTAAAACAGCAGCATGTTGCTGATTTATGCATTTTTTATTCAGGCAGTCGGAGCAGGAACCTGCTGCGATGTTTAGTTTTATGACGAGGATGAGTGAAATGAAAGTGCAGCTGTTTCTGATAACTGCTGCTTTAAAACTCAGATGTGACGTGAAAGCATGTTTTTTTTTCTTTGAAAAGTGTAAAAAAACAAAGCAGGGTTTTATTTTAAAATATTTTCCTTGTTTTTTTTTCTCATTCAAACAATATGGCAGAAAAACAAACAAAACAAACAGCTTTGATGTTAAATTTTAATGAACTTGTTAATAAAACATATTTGTATTTTTTTCCATAACTGTACTGAAAAAAATTAACGTGATTGTGTACCGTTAACGAACATGTAATTTTATTCTCATGCGATTCTTTTCTACTATCTGTATTTTGCTTCGATGAAGGTCTTCCAGGACCGAAAGCTTTACAATAAAGTGACATTTTGCACAGATTAAGTGTGCAGGAAATTCTTCTTTGCATCAAATTATCTGTATTTAAAGCTAAATCGGTTTGATTTACATGTGAAGTGATTTTACATGGAGGCTTCTTATTGTTTCTAGTCAGTTTTGTGTTTTATATTAGTATGTTTTTGTTGCGTTACCTGGAGGACCCCAGGAAGAATCGGTCATCTAACCCTGATGGATGATGAGTCGGCTTCTCAGTTCCTGTTTGTTTTTCTTTCCATGTTTTTAACCACAGCGTCGGCTCCGCTCCGTCTTCCTCGTGAACAGAGGACAGTGTGATATGCAAGGCTCAGAGAATCCATATCCTGCCTTCATCATCTGGATCTCAGCAATCAATAAGCGTTTAATCAGTCAATTATACAGCAGTGATTTAACGGCCTGCAGGTAGAGCCATCGCCATGGAAATACAGCCCATCGGAAATTTATCTTTTGGAAAAATGTCAGAGCAGAAAATGAAGTTTTCAACGGCAGATACGTGGGGTCATTTCATCCCCGGTGGAAAAGGGAGAGACTCCAGTCATCCAGGAGGTGAAGAGGAGGAGGTGGAAAAGGGAAAACACGGAAGTGATGGGAGGCCGGGGATGATAGCAACACGTTATGTTCGAGCACGTGTTACTCTGCGGGATTTTGTGCTCGAGCTCTCAAACTTTGACATGATCCCATATTTGTCTGCTATAAATGACGTAAACTTGGACTTCTACGACACCATCACAGATTAGTTCAGTTAAAGTCAAATACAAAGTGGTGATGCTGCAACCTCCCCAGCACTGGGGGTGGATGTAACAATCAAAAGATCCACACTAATAAACGTATGGAAGCATTTTAATGAGAAATAAAGAAGGAACCGTACACTTGTGAGGCGACATAAATAATAATGACGAACTGAATAAAAAGTTTAGATTTAATACCACAAAAGTAAATACAACTAGAAAATTTCTGAGGAAATTTTGAGTGCTGGCAATGCAGTTACCCACGTCCAAGAGAGCGGCAGCCATGTTCCAAAGATGGAACGCCTGTGCAGACAGACAAGCATTGTTGCCAACTTAGCGACTTTGTCGCTATATTTAGCGACCTTTCAGACCCCTCTAGCGACTTATTTTCAAAAAAGCGACTAGCGACAAATCTAGCGACTTTTCCTGGTGATCATGGAGACAGATAAAGTTTATATCGCTGCACCCGTTCATCAGGAGCTGCCTTCCGTCAGCCCCTCCCTTCCCTGTTTCCCGGCACTCACTCACTACTTCCGCTGTTCCTTTGCAGACAGCTGCCCGCCTGAGCCAATAGTATGTGCCCGACCACGCCTCCTCATCTACATTATTTCCCATGATGCCTTGTGGGCACAACTGGGTCTTCTTTGCACCATGACTCAAACGTGTATGTCACCTCTTCAGTACTCTTGTAAATTACCGTAATTCTATGTTCGAAATAAATGAAAGTTATTAGGAGGCTCTGCGCATGTGCAAGACCTTGAGCATGAATCGGTGACGTCATTTGGCGACTTCTGGCGACTTTTGGATCAGCCAATAGCGACTTCTCTTCTCAAAGAGTTGGCAACACTGCAGACAAGGTCCGAAAGACAAACACGAACATCAATGTACATGTACGGTGTTTGTGAGAGAGAGTGAGAGAGCAAGAGGGAAGAGGAGAGGGGGGGTGTGCTACACTGAGATAGACAGAAAGATAGATAGAGAGAGAGAGAGACTCTGAGACAGACAGCAAGAAAATAGAGAAAGGAGGATGATAAGAGGCTGTCACATGCGTCTGTATATCGACACTGTCAGACGTCCCAGAATCCCTCATGTCCGCTATAATCTACTAAAACCTGAGGAGGATTCAGTTCATCATCCAGTTGCTCTGAGATGTTACTACAGTATGAGGAAATGTGTGCACTGGTGCCAACTCTTCATGGAGAGAAGTCGCTATTGACTCGTCCAGAAGTCGCTAAATGACATCACCGGACCAGACAGGCTTTATGCACAGCTCCAGTACTTCCTAAACTTAATACTGCACCTTTGTTTCCTGTCTGACATGATTGGATGAACTGATTGATTCCAGGTGTGTCTGATCTCTGCAAATGGTCAAAAAAATAGTTTTTTCACTGTGAGCGCCACAAGGCTTTGAGAAACCCAGAAATGCATTTTATTTGATCCTACTGTGAACAGAATTTAAATGGTGGTGAGTTAAAAACACTGGAGAGAAGGGTAGTCATTTTTTCCCTGTTATAACTGAAGTCAGTGGGAGGCGTAGGTCGAGTTTGGAGCAGCGTAACTCAAAAACGGTGCATCTGAGCGATAATTTTGCGGAGGTCCCAAAGGAAGCTGCAAAATTTCCCACGTTTTGAAATAAAATGTATGTCTGTACAATGAAAGCTTTAGGAGTTATGGGCATTTGTTTCACATCTGAAAATACTTCAACATTTAGCGTACAGCTGGAGTGCGGAGGGATTTTTGAGCTTTTTCTGATTTCTACGAAAACACAACTTGTGATTGTGTCAAAACCATAACAGATATGTAAATATCCTTTCACATGGTGAGAGTTTTATCTTTCGTGACCCGTTGATACTCCAAATATTTCTATGTGATGGTATGGTTGAGCTATGTAGCTC
This sequence comes from Atherinomorus stipes, assembly GCA_023101725.1. Classification (NCBI taxonomy): domain Eukaryota; kingdom Metazoa; phylum Chordata; class Actinopteri; order Atheriniformes; family Atherinidae; genus Atherinomorus; species Atherinomorus stipes. The sequence continues at coordinate 87,426 of JALJCO010012368.1, forward strand.
CAAAGTGACCTGGATTTTTGGATGGTTTCGTCTGAGCAAATCCCATTCATTCCTACGGGACGAAAAATCCCTTTTTTTTTTGCAAATTTCGTAAACGTGGTTAGCATTTCTTACAGCAAAAAAGCAAGCAAACCATTCCTGGCCGAGATGCACGTTTTGATATGACTTTTGTGGGGGTGCTGGCAAAGCCCTGGGAGGAGTAGGGCGTCAAAACAAGTGACAGAAACTGAATACATTTAATATTGCGAAATAAACACGAGAATGGAAGTATACTGCCTTAATGCTTTACAGCAATGGCAGCATAATAAAATTATACATATATAAACACATGAGATGGGGTGGGTTAAATTTAAAATTTTACATTTTACCCTTTGTCTTCCCCTTTCCTTTTTGGACGTCATTCTGTAAAATTTTATCAGGGCTGCATGGACTTTTGGTGCAAAAAAAGAACTGAAAAAGGACACGAAGCTTATACAGGTTTGCATGGTTATGAGGCAGTGGTAGAAATGAATGTTTCCCCTTTTTCCTTCTGGCACCTTGACTTAAATGCATATGTCACTCCTTTAAGTTCGACCTGAGTAGCATGAACCGCATGTGAAAAATGAAGCTAAAGAAGAAGATGCAGTGCATATGGGTTCGTGAGGTCATACGGTCGTGGTGGAAGTGAATATTGGGCCCAACCTGAGACCCTGCATGTCATTTGGACGGAGTTCTCATTGTAGAACCGGCAGACTGTACAACCCGTCCAGTCAGCCATTACCTCGTCCACACACGACGTCGCCATTTTTCTCTTTGCCGAATTCTTCACGAAGAAGAGCGCAAATTGCCGTGGCAGCCCGGTTTTTTGGTGATACCATCATAGATATCATATAGGACTAGATTGTACAAGCGGGGTTGTTCAGCGTCGCTACACGGCGGCCATCTTACTTCAGACAGCTCGCCCCTTGGGCAGCATTAATGTCAATGGTGCATGTGTATTTAAATAACCATATCTGGCTCAGTTTTCAACTGATTGTGCCACATCTAAGTATACAGGAACATAGCTACATCTCTGATGTTTATAACAAATCAAACCGTTTGAAAATCAGTTGATAATTGAGCCAGATACGGTTATTCAAATACACACCATCGGCATCAATGCTGTTCAAGGGACGAGCTGTCCGAAGTAAGATGGCCGCTGTGTAGCTGCATCGCTCTCCATTGGTTAACAGCCCGCGTAAGCCGTCTAGCCTTTATATGATATCTATGGATAGAAAACTGTTGCTGTTGTTGTTTTTATTGTCGTCGTCTTCTTCTTCTACTACTAGCTGTATTTATTGCGTTGCATGTCGGTATTGGTCAAGACCCCGACCAGTCAGAGGACAGTGTGAGTAGTCAGATCGCCTCCGAGAGGGGGGCAGTGCACACTCAGAAACAGAGGTACCAGTTTGTACTTGAAAGGGTCCAAAGCTTGTTGTGGGGGGGTTCCTTTCTGAAAGACATTTCTGTACCTTCATGGTCCATTTTTGTACCTTATCAAGCTGTATGAGTTAATAAAGTACAATTAAACCAATTAAAGATGATGAATAAAAGTCAATAAAATAGAGATTATGACAACAATCAAAGATGCTAATAATAAATGAATAATTATTATAGAAATATTAGGCCAAATACATATATAATTATACATATAATTATTACTATGATTATTATGAAAATCATAATATAATAACTATAATTATACTACTGTTTAGAAGTACTGCTATTTATAGTTATTGTACAAGCTACACACATTTTTCAATGCTGCAGGTACCCTTAGGGTTGGAATGGTACAAATGTGTACTTTATATTACTTTGGAGCCTTTTTCATAGTATATAGGTACTTCTGGCCTCATAAAGACCAATATTGTACTTTTGAGAGAATATTTGTAACTAATGTACCTGCAGGTACAGAAACGTTCCCGTCTTGTACCGATATTTCTGAGAGTGTGTGAGGACAAACATCGCAAGCTGGGAACTTTTGAACTCTGCAACTGATTCGCACCATTTGAGTTGGAGCAACGATTGAAAGTATCGCACCGTGTATCCGGCTGAAGAGTGTGCCAACCATCCCCGGTCTCCCCGTTTCTGCAGCAGTCGTAGGGATGTGAGAGTCAGCTGTTCCACAATGCCCACATCCTCCACATGATTTATTCAACACAGATTCTCACTTCTGCAGGAAAACTGCTTGTTTGTTCACAAACTGCAGTTGATGTTTTATTTACTGCCGGTTATTAGGAGGATTCTCTGAATGCAAACAAGAAGCCGAACATGAAAACACTTCTGGTGAGTGTGTGTTTGTAGGAAGTGTAACAGGCTGGGTCGGCGGTGGAGGTGAAGTCCGGCTCCTCGCTCACCTATAAAACCAACATCTGTTGAAGCATACATTAAGTTTAAAAATGTCCGCGCAGAGATCAGAGTACAGTCAAGCAGATGTCGCTTTAAAGTGCCAGATGGAACAATGAAAGCAGGATTGGAAATTAGAAAGCTCTGTGAAAGGTCAGATCAATTAAGAAAGCTGCCACATGACAATTAAGGCGAGTTTGGAGCTGAGGGGGCCGAGGAGTGAGCGGCTGTCGCCGGCTGGAACTTCTGGGGGGCACGGAGGAGGACGGGGGACCTTCCCGGGCTGGAGAGCATCTCCACCGGGTCAAGGTTAACGACCTGCGCAGATATCGCTGATAGAAGGCCTCGCAGCGCTGCTCGCGACCTTTGTCCATCACAACTGAGGAGCCAATAAATTACCGCCGTGACTTTAAGTGACATTGAAATTTACTCCGCTGTAGTGAGGAGAGGGAGGGACGGAGAAAGTGTGTGTGCGTTCCTGTACTTGTGGCACTGTGAGGACCATTTTGCACTTTTAACCAGCAAAGTGGGGACATTTTGGACGGTGCTCACTAAAAAAACCCTAACCGAAACCCATTTTTGAGGGTCAAGATTTGGTTTTACAGTTTAAGTTACAATCAGGTTTTTGGTAAGATTTAGGCCAGCAGTTCTCAACCTTTTTCATGATGGGTCCAGGTTCCAGTCCAAACTGGTCCAGTTTCCAGTCCAAACTGGTCCAGGTTCATATTTAACTCTGTATCAGTGTAATGATCATTTCTGGTTTCTTTCTTTAATAACTAAAGCAAATCCAGCTGCTTTAACAGACTGAACCTGTAAAATGTGGCTGATAAACATGAATAACATCATATAAAATATATTCTGAGATGGTCACAAACACATTTATATCACACGTATAATTCATGGAAGAAAATCAGACTCCTACAAGAACAAATCAGAATTAGGCTATAAACACAAAATCTACAACATTTTACTACAAAAAGAGGAACAACAGAAAAAACTGATGGAAACTGATTTAAAAAGAGATAAAATGCTGCAGTAATAGATCACATTGGAAATAAAAAGGCTTGATTTAAATTATCTGTAAAAACCTGGATTTTATTTGTTTAGACAGAAAATTAAAGCACAAAATTTGATTCAACAATTTATTTGTTTAAACTTTTCTTAGAATTTTTTAAAGAACTTCCAAACATGACCGACATTTTCTGCATCAACAGCTGATTTTCTCAGCGGCCCCATGGTTAAGGATCTTGGTTTAGGCAATCAGCTATGGTGGTTAGAGTTAGGGTAAGCCTAGAGGAAAATAATTTAGGACCAGAGAATAAAGGTTTTATTTACTACTCCTAGATAAATATGAGATCCACGTGAGAACTAAATGAGACGACGGCTTATTTCTCCCGTTTCTCAACCTCGTCTCCAGAAAAGTTTCTTTCAAAATTTCAACCGAGTCTCACTTCCAGTTCCAAAGGAGATCGCAATCATTTCTCAAATAATTCTCCAGATGTCTGCATTAAGTCTCAAATAGGACTATTTCCAGGGTTCCCACGCGTCCTGGAAAACCTGGAAAATGATAGGACATTTTTCCAGTCATGGAAAATACATGGAAAATAAGATAAAGAGAAGAATCTCCTGGAAAATCTTGAGTTGTGCTGGAAAACTATTTTTCTTCGTCTCTGCTTTTTCGCTGCTTCATATCTACTTCAGCGCTGCTTTTTATCTGCTTCTTCGCTGCTTCTTATCTGCTTCGTTGCTGCTTTTTATCTGCTTCGTCGCTGCTTTGCCACTGCTTCGTTTTTTATCTGCTTCTTTGCTGCTTCGTCATCCTGCTTTGCATCTGCTCCGCTTCTCTGCTTCGTATCTACTTCTTCGTCTCTGCTTCGCCGCTGCTTCTTATCTGCTTCTTCGCTGGTTCATTGCTGCTTCGTATCTGCTTCATTGCTGCTCTCGTATCTGCTTCATTGCTGCTTCGTATCTGCTTCATTGCTGCTTCGTATCTGTTTCTCCCTGCTTCGTATCTGCTTCTCTGCTTTGTATCTGCTTCTTCGCTGCTTCATATCTGCTTTGTCGCTGCTTTGTATCTCTTTCATTGCTGTAAATTATAAGCTGGCATTTTATTTCAAAAGCTTGGGAAGGAATTTATTAGTCTGTGTTGTGATAACTGTAGCAGCTGGAAAAGTCCTGGAAAAGTCCTGGAAAATAACATCTAGAAAAGAGTGGGAACCCTGATTTCTCCTAGTGAATTTTAGGAGAAACAAAATAGACATTTTTGAGAATGATTTGAAACCTGAATGAGGCTGGGATGAGATCTCCTTTTTGTCTCCTGAGATGCAAAATAGAAAGCTTTGAGAAGTAAAATTTTCCTCTGGGAGGGGCTAGGGAACGCATTATGTCAATGAATGTCCTCACAAAGATAGAAGTACAAGGATGTGTCTGTGTGTGTGTGGTTACAGGAAGAATGACTGAAAGGCGTGCCTTCCGCAGCTTTGCCCTTTATTTTGCCTTAAATCCTCCCGACAGCTTCTGCAGATGCCTGGAAGCCCACGAGCGCACAGGAACCACAAGGGGGCAACATTTGCTTTGTTTGCCTGCTTCCTCCCCAGGCACACACTCATTTACATTTCTGGTTTGCATCTGCACATTTGGATGAAGTTTAGCTGTTCACTTACACTGCAGCCCTGATAAGCTGCTTCCTGTAGCGACAGCAGCTCGCGCGCCACCACCGGCTCTTTATGCTGCACTTTACAGCCCATAATCATCACACACCGAAACAGCTGCTTCTCCTCACACACCGCATATACGCACTGCAAAAACTCAACTCTTAACAAGTATATTTTTCTCATTTCTAGTCCAAATATCTCATCACACTCAAAATAAGAAAATTAAAGAGAAAAATTTCAAGAGACAAAAAAGAACTTGTTTTAAAGGGGAATCATTTTTATTAAAAAATATTTTTTTTTATATGTAGAGTATATTGTTAATTACAAGCAAAAAAGAAAAAAATCCTTGCCACTTTTAAATAAGTAAAAAAAAAATTTCTTTAGAAAGTGAAAAGATGAGTAGAGGCACTCTGGGTTTGCAGGTCATTGATTTAATTCACGCACCAATGTGTTTCGGCTGTTATGCCTTCATCAGGGTAAAGCAGAACACAGCTCCCTTAAATAAATGGGAGAGGTCGCGTGATCACAAATGTGAACAAGAGACGAAAATGTAAAAATATAAAAAAAAATGTGTGGGGTAGTAGTAGTAGTTTAAAACCAGGTAAGTTAGTTCAGAACCAGTTCTCATTTACAATGACGACCTAGAAACAAAGTAAATGACACCAGACAAATAATAAAAACAAATACCAAAAGTACAAGAATAAAATAGTAAAGACTTAAAATATCATACCAAGATGGGTTCAGGTTCCAGTCCAAACTGGTCCAGTTTTCAGTCCAAACTGGTCCAGGTTCATCTTTAACTCTGTATCAGTGTACTGATCATTTCTGGTTTCTTTCTTTAATAACTAAAGCAAATCCAGCTGCTTTAACAGACTGAGCCTGTAAAATGTGGCTGATAAACATGAATAACATCATATAAAATATATTCTGAGATGGTCACAAACACATTTATATCACACGTATAATTCATGGAATAAAATCAGACTCCTACAAGAACAAATCAGAATTAGGCTATAAACACAAAATCTACAACATTTTACTACAAAAAGAGGAACAACAGAAAAAACTGATGGAAACTGATTTAAAAAGAGATAAAATGCTGCAGTAATAGATCACATTGGAAATAAAAAGGCTCAATTTAAATAATCTGTAAAAACCTTATTTTATTTGTTTAGACAGGAAATTAAAGCACAAAATGCCATAGAACAATTTATTTATTTAAACTTCTCTTAGAATTTTTTAAAGAACTTCCAAACATAACAGACATTTTCTGCATCAACAGCTGATTTTCTCTCTTTTTAAAAAAAAAATTCTTTCTTTCCAATGAGTGTTAGATGTTTGTTTCTAGATGAAGCTGCAGATGCATCAGGGCTTCCGTTAGCATTAGCATTAGCATTAACGTTAGCATTAGCTGGTGCTCCATCCATCTTCTCAGCTCTGCTTTGTAATCTCCACACACTAATCCGTATTTTATAAATTGGAGTGGGTTTTTGCCTCTTTAGGGGCAGTTTGGGACCAATTTTTCTTCAGTATTTCATTTTAATTCTTCTTTACAACGTTAGCTACAGGCTAGCAGCTAGCTGAGTGTTTTCTTCTGCTTGTTTGTTGAACTCTGACAAATTAGCGCCACCAGGTGGGGGGAGGCTACATTGCAACTCATCTAGTCATGAATAACAGTGTAAATATATGGTCCTCGCGGCCCACATTTGGAAAAGGAAAGTTTTTCCGCGGCCCTCTAGGTGGCGCTTGAGGCCCGAGCTTGGGCCGCGGCCCTCTAGGTGGCGCTTGAGGCCCGAGCTTGGGCCGCGGCCCCGTGGATAAGAATCACTGATCTAGATGAATACATGTTATTTAAAACACTTTGTTACTTCTAAGACACCAGAGTTATGCTAAATACCATAAGGTATTTTAAATTTCCTTTACATAGGGTGACATAATACACGTATAATGTTGAACAATTAATGTGAAAAGCATACATGTAAAACAATGCGGCTATACTGTATTAACTAGACTATATGAAAAACGGTAAGCTCCCGTGGCCAACTATGAGTCTACTCTGAAGAAGTAATTCTTTGTAGTTCTCCCCTCATCCACTAGGGGCTGCAAAACAGAGCAAATCCCCACAGACTCCCATGTTAAAAAGACCAACTTCACAGCAGAAATAAACATGTTTACGGAAATAAGTTTGGAATAAACATGTTCACAGCAGAAATAAACAAGTTTACGGCAGAAATAAACATGTTTACAGCAGAAATAAACATGCTTACAGTCTGGTTCAAACATCATTTTAGGTTTAATAGGCCAAGTTTACCTTCATATCAACTGTGAGGGGGGTGAATTTTTTTTTATAACTCATTCGTTTAGATGTTACTTAATCTTGAAATTTCACATAATTAGGGGCGTGTCCTTTTGATTGACAGGCGGTAGACCGGAAGCTCGGCCTACCATCCGGTGGCTAACAGTTAGCTCCTTGTTAGCTCTCAGTACGGTATCAATCTGCAGCAGAGCAGCACAACGGCATTTTTTAGTCAGTGAATAGCAAGTCTAAGGGTGTCTTACCTTTACCCGCCGCTAAGGGGGCTAATCTTTGTTAGCTCCTGTTAATTTCGAGTTAGCTCAGTTAGCATTTAGCCCAGAGTACATCCCCTGTCAATTATTTGCCCCGCAGGTCGGAGCGGCCTTGCCTTTACTCATTTTAGTATTTTCAGGGAGTGATGACACACATGACACGGCAAGATGGCGACGTTGCGACACGCCCACCTGGCTTCACTTTTAGCTCTACAGAAAGCAACGGGTGACGTTGTGGAAGGTTCGTTCCTCTCTGTTAACGGTCTATATGAAAAACACTAAAAAAAAAAAGGCCACTCAAAATAAGTAAAACAAAAAATAAATAAAGATTTTTTTGCTTGTTATAAGCAAAGAAAAGAAGAAGAAAAAATCTGTCAACAGAACAAGCAAAATTTTCTTTACAAGATTTCTTGAAATAAGATCTTATATCTCACTGAAATGTTTCTCTTTAGGTAATTTTGTCTTATTTTGAGTGTGATGAGATATTTTGACTAGAAATGAGAAAAATCTACTTGGTAAGATTTGAGTTTTTGTAGTGCAGGTGTGTCCAGATGTATCTCTGCTCAGGTGTCTCTGCACTGTACGTGGTCAAGCCTGCACGGCTGCTGCAGCTGGGGGGTGGGGGTGGGGGGGTAGACTCTCAGAACAACCATTTAGCAGTTTCTTACACAGTTTGTTCAGTTGATTCTTGCAAAGTTCTGCTGTAAGCACTTCTGCAAACGGAATTATTCATCACATTAATGATAACATAAATGCAGCGGCGACAGAAATTAATGCGCCCATGGAGATTACCTTTATTTACTCATGAAGAAGAAAAGCATGAACTACTTTTTTGGAAAGTGTAGAATCTCTTTTACCACCACACCGGGAGGAACGTGTGTTATTTCTGCTAATATCTCCATTTGCATGTCCGTAAAATAGTTTTAATTATAGATAAGAGTAACCTGTGCTGGCAGCTGCACGCTGGGGCCGACTCACAGCTGCTGGCCCCCGCTTCCACAGATAAACCTGAACGTCTTCTTTCTCACGAAGATAAGATCGTCACAAGTCTGGAATGATACGAGGACCCACACCTGCACCGTAACGGGAGGAAGAATCAATAAAGAAGTTCCTCTCCCCAGCGTGTCACGCCTCCCTGCAGCCTCGGCGGGGGCGTCCAGTGGCGGGGGTGGCCGTTCTCACGCCGTCCCCGTCCGTCGCCCTGCTGGAATGTGGGAATTAATTAGACAGTTTGCTTCATGGACTCGGACGCGTGAGTCAGTAAGAGTGGCGGTAACCCGCGGATCGCGCCGTCCTTGAGCAACTCTCATCCAGATGTTGAAGGGGGGTGGGGGCTGACCCCTCACCTGCTCCTGATTAGCATCTGAATGACAACACAGATCAATAGCTCCAGTCCGGTCTGAAGATCACAGATAAGAAGCCACCTTGTTGTCAGAGAGAAAATGCTAATGTAATTAATGTTCAATAATCCGCTGGAAGGATCTGAGGAAGGATATTTACTGCAAACAGGCCCGGGGGGGCCTAGGGGGGGGGACCTGCTGCAGGCCGTGCTGTCCTGGAGGGAAAGTCTGAATCAGAGGAGACTTCATGTTGAGACTAGACTCCTGATGAGGTCACTGGGGAGTCTTTAGAGAGGTGCTATTCCTTTAATACTGCAATACTGTCAAGTTTCTACATGGAGAAGGCAGAGATGAGCGGGAAAGGAGACACATTCCTACATGTTTCTGTTTTACCTTCTAACTCCTGTTAGCTCATCTTCATTCAGCATCGATGCTCCTTCATCATCGTCGTGTTGCAGCTCCACCTGTTTGTGTTTGTCTTGCAGGTCAGCCCAAATGTCCCCTCCTCGTACCAGATCATATGTGATATTTAAACCTCCAGGCTGCTTCTCTTCCTCTCAGCATCATTCAGAAAAACCTTCTCTGATAAAAAACCTCACACATTTTTTCCAGTCTCATAAGTATTTACTTCCTCTCCTACGATTTAAATCCACTCTAGTTTGAAAGTTCGGCTTCCTCCACCAAATTTATCCGTTAGCTTTGGTTCATTTGCAGATTTTCTCTGTTATAGATGAAAGGAAGCTTCCATTTTTCATCTGAAGCTTCAGTAATCAATACTTTCATGTTAATAAAGAATAACGAGTCATTTTTAGGCAAAATTGTGCTGAATTATTTCCTAAATCTGCAGATCTTCTGAAAACTGCATTTTCAGTCCTTCATTTGGAGCGATTTGACTCGGTTTAGCTGTTAAAGCACGAGGGTGCAGACTGGCTCCTTCAGTTGGTCTGCACCTTCGCTTTGCATGGCTTTGTTCTGTCGGGGGGGGGCAGAAGTGAGCTGAAAGTGAAACCCTGAATAAAACCTTGACCAGCGTGGGCCGTGCCACGAGATGTGGAGATGCAGCGATCCAGTTTTTCTGATCCAATACGATACCGATATCTGGTCTGAGGTTATCGACCGATACCGATCTGATACTACAGCTGGATGAATAAGCCATGTTACTGGCCATGTGAGTGATTGCACAGAATACAGTGAAATTGGATCGCAATCCTTAAGGTGCTATTAAGATAAAAACATAATGCTAAAAATAATTTAAGACAATGCATACACATACACCCACATCCCCATTCTTCTGTCCTCCCATAGCTCCACAATAGGGTGGGCGCTCCTCACAATACATACATGTTCGTACTCATGAAAATACCATAGCAGGTGAGGTTGAATGTATAAAAAAAAATGTCTGAAAAAAATGGTAATGAACTAACATAAATTCTACCTAATATTATTTATTAAAAAAGAAAGTGTAGGATCTATCATGATACTGAAGAAAACAGGAAAAACTGGATCAGAATGCTGGATCGACCAAATCAGGGTTCCCACTTGTTTCTTGAAGTTCTTTTCCAGGACTTTTCCAGGACTTTCAGCTGCTAGAGTATGAGTCAAGTTATCACAACATAAACTAATAAATTTCACCCCAAGCTTTTGGAGAGGTTTTCTAAAATTGAAGCTTATATATTTTGTACGTGAAGCAGAGACGAAGAAGTGACAAAGAAGCGACAAAGTAAAGACCAAGCAGCCACGAAGCAAAGACCAAGCAGCCAGGAAGGAAAGATGAAGCAGCCATGAAGCGAAGAGGAAGCAGCCATGAAGCAAAGATCAAGCAGCCACGAAGCAAAGACGAAGCAGCCAGGAAGGAAAGACGAAGCAGCCATGAAGCAAAGACCAAGCAGCCACGAAGCAAAGACGAAGCAGCCAGGAAGGAAAGACGAAGCAGCCATGAAGCAAAGACCAAGCAGCCACGAAGCAAAGACCAAGCAGCCACGAAGGAAAGATGAAGCAGCTACGAAGCGAAGAGGAAGCAGCCACGAAGCAAAGACGAAGCAGCCATGAAGCGAAGAGGAAGCAGCCATGAAGCAAAGACCAAGCAGCCATGAAGCAAAGACCAAGCAGCCACGAAGCAAAGACAAAGCAGCCATGAAGGAAAGATGAAGCAGCTACGAAGCGAAGAGGAAGCAGCCACGAAGCAAAGACGAAGCAGCCATGAAGGAAAGATGAAGCAGCTACGAAGCGAAGAGGAAGCAGCCACGAAGCAAAGACGAAGCAGCCATGAAGCAAAGACGAAGCAGCCATGAAGCAAAGACGAAGCAGCCACGGAGCAAAGACGACGCAGCCACGAAGCAAAGACGACGCAGCCACGAAGCAAAGACGACGCAGCCACGAAGCAAAGACGACGCAGCCATGAAGCAAAGACGACGCAGCCACGAAGCAAAGACGAAGCAGCCACGAAGCAAAGACGACGCAGCCACGAAGCAAAGACGAAGCAGCCATGAAGCAAAGACGAAGCAGCCACGAAGCAAAGACGAAGCAGTCACGAAGCAAAGACGAAGCAGCTACGACGCAAAGACGACGCAGCCACGAAGCACAGACGACGCAGCCACGAAGCAAAGACAAAGCAGCCATGAAGCAAAGACAAAGCAGCCATGAAGCAAAGACAAAGCAGCCATGAAGCAAAGACGACGCAGCCATGAAGCAAAGACGAAGCAGCCATGAAGCAATGACAAAGCAGCCATGAAGCAAAGACGACGCAGCCATGAAGCAAAGACGAAGCAGCCACGAAGCAAAGACGACGCAGCCATGAAGCAATGACAAAGCAGCCATGAAGCAAAGACGACGCAGCCATGAAGCAAAGACGAAGCAGCCATGAAGCAAAGACGAAGCAGCCATGAAGCAATGACAAAGCAGCCATGAAGCAAAGACGACGCAGCCATGAAGCAAAGACGAAGCAGCCATGAAGCAAAGACAAAGCAGCCACGAAGCAGAGACAAAGCAGTCACGAAGCAAAGACGAAGCAGCCACGACGCAAAGACGAAGAAGCCACTAAGCAGCCACGAAGCAAAGACAAAGCAGCCATGAAGCAAAGACAAAGCAGCCATGAAGCAAAGACAAAGCAGCCATGAAGCAAAGACAAAGCAGCCACGAAGCAGAGACGAAGCAGCTACGAAGGAGCCTCGAAGCAGAGATGGAAGCAGCCACGAAGCAAAGACGACGCAGCCATGAAGCAAAGACGAAGCAGCCATGAAGCAAAGACAAAGCAGCCATGAAGCAAAGACAAAGCAGCCATGAAGCAAAGACAAAGCAGCCACGAAGCAGAGACAAAGCAGCCACGAAGCAAAGACGAAGCAGCCACGACGCAAAGACGAAGAAGCCACAAAGCAGCTACGAAGTAGAGATGAAGCCGCCACGAAGCAAAGACGACGCAGCCACGAAGCAAAAACGGCGCAGCCATGAAGCAATGACGAAGCAGCCATGAAGCAAAGACGAAGCAGCCATGAAGCAAAGACGACGCAGCCATGAAGCAAAGACGACGCAGCCATGAAGCAAAGACAAAGCAGCCACGAAGCAGAGATGAAGCAGCCATGAAGCAAAGGCAAAGCAGCCACGAAGCAAAGACAAAGCAGCCACGAAGCAGAGACAAAGCAGCCACGAAGCAAAGACAAAGCAGCCACGAAGCAGAGACAAAGCAGCCACGAAGCAGAGATGAAGCAGCCATGAAGTAAAGACAAAGCAGTCACGAAGCAAAGACGAAGCAGCTACGACGCAAAGACGAAGAAGCCACAAAGCAGCTACGAAGTAGAGATGAAGCCGCCACGAACCAAAGACGGCGCAGCCATGAAGCAATGATGAAGCAGCCATGAAGCAGAGACGAAGCAGCCACAAAGCATAGATGAAGCAGAGACGAAGCAGCCATGAAGTAGAGACAAAGAGGCCACGAAGCAGCCATGAAGTAGAGACAAAGAGGCCACGAAGCAGCCATGAAGTAGAGACAAAGAGGCCACGAAGCAGCCATGAAGTAGAGATGAAGCAGAGACGAAGCAGCCATGGAGGAGAGACAAAGCAGCAACTAAGCAGAGAAGCAAAAAAGGGGGGAAAAAAATATTTTTTCAATTTACTTTGAGTGGCCAAGATTTGTTGCTTGTAATAAGCAAAATGTTCTTAGTAAGATTTCTTGAAATAAGATGCATTTGTCTTCAAACAAGTTCCCTTATCTCACTGAAATGTTTCTCTTTAAGTAGCCTAATTTTGTCTTATTTCGAGTGTGATGAGACATTTTGAGTAGAAATGAGAAAAATATACTTGTTAAGATTTGAGTTTTTGCAGCGTGAAGAGTCGAAGCTCCATGAATGTTTATTAGAGCGTCTCTGAGAAACGCTGGTGGATGAAAAGCAGGTCAGAGCAGCGGCGGCGCGGCCGTCCACGGCGGCGGCCTCCTCGGAGTCGGCAGGCTGACCTGAGATCAGAAACCTGGCAGCATTTCCGTCCTGCTGTCCTGATCTTCAAGGTGTGAATTTCAGCGCTCTCCGCCTGACTGAGATCATGATTAACCTGATATTTGTTTTATCTTCAAAACCTCAGCTCACAACAACGCTTCCCACTGAGCTAATAACAATTTCTCTAAGAAGTTTCGCTCCTCATGATTCAGAATCATAAACCCAGCATGACTCAGCGAGGTGCCGTCCTTTGTTTTCTGGCAAAAACGAATAAAACCGGTTGTCTGGAAATGGAAAGAGACGCCCAATTAAAGGACGAGTTACAGGGAAACGTGGGATGCTGCTCCAGTAACCATCCTGTTCCAGCTTAAATGATCTATAAGACGGGTGAGGAGAGGGAGGGAGGTGTTTATCAGTGTGGGAGGGGGGAAGATGGAGAGAGATGGAGCAATACAATTTATTCCTTAAGTGAGGTAAGGGCCATATTGCCCACCATTAACAGAGCAGAACGTCGGCACGGGCGGATAATTAAGTAATCCATGAGAGCATGAGCAATATAGGACAATCACTAACATCCACGGCTCCTCCGCCACATCAAGCCCCCCCTCCCACCCCCCCAAACATCATTTCAGATTAGACGGGAATATTATTGCATTGTGATTTGAAACTGCTGCTGTGGAGGAAACGTTCTGCTCGCAGCTCCGAGCTAATGATTCCACCGAGATGAGCTCATTTCACAGACGCTGTCACACTTTTGGATTTGCTCCCTTTTTCCTCAAAGTTTAGCTTCACACGAACACGTGAGGTTCGTTGGTTATTCACGTCGTCCAGAACGAGGCCCTGCTTTCACCTTTAACCGCTTTTATGCTGTTTAATAGGATGTTATAACAAAATATGACACAATATCAGTTTCAGTTTCTCCTCTGATGCAGGAGTTATTAAAGACTTTACTTCTAAGGACATGAACAGTGATGCTGTACTTTTAATTTTGTTTTTATTATTTATTCTATTTATTAGCTATTCTATAAGATTATTTAAAATATTCTGTCATATTTATATAGATTTGATATTTATTCTACTAAAACATTTTTTCCCGGTTTATCAAAGAGACAAACATATATGAAACTTTATGATGTAATTATTTATTCTTCAGTGAGAAGCAGCGACTCATCGACGTAATTAACTAATAAATCGTCCTCATCCATAAATATACACCATCTCACGCCTCCAAATGTCACACTTATTCATATTTCTTTACCTTTCTTTATGTTTATTTGTTTCTATAGATTTCATAAAAAAACATTTGTTTCATATGTTGTGTGATGGAAATTAGATTTTGGGGTTAAACAGTGTAAATCTATATGCATAAATCAGCTTTTGCTAGATGAATAAAAGAAAAACCATATACATATTGGAAAACTGCTTAAATATCTATAAGTTTTGCAAGAAGTGCAACATCACTAATTAACTTGATTTAATCTATAAAAAGAAAAAAAACATGTCTTGGTTCATAATTATTGAAGTTTTCATTTAAAACACAGTTTGTATTATTTATTTTCCTGAACTAAAGGAGCTTCATGATGAACATTTCTGCTGGACTCTTTGTAAAACTTATTTAGTCAAAAACATTTTGCAGAAATTTTCACTTTAATCAGCTGCAAATGTTTTCTGATAGTTTCAATAAAATTACATTTTACACACAAAATGGGACATTTGTTTTTCTGCTTAGTTTAGTATTTATTTGTGTCCAACATGCAGATAAACAATGAATCAGACACAAAACACAAATACATGAATAAAAAGAAATAAATAAATAACCATATATGTGTTGGGGAAATGAGTGGAAGTGAAAACATGTTACAGTTTTTAATTTTAGTTTGACATAAAAATTGAGGCAAAAACTCCCAGAAAGCAACAAAACAGCAGAACTGAAAGCAGAAAATCTGCTTCTCACTTTCTGCAAAATTCTGCAAAACGTGAGAATCTGGATGCAGAGCTGAATCATCCAAACGTTGGATCATCTAAAAGAAAATTAGCAGATTATTTTTGCAGAGTAGGTTTGTTTGAGCTATATCATCATCATCATCAACTTTTATTCCAGATATACGGTCCATTTAAAACAAACAAAATAAATAAAAATATAATACTGTATAAAATATCATATCTGCATGGAAGTATATAAAAGTACTGCCGGGCACTGTGGTAACATGTGTAGTAGTACTTGTTCATACGTGTGGAGGGATCGTCAGCCCTCCTGAGCCAATAGTATGTCCGACCACGCCCCCTCATCTACATTATTTCCCATGATGCCTTGTGGGCACAACTGGGTCTTTGTAGCATGACTCAAACATACGTCACCCCTTCGGTACCCTCGTATATCAGCATTACAGTATGTCAAAAACTAATATATCGGATGAAATAATATGATTTTGCGCATGTCTGTACTCATGTTATTGGGCTTGTGACGTCATCTAGCGACTTTTGGGTCAGCCAATAGCAACTAGGGATGGGCATATCGATACCTTGGAGTCGATACTTCAATACCAGCCAGCCAAAATATCGGAATCGATACTTTTTTGAGTATCGCAATACCAATGTACAGATACGAAACATGCAATTTGTTTATACTTCTGAGAGTTTTAGGCAATGAAATGATAAAAGCAGCCAAATTCTAGCTTCCCTATTTTGGTAGCCTATCGGATATCTTGATAATGTTGCAACTGTTTGTGATGATGATGATGATGTTTTGTTGTCTTTCATGGTTTAATGCAGGTTATTGTACATTTTATTTTGGTAAATTTGTAATATAACTATTATATTTTCTATTTTAACATTTTCCACTTAATAAATTTGATTATTTTAACTAGTATATATTATGTTATATGATAACTGAAAGACGTTTTTAATCTATTTTTGTTTAATTTCATCATCACTATAATTTATCATTGTTTTAAAAGTGTTTCTTTCCAGAACTTCTGTTCTCAGATTTTACTTATATCTAATATTGCCCTTGCAGTCAAGGTATTAAAGCAAAATTAACAATCATGTGATTTTCTTTTAAAGGACAAAAAGTATCGGTATCGCTGAAAAAGTGCCATAAACTACTGGTATTGTATCGACATGAAAAATTTCAGTATCGCCCATCCCTAATAGCAACTTCTCTTCATGAAGAACTGGCAACACTGTTTGTACCAAGCTTTCATAGTACTGAGTATATGAGCCTGTGACTGAACATTAACAGTATTTATGTTAGTTTGGGTTCGAGCCACTCTTAATTAAACGGTTGCAAATGGGATGGAAGTTTATCTCCTTGTTCTGTCCGTCACACTCATGGAGCAACTTTAACGTCCAAACTGAACAGAATTTCTTAACAACTTTCTCTGAATGTGAACATAAAAAAGGCAGTAAACACATAACTCAAGTTTATAGGATAACGGTCATAAAAGGTTAAATTCCTGCTGAATCTGTATTTCCCATGAGCCTTTGTGGTCCGGATATGTTGAGTTTTAAAAATAGCCACGCCCCCTTTGTTGTTCATGCACTCTGAAGCTGAAACAACTTTATAAATTTACTTTGAGTGAAAGTAAAAACTTATTTCAGACTGAAGAGTGTGATTTTTAAGTTGATTTGATTAAAAATCATAAGCTTTATGACCAAACCAAAATAATTAAGTTAGATCAACGTAAATAAGTCCCTCATATCAACTACAAACCAGATACTTTTTTTACAGTGTACGAAGAAACGAGAACACATTGCACCCGTCCGGGTTCTGCAGCTGTTCAATGGCCAATTTATTTAAAACCGCTTTTATTCGTTTTTAAGTCTCGTAATTCTCTGGCTCCTTGTTTGACCGACCAGACGGCTTCTTCTGTTGTTGTATTTAAATCTCATTTATAACACGTTATTTTCCCGGCCTTTAACCAAGACTGAAGATGGTGACATGAAGGTCTCATGGCGTTTTATTACATCTGTTTTGTTTTTTTTGTTTTTTAAATTGTGTTCATGTCTTTTCATATTCTTTTAATAGCTTTAGTGACCTTTTTAATGTTTATTTTTTGACCTATGTTCTTCATATTCTGCTACATTTTTACTCTTTTTTCATGTTTATTCTAACTTTTTATCTTACTCCAATATTTATAATGTACAGCACTTTTTTCAGCCTTGTTGTTTTAAAAGTGCTTTATAGATGAAGCTGGTATGGTCATCTAAGGCTGGGCGATATGGACCAAATGTCATATCACCATATATTTATTTTAGATGACAATATGCAATATATACCATATTTTTACCCTAATTTGTCTGAAAGTTTCATTTCATATCAAACATCTGTTTTTTAGTATTGAAACATGTTTATCATAAAGGTATCGCTCCACTGCAGTGATGAAACTGACAAACACTGTTCGAAATGTTTGTTAAACACAATTAAAGATAGTTGCTGGTTTTTATTTCTTTGTAAGTCTTGGGGAGGATTGTCAGTACACTGAAATTTTGCGATATTTTCATATGCCGATACCATATCTATATTTAAAAACGTGGTATTGATCTATTTTATTAGCGAAATCTCGCAAGATATCGTTTTTTTCTCAAATCTTACAAGATTTTACGAAATACCGCAAGATTTCATCGTTCTGTTACGAAATCTTGTGGTATTTCATTAAATCTCTTGAGATTTAGTAACAAAACGACATCACGTGAGATTTCGTTAGTAAAATAGATCGATACTGCGTTTTTAAATATAGATATGGTATCGGCATATAAGAATATCGCGATATTTCAGTGTATCGAGATTTTTTCCCACCCTTATTGAATAATCAGGTGACCCTTTTGTAGTCGAGGTGCAGCCGGGTCATTACGAAAAAATAAAGCAAAAAAGTTTGCACAACACCGCGATATAACGATATGTGAAAATATCGAATACGAGGATCGTGATTGGCTCCGAGTGTGATGTTTGCAAATGTGCTCAACAGTTTGCAAATTCATGTTTGTAGAAATTTGCAGAAAGTGTGAAGTAGGGCTGTGCAATTAACCAAAATTTGATCGTGATTTCAATTTTTGTGTCAAACAAACCCCTATAATCAAGATGATTTTTTTTTTTTTCTAATTTTCTTGACACAATTTATTAAAGTTATTCTTAAAGTTAATTTCAGTGGCTTCTACCAGGGAGATTTGTTGTTTTGTTTATTTAGTTTATTTTGGGATATTTGTATAAAAAATAACAATATTTTTTTATTCTTCAAATACAGAGAAACTGCAGAACAGCTGGAATTATTGTTTGTTTTGGATACATGTGTGTTTTTCTACGTTTTTTGCATTTGTTTAATGCTCAAAGTACATTTATTTTATTCATTTAATGTTTTATACACTGCAAAACAGCTGCAAGGTGCATATTTTTAGCCTATTTCAGTTTGAACGTTTTGTGTAAATTATCACTGAAGTGTTGTTTGAAGGAGTGAAATGTTAAATAAATGCATCGTGTAACTAAAAAATAACCGTTTGAATAATCGTGATTTCAGTAATGATCAAAATCATCGTGATGACTTTTTGCTTAGTGAGTCTGAATTTTTGTGTCAAAGCAAAGTTTAAAACTGATGAGATCAGTGAACAGACGGTGAAGCGACTTGTGGTTTTAAATGAAATCATTTTACATGGTAAAGTTTTCACATCATTTCCAGCCCAGACTTCTTCACCGGTAACTGATCTTTAATTCACTTTTGCTGTTTTTAACAGAGAATCTGCTGATAAACACAAACATGGAGGAGAAAACGTCCAGAAGCGTTCCAGGATGAAAAAGCTGTTTAAACTTTCATGTCTTTCTGTCAGGACACGTGGAGTTTGTCTTTGCTGGCTGGGAAAATGGACAACGTCTCCAGCTGCATTTCATCATGTCGGTCCGGTCGCTGCTGAAATATTTATCCAGATTACAATTTACAACCGGGCAGAATTTACGGCTGCAGCCGTCATCCGTCTCCTGCTCGTCTAAATGCGTTTCCTTTGTTTCTTAAGAGAAATTGAATCATGGGAGGTTTGAGACAAGACTCTGCCTAACAAACGCCAACATTTTAATTCCTGCTTTCATCCCCCAAGACTGAAAACACGATTCCATGATCACCTCGCTGCGAGAGCCTTGTTTAATAATTTCCAATTATGCAGCGAGGCACCTCGTCCGCAGCGTGAGCCCCCGTGCAGCCGGCTCGCCGCTCCGTGTGTGTTCAGTCACCTTGATATCATGGATGAGCATGTTCCCCATCAGCAGCTCGCAGCGCCGCCGTATTAATAATACACACGCTATTGTCCAGGAGGGACTTCACCGCGTCTCCAGCCACGGCCTCTTCTCTCCAATTTGTTACGCAGTTTACCCAAACATGCAACGTGGAGCGTTTCAGGCCTGCACGCGGCGCTCGGGGACGACCTGCACTCACTCCAACACCCTTCAAGCTCCGCTTCCGCTGCAGCGAAGACCTGGAAACCTGCTCGTGTCTAAACGCTGCCGTTTACGCAGACGAGCTTCATGGTGTCAGATAAGGCTGCTCCTGACTCTCCATGCAGACACGGAGCTGCGCGAGGCATCACCGGCTGACACGTGGCTCTGGGTGAAATCCAGATATCAACACGTTCGTGTGACATGCCGGAATACCCTTTGAAATAAACATCTGCGGGTGTCAGTTCGGCTGTTTACTGATGTTTCAAAGGCTTTCAGGCAGCAGAGGAGGCAGTCGGAGAGGATGCTTCGCCTGAAAACTCCTGTTTTAACAACTTTTTCTGGGTAGAAATACAGAACAATAGGCTATCAACCATCTGCAACACTTCAGGAAGTAAAAGGACTTGATGCGTGAAATTAAGGGAAGTTTGTAATTGGATGGCTCTAAATCATTTCAATCCTGGTTCCTGATGTCATTTTTATTTTACAAGAATAAAAACGTCCTTTAAATGTAAAAAGATGCAAATGCACAGTGAAAATGACAGTTGCTTAATCAAGATACCATTATGTCTTCTGCATTGTAACTGTCATTTTTACAGTGAAAAACTGTTTTTTACTGTAAAAATTACAGTAAAAACGTGTTAACTTAATCTTTTCAGTATTCAACTGTTATTTTTGCAGCAAACTACTAAATAACTACTATGCATTTGCTAAAGTTACAGTAACAAAAATGGTATATGATAATTTATGGTATGACAGGGATGCACGATAACCTTTTTTTCAAAACTGATACTGATAAATTTCAGCTCCTAAATGCTGATACAGCTAACTGATATCTGATAACACACATCTTATTATGACATCAATACTATTAACAAAACCAAAAGAACTTTTTACTCTTTAAATGAAGAAACATTAATTTATTCTAGTTAAAAACTTTCAACATTTTCTAAAAGATATCAAACAAAACTATTTGATATCTCAAATGCAAATTAATAAGGTGCATTGTTACTGATAAATAAAAATAAAGGCTCCTTGAACAGATGCAGATACATGCATCAAGATTACAAACTGAAGAAGTGCAATTGAGAAGATAAAACAGAAAATGATGCACTGACAAGTTAGATTCAAACATTTATTGTATGTTAACACAATCTGAAAAAGTTTTTTTGTAAACAATAATAATGACTGACAGGTCAGATTTGGCTATAAGCATTTTTAAACAACAATAATTCTGGTCTCATAATGTGAGTGAAGCGCTGCTGAGCTGACAAAGACAATAAATATGTTATCAGGGCAAGTCGTCACGATATCAGTCTTATCGGAATGATGTAATAATTTCCTGTCATCGGTCCGATAATTATCGCGATGGCTTAGTACGACATACCATATTCTGCATACCGTGTATTTTAACTTGTTTTTATCCAAACTGTAAAGTTTCTTTGAGAAAAGTGTTAAATAAATAAAATCTATCATTATTATTATTATTATTATTTATACATTGCCACCATAATTTAGCAGTATAGTATATACTGCTAAATATACTGCTTATATAGTATATAAGCTGTCAGTTTTTCCACTGTAATTTTACAATATTTTTTGTAAAAACAACTTTTTGTTCTGTTTTAATAGCAGGAAAATACTGTAAATGAATAACAGTTGTGTACTGCAAAAGTTGCAGTTGCCAAAATGGCGATAAGCATGTGGCATACCGAAATATCTTCTACATTCTCTCTCTTTAAATGGCAACCAAAGCTGCCAGTTTTTCACTGTAAACTATACCTGTTTTTTTTTTTTTTTTTACAGTGCAGAAAAGATTGAAAAAAAAGATCTCGAAGTGTCTTGACGGACTTTTGACTGTTTTTATGAGACTCGACGTGGACACGTCCATACGAACTCGGTCTTGTGTCCACTTCTTGTGCTACCAGCCAGTTTGCTCCAGGTCTGCTGAAGTCGTGACGGTATCGCTTCTTTTTTAAACAGAGATTGTGAAAATACTGGAATGATACCGCTTGTGATCGAATTTTAAAAATTAAATCACACACACGAAGACACGGAGAGAAATCTGAATTCCCATCATTAGATATCTAAATAACCCAACAAGGGAACTTTTTAATTCTAAGTTTCGAATATGCAAAGCAGGTTTTCTCATGATGGTAAAAACAATTTTTCTTTACATCCAGACTGTTATCTTACCATGTTGAGATGATTTACTTTTTCCAAGCATGGCCGCTCTAGGCTTCCATAGTTTGCACATATTAGTAAATATTAGGCTGGGTATCATTAAGAACCTCGTGGTTCAATTTGACTTTGATTCTTTGGGTTGCGATTCGATTCAATATCAATTCAAATGCTTTGAATTCGATTTGTTAGAAGCAGAAACACTGTTGTCACTTTCAAATATTTATTTTTGTGCCCATCAACATTAATCAACTGCTTTAATCACGATATGATATATTGATACAGTGGAGAGGCGATTTAATGTCAGCCGTTATATCATATTCAGTCGCAATACAATTTTGATTAGATTTTGATGAGATTAAAGATCCACCAATCAATATAAAACAATTAAAAAAATATTAAGAATAATAAACAGATCTGCTTCAGATTGTGAACTCCTCTCTAACGTCAGGTGTTTTTCCAGAGTTACTGAAAACAGCTGTGATCAAACCTCTGCTAAAAAAGGAAAATCTAGACGAGACACAGATGAGCAGCTACAGGCCGATCTCCAATCTTCCATTTTTAAGTAAGATCATTGAAAAAGCAGCTTTTCACCAGCTGAATGACTTTTTAAGAGAAAACAACCGTTATGTCTTCCAGTCAGGTTTTAGACAGCACCACAGCACCGAGACTGCTCTGACCAAAGTCATGAATGACATATGTCTGAATACTGACACTGGAAAAATGTCAGTGTTGGTTTTACTGGATCTCAGCGCTGCATTTGATACGGTTGACCACATTATATTACTCCAACCACTGGAGAAGTGGGTGGGTCTCTGGTTCTGTACTAAACTGGTTCAAAACATACTTGGAGAACAGGAAGTATGTTGTATCAATAGGTAATTTTACATCTGAGCAGACAAAAATGACCTGTGGAGTTCCCCAGGGCTCTATCCTGGGGCCTCTTCTGTTTAACATCTACATGCTACCACTGGCTCAGGTTATAAAGAACAACAATATTAGTTACCATAGCTACGCAGATGACACACAGCTATATATTACAGTGTCACCAGGAGACCGGGGCCCTGTACAGGCTCTTGGTAAATGTATTGATGAGATTAATGACTGGATGTGTCTCAACTTTCTTCAGCTGAACAAAAACAAAACTGAGGTGATTGTTTTTGGAGCCAAAGAGAAACGACAGCAGGTTGTCACAGAACTTCAGTTAATACACCTAAAAACCACCAATCAGGCCAGAAATCTGGGTGTAGTGATGGACTCAGACCTAAAAACCACCAACCGGACCAGAAATCTGGCTGTAGTGATGGACTCAGACCTAAAAACCACCAACTGGACCAGAAATCTGGCTGTAGTGATGGACTCGGACCTAAAAATCACCAACCAGACCAGAAATCTGGGTGTAGTGATGGACTCAGACCTAAAAACCACCAACCAGACCAGAAATCTGGGTGTAGTGATGGACTCAGACCTAAACTTTGAAAAACACATCAAAGCGATCACTAAATCAGCCGACTATCACCTGAAGAACATCTCATAGATCAAAGATCTGATGTCTCAGGAAAATCTGGAAAAACTAGTCCATCATCATCTTCAGTCGGCTTGACTACTGTAACAGCGTCTTTACTGGTCTATCTAAAAAATGAAACAGCTGCAGCTCATTCAGAACTCTGCTGCCCGAGTTCTCACAAAGACCAGAAAAGTGGACCACATCAGTCCAGTTCTGAGGTCTTTACACTGGCTGCCGGTCCATCAGAGAAAAGACTTTAAAGTTCTGCTGCTGGTCTATAAAGCTCTGAATGGTTTAGGCCCAAAATACATCAGTGACCTCTGACCCAGTATGAACCTACTAGACCCCAGGTCATCTGGATCCGGCCTTTTATCAGTTCCCAGAGTCAGAACCAAGCGGCAACCTCCGGTGGCCAGCAGTGATGCAAACCCGGAACTTGTCATTTTCTGTAATATTCCCTTCATCCGCTAGGGGCTGGCTCCAAGAGCGAGCAAATCCCCATAGACTCCCATGTTAAAAACGCCAACTTCACAGCAGAAATAAACAGGTTTACAGCCTGGTTCAAAAAATCATTTTAGGTTTATTAGGTCAAGTTTACCTTCATGTCAACTGTGAGGGGGGTGAATTTTTTTATAACTCATTCATTTAGATGTTATTGATTCTTCAAATTACACATAATTAAGGGCGTGTCCTTATGAGGCACCACCAGGGAGGCGTCCAGGAGGCATCCTGAGCAGATGCCCGAGCCTCAAAAGTATTCTGACAAATTATTTTTACATCGGAGCATTAATAAACTATTATTCATCTGCAGAAACTGGCTTTAATGACAAGCCACACTGGAATAACACGCACATCTCATGATTACTTATGAAAATTTAAAAACTAAACTCTTTCAAAGGTGGTTCCTTTTCTATTTTCTCCCATATGTGGCTTTTGGTATTGTTTCAGGACTGTACAGACCACGTAGCTTCACATGTCCTGCAGATGAAACTAAAGGCTGCAGGACACCGTCTTCCTGATCCGTTTGTGTTTCTGACTGAACTGGTTTTATTTTCTGGTCCCAACGTTGCCCTGATCAGAGCAAATAACCTGCTATTTCACAATATCTCCCAGATTAGTCATTAACTCTCAGCAACACCACAGCTGTCTCTGTTAGCATTAGCTAGCATGAACCACAGCTGTCTGTTAGCATTAGCTAGCATGAACCACAGCTGTCTCTGTTAGCATTAGCTAGCATGAACCACAGCTGTCTCTGTTAGCATTAGCTAGCATGAACCACAGCTGTCTGTAGGGCCTGTTAGCATTAGCTAGCTTGAACCACAGCTGTCTCTGTTAGCATTAGCTAGCATGAACCACAGCTGTCTCTGTTAGCATTAGCTAGCATGAACCACAGCTGTCTCTGTTAGCATTAGCTAGCATGAGAACGTTATGCGGTGCCTCATGTTCGGGAGCATAGATACGTGAAATAAAGTGTCAGATTAATGAGTGTTCACCATAATTTACCGTGTTTTTGTTGTTGGGGATTAAATCCAGTGTTTTCTCCACCGTGGCAGCAAGTTATTCCTTCTCTGCTCTGATTGGCCGATATTCCTCCCCGATACGAACACACTGACATCAGTGGACTGAGCAGCACCGTCCACTTTTGTCCCAGACGGCAGAAATCTTCATGAAACAAATGTCCGTGATCTTCTTCTTCACTTATTACCACATTAAAGTTTCCTCTGATGTTCCAACAACCAGGAATGTGACGTCCTTCCACATTTCCTCCATGTTGGGGAGAAAAACGTCCCGTTCTCATCCGCTCTAGTTACACATGGACAGAAACGCCCCCTAAAATAACAAGCCTGACAAGTTTTGAAAAACCTGGAGGGTTTTCTGTGGTTTCCTTGAAAAGAATGATATTGAAGTAGATGCCTGGAATGATGTGCTGAACTGAAGATTTAATCTACTTTTTTTTAAATCTTGATTTAGTTTTTGGACACTTGGGACCTTTATAAACGTATGTATGTAATTGTGTGTGTATATGCATATATATGGATGTGTACTAACTTAATTATCATTTGATAATTACTTAATTTTTATTTATCTTTCTACCACCGTGTCCGTTACTCCTGCTATGATATTCGGTTTTGTAGTGAAGTGTCCTTCCTCATTTTTTCTCTCTTTTTTATTGTTTATTTTATCTTTTGTGTGTGTTTGTATTTATGCATATATGTATGTGTTCATACATGTCTATGGATCATTTTAATTTTTTAATTGCTATTATTTTATGCATTTTTTTTTGTATGTGCCTTCTTGTTCCTTGTTCATTTGAAAATTAACAAAATATGAAATAAATATGTGTTAAAAAAGAAAAAAGGAAGGCTCCCTAGGCAATGGCGGACGGTCTGCTAGCGGTGTTTGGCCAGATTAGTCAAAACCACAGAAAAGGGACATTTGCTGTCATGGAAACTTTAAAGATAAATAGAAAGTTAATAATGGCTGAAAGAGGAAAAGCTCCATTTTCTAAAGCAGATGATTGTTTTTATTTCTACCTGAAGGTGAAATCTCGGTCTGGGACGACAGAAACGAGTGAAAACATTTCCCCCGTAGAGGAAGCCGGTGACCACCGAGCCGCTGAACTCATCTTCTTCCTCCGTTAACCTGCTGCAGCTCGTTCTGCCGCCGTGTTTTCTCCGCTCAGTGTGCCTCCTGCATTTCCTTCCTGCTCTTTGTTCCTCCGCTGAACATATCTGCGAGTCACCCCGGGTACGGCAGCGGGACGAGCTCTCAGCCTCCAGCGACGCCCCATGTCAGACATCGCCTCGGCGTCGTCGTGCTGCTGCATCAAAGCTTCAGTCGAGCTTTTACTGCTGAATATCAGATTCCTGCACACTTCAGGCCTGCGTGCTGCTCATGCTTTTCCAAATCAATACCACCTTGGTCTTAATGCTTGAGGATTAATGAATGGGAATGCACGCAGGAGAGAACACACACACACACACACACCTGTAATACCAGTGCTACATGCAGAGTGAAGCTATTCAGGATTGAAACATCTCACCGGTTGTGACACAGAACATTTTAATACGTTATTTGTCTGAGCTTTTTTCCTTTGCATGTCAACTTTAACACCCCCCCCCCACCCGCTCTGTATTAGTGACTGCAGGTAACGCTGGGGTCAAAAGTCTGATCAGAACCAGGTGTTGGGAACACGATGTACATTTTTCCCTGCTGGAAATCAGCCTGGCTGCGACCCGCATGAACACATGAAGGCCCGTTCACGATGACGCTCCAGGATGAAGAATGTCAAACATTTTCCCAGATATGCCTCTCATTTAGACCAGTGATTCTTAACCACGGGGTCGCGGTCCAAGCTCGAGCCTCCAGCCGCGAGGCCGTGAGGACCGTATATTTACACTGTTATTCATGACTGGATGAGTTGCAATGTAGCCTCCCCCCACCTGGTGGCGCTAATTTGTCAGAGTTCAACAAACAAGCAGAAGAAGACACTCAGCTAGCCGCTAGCCTGTAGCTAACGTTGTAAAGAAGAATTAAAACTAAATAATGAAGATAAAAATGGTCCCAAACCCCCTAAAGAGGCAAAAACCCACTCCAGTTTATTAAATACGGATTAGAGAGTGGAGATAACAAAGCAGAGCTGGAAGATGGATGGAGCACCAGCTAATGCTAACACCAATGTTAATGCTAATACTAACGCTAATGGAAGCCCTGTAGCCTGCATCTGCAGCCTCATTGGTGCATGCAACATTTTACTACAAAAAAGGAGAACAACAGAAAAAACGGATGGAAACTGATTTTAAAAAGAGATAAAATGGTGCAGTAATAGATCACATTGAAATAAAAGGCTTGATTTCAATAATCTGTAAAAACCTGGATTTTATTTGTTTAGACAGGAAATTAAAGCACAAAATTTCATTGAACAGTTTATTTATTGAAACTTCTCTTAGAATTTTTTAAAGAACTTCCAAACATAACAGACATTTTCTGCATCAACAGCTGATTTTCCCTCTTTTATTTCTTAAAATTTCTTTCTTTCCAACAAGTGTTAGCTGTTTGCTTTGTAGATGAAGCCTGTAGACTTCCATTAGCTTTAGCATTAGCATTATATATATATAAATAAATATATATATATATATATATATATATATATATAGGGGGGAGAAAAAGGGGAAAAAGAAAAAAAAAAGAAAAAAAAGGAAAAGGAAGAAAAAAAAGAGGGGAAAAAGGAAGGGCCTGGGGGGGGGGAAGGGGAAAAACCTAATAAATAAACTAGAGAGCGTATATATATATATATATATATATATATATATATACGCAAGGCAAATTACATAAAAATGTGATTTTTCTTTTATAAGCAAAATCTGTTCGTGCACGTTGTTTGTGCTGTTTGTTGGCTGCACGGTGGCGTGGTGGTTAGCACCGCAGCCTCATAGTAAGAAGGTTGCTAGTTCAATTCCAACAGTTCCTTCCTGTGTGGAGTTTGCATGTTCTCCCGTGTATGTGTGGGTTCTCTCCGGGTTCTCCGGCTTCCTCCCACCATCCAAAGACATGATGTTAGGTTAACTGATCGCTCTAAATTGCCCCTATGAATGAATATGAGTGAAATGTCTGTCTGTCTCTCTGTGTTGGTCCTGTGACAGACTGGTTACCTGTCCAGGTGTACCTGCCTCTCACCTGATAACAGCTGGGATAGACTCCAGCAACCCTGAACTGGTTAAGTGGTACAGAAAATGACTGTTTGTGCATGTGTTTTACATCTAAACTTACTCATTTACATTTTAACCCATGTTTTAGTCAACAACTGTACTTTAGTCAACTATAATATACTGTATTTTCATTTACTAATTGAATGAAGATGTCAAAATTATGACTAAAACTGAACAACATTTTAGTATGACTGACTAAAATTAAATCAAAGTTTGCTGTCAAAACTAAGACCGCCTCCGCCATCATTGTGTAAAATCCTCCGTTTTTCTTCGCGATTCTTCTGACTTGTTTTTCCTTTCACATTTCATGGAAAATCTTCAACAAAGCTGCATGCACACGCCGCAAAAACTCAAATCTTAGCAAGTATATTTTTCAAATTTCTAGTCAAAATATCTCATCACACTCAGAATAAGACAAAATTACCTGAAGAGAAACATTTCAGTGAGAAATAAAGTCAATGCATCTTATCTCAAGAAATCTTATCAAGAACATTTTGCTTGTTCTATTGGCAGATTTTTTTTTTCTGCTTATTACAAAAAAATAAAGAAAAAAAAATCTTTTTTTATTTGGTAAATTTGTCTCATTTTGAGTGTGATGAGATATTTGGATAAGAAAATATACTTGATAAGATTTGAGTATTTGCAGTGCATGACCAACGAACCAAAGCGTGTTTGCATGTATTTGAGGGGTGTGTGCACGTGCTTGCAGGCACGTGCGCGTGTGTGTGCTGGTTGTTGTGCACCAGCGTGCAGGCGTCTGCTGAGGGGGTCAACTAGCAGCCGAACTCTGGAGAGGGGGATTTTCTGTCAGCCCATTGTCTGTCCACAGGCCCTGCAGAGAGCCGCCGCTTCCAGGACACCTCCGCCAGCCCATAATATGCCAAATGAATGCATGAGCGAATACAAGGGTGAATAACTGAATGAATAACCAAAGATAATTTGCATAATTGCAGCTAGGATATGTATTTTCTAATGTTTTTGAGCAGATATTTGCATATTCAGACTCTATAGAAATAATTCAGTCAATACTGAAGATCCATCATGTAAATACTCGTGTGAAATACCAGAAAACACGGAAAGAACTCGTACAATAATAATGTTAATGATGTTTTGTGCCCTGAGAGAAGCTCTCGTTCCAGCCTCCAGAGCAATTACTGTCAGAATGAGCGCCAGGATCCAACAAACCCGCCGGTGACATGTTTGCTCAGCAGGTAAATATCAGGCCGAAAAAGCTGCTGTTGCATCGTTTCTCCTCCTCGTCTCGGCCCGCGGCATTGATCTCCGCTCAAACAAACCATCCCTTTTAAATGTCAAGGGGTCTTTGTTTCACACGTGTGATCACAGTTTGCAAAAACTCCCCCCAGTTTGTGGCCGGTGTGGCTGCGTGGTGTGAAGTGCTGTTTTCCCGCCGTCTCCGGCTTCGTTTGAACCGCCATCACGCCGCCATCACGCCTGCTTCCTTTTGTTGTTGTCTGAGGCGGATAAGAGCCCCGTTAACCTTCACGCGGCTGCTGGAGTGAAAGCAGGTTGGTTCAGTGGCGGTGGGGGGGTGAGGAGGTAGATGGGGGGTGTGTGTGTTAACCTGTCTACCCTTCACCTTTTGTCTCGCTGTGTGGTGCTGGAGGAGGACGTGAAGAGCCGGACGCTGGCACCCCTGCATGCTTCCACCTGCCCGCCCCTTCTCTCTCTCTCTCTCTCTCTCTCTCTCTCTCTCTCTCTTCCCTCCATCTTGCTGGCCTGCAGCTACAATCGCATGTTTTCCCTGTGAGTGAGTGTGTGTGTGTGTGGACACCTGAAAGCCCGAGCATGCAGCCGTGTTTGACCCTGTTCTTCAGCATTGTTGACGCCCTGCAGCCTCGGTTTTGCTCGTCATGCTCAGATTTCTCTCGTTAATTCAGCATCTAACGAATCCGTCATGAAGAGAAATGTTTCCATTTACAAGCAAGAACGAAAAACTGTAGAAACATGGACGTGGCATCCGGTCACGTCTGAAGAGAGGAAAGTGAAGCCGGGTGGGCGTGTCCCCCCGTCGCCATCTTGCCGTGTCACGTGTGTCATCGCTCACGGAAAATACTGAAATGGGCAAAGTGTGGCCTCGGTGGAAATGATTGACAGCTGACGTACTCTGGGCTAAATGCTAACCAAGCTTACAGAAATAAACACTTTTTCAGCAGAAATAAACACGTTTGCAGCAGAAATAAACACGTTTACAGCGGAAATAAACACTTTTTCAGCAGAAATAAACATGTTTACACGAGAAATACACTTTTTCAGCAGAAATAAACATGTTTACAGCAGAAATAAACACTTTTTCAGCAAAAATAAACACGTTTACAGCAGAAATACACTTTTTCAGCAGAAATGAACACGTTTACAGCAGATATAAACATGTTTACACCAGGAATATCTTTTTTCAGCAGAAATAAACATGTTTACAGCAGAAATAAACACTTTTTCAGCAGAAATAAACACGTTTACAGCAGAAATACACTTTTTCAGAAGAAATGAACACGTTTACAGCCAGAAATAAACATGTTTACAGCAGAAATACACTTTTTCAGCAGAAATGAACACGCTTACAGCAGAAATAAACATGTTTACAGCAGAAATAAACACTTTCAGCAGAGATAAACATGTTTACAGCAGAAACAAACACTTTTTCAGCAGAAATGAACATGTTTACAGCAGAAATAAACATGTTCACAGCAGAAACAAACACTTTTTCAGCAGAAATGAACACGCTTACAGCAGAAATAAACATGTTCACAGCAGAAACAAACACTTTTTCAGCAGAAATTAACACGTTTACAGCAGAAATAAACATGTTTACAGCAGAAATACACTTTTTCAGCAGAAATGAACACGCTTACAGCAGAAATAAACATGTTCACAGCAGAAATAAACACTTTTTCAGCAGAAATGAACACGCTTACAGCAGAAATAAACATGTTCACAGCAGAAACAAACACTTTTTCAGCAGAAATGAACACGCTTACAGCAGAAATAAACATGTTAACAGCAGAAATACACTTTTTCAGCAGAAATTAACACGCTTACAGCAGAAATAAACATGTTCACAGCAGAAACAAACACTTTTTCAGCAGAAATGAACACGCTTACAGCAGAAATAAACATGTTCACAGCAGAAATAATCACTTTTTCAGCAGAAATAAACACGTTTACAGCAGAAATAAACATGTTTACAGCAGAAATACACTTTTTCAGCAAAAATGAACACGCTTACAGCAGAATTAACACGTTCACAGCAGAAATAAACATGTTCACAGCAGAAACAAACACTTTTTCAGCAGAAATACACGTTTACAGCAGAAATAAACATGTTTACAGCAGAAATAAACATGTTTTTTGCAGAAATAAACATGTTTTTTGCAGAAATAAACACATTTACAGCAGAAATAAACATCTTCACAGCAGAAATAAACACATTTACAGCAGAAATAAACATCTTCACAGCAGAAATAAACACATTTACAGCAGAAATAAACATGTTTTTTGCAGAAATAAACACACTTACAGCAGAAATAAACATCTTCACAGCAGAAATAAACACATTTAAAGCAGAAATAAACATGTTTGCAGCAGAAATAAACACTTTTTAATAAAAACGGCACAGGATTTTCAACGCCTCCTAGATGCGACACGCAGAACGCGGTGCAGGATTTTCGAGGCCTCCTAGATACGCATCAGCCGTTGACTTTGCACGTAAACCTGACGCCCTAATCGCGTTTGGTGTGAACACACCGTTACGGAGGAGCTGGAAAGAGCTCAGCGTGTCTGCGAATAACCTGGAAGATATTTCCTGTAGAGATGTGTGATATCCGTTACCAAGTAAATACAGGGCCAGTATCGCCGATATTGATACTGATACTGATACTTTTTCATATTTAAGCTTCATAGAGCCAAAAGACCCAGGATAGAATTTTGCAAAACTCAGTTCTTGGGGAATCGGCTCAGGAAAACAGTGATATAGTAGTTACTGTATGTACTGTATGTTATCCTGTATGTAATCATTCTGTAGCCTATTTATTTCACACATAACACAAAAGTATATGCAATCAAGTCTGAGCTGTATCATATTTAATAAATTTGTTTCAATTTCAGAAAATCATGGATCAGTTTTTTTCTAGTCCACCTCTTATGATGATATATCTTTCAGTCCTTATGTAATCTTGTTTGCGCTGTGTGCACTTGCCTGTCGCTTTAAATCTATAAATTTCGCTGTTTTGGGTGATCAAAGCTTTATCTAATGTTATCTTAAATCACACTTTCCGGTGGAATAAACGTACGAAGTTACTCAATGTCTTAATCATATGTTTTGAGTTGGTTCCAGGAACATATGACTTCAGTCAGGTGCTTTGAAAGTGAATATGAACCGATGCTGAAGATGACCTGTGATATTCTCGGCTGCCTCTGCAGTGACTTCTGTCTCTGGGTCGAGGGTCTGTCGGGGAATGAAGGATGTCTCCTCCGTCGTGTTTTCTGCTGCAGGTTTTCATGTGCTTGTGGAGGTTTGTTGTGTTTTTACAGTATTGAACAGCCCCGTTGCAACTCTGCAGCTGCTGTAGTTTCACTCTCTGCAATAAAATAAAGCTGAACGGTCCTCCTCTTCCTCTCAGACGTTTCCATACTCCACATGACGAGAGGAGAGAGCTGCTCTCTGCTGTGTGACAGCGCAGCGATAATCCCGACAGACTTTGATGAATCCGCTTGTGCGTGCAGGAGAGGGAAAAAAGCTCGAGTATCGATCTTTTTACACGAGTATCGTTCAGTATCAACACCAGCATTGATATTGATAACATCGATGTTCGGATCGACTTCCAGCTGGTTGGTAAACCGTCACGACCGGCACACGGACTCGGTTTTCCTCTGCCGACATCGGCCGTGAAGGTAAAGGAGGGGAGCTCCTCCTGAAAAAAGCTGATGAATTATGGAAGCATATCTACAGATTAGTGCTGATTGCAGACGTTTCCTGAGCTGATTCGTCGATGCGATTGACTTTCGCTCAGGATGCTGTCGATAGGAGAGAGCCGGCCTGTGACCCGGCCGGTTCTGGCAGCGCCCGGACCGCAGCCGCCCTCCTCCTGTTCCCCCTCCCACCCAATCAGCAAACACATGCTGCCAGCTTGTTTACAGCAGCACCACTTCTGCAGCCGTTAACACATTTGTACTCCCCGAATGCTTCATTTATTAAACTGCTGGAGTGCAGTTTGTTGGCTCGGCGACATGCCCACCTATTTGTTCCTTTACATGACAGGATAACGCTTCCCGTCAGGACCGCTCTGGTTTCCTCTCACGGTGCTTCCAGCATCCAAATGTGCTGAACAGACGGAGCGCAGCCGGGCGGGAGGAAGGAGGGTAAGCAGCTGCAGTAAACAACGCTTTGGCTGCTTAAATAAAACATTTGTTTGTGATTGAGGGTGGCTGATGTGAACAGCATGACCTGTTTTACTGGGAGTCTCCCAACAGCCGCCCTCGCAGAAACATCCCAGTGCTCTGACAAACACTCCAGGCCCATCTATATTGCATGAGAACAAATTTTTTTGACAACTTGAGTGATAGATTCATACAAGGCCCGAATGTTTCCCGTTTCTGCAGAGTCTGAGTGGCATAAATTGCTATTAATAAAAATTTTAACAATACATGGCAAATGAGTTTTTTCTGTTAACACGGTACGAGCGCTTGTTGAGGGCTTCCTGGGAATAAGGGGCTCCGTCTGAGTCAACATTTAGAGCGAGTCGGGAGGAGGGACGGCGTGTGGTGCCGGGTCCTGTGGAACAACAGAAACACTGTTAACTACTGAGAAAACACGATTAATTCTCCATCAGTTCTGCTCCTGTCGTCGTCTCGGAGACTGGCTGATGGTGGAGTTCAGGCTCAACCGGAGAAAATGACCACGTCAAATACAGTCAGAGAAACACATTTTTCTGGATAGAAACTGCATCATATCCTCATTAAAGGAACAGTTCACCCACAGAATGATGTATCTTTATCTTCCACTTCCCCTCATGGTGAGAAAGACTCTGCAGCACTTTTTTAATATCTCAAACGCAGCCGGTGATCAGGAAGGCTTCTCGTTTCCCCCAACTTTCATATAATGGAGTTCACCGGGGTCCGAAC
>JALJCO010012369.1:0-227500 GCA_023101725.1 Atherinomorus stipes
TGAGAATATTCTCATCCAGGGGTTCATCTGCTCCAGACACTGCCTCAGTGAGTCTGTAACGCTGCAGTCGTCATGGCGACAGAGACATTACGTTGTGCATGCATTATCTTGACTTTGCGGTTTGTGTTGCAGAAAAACAGGAAACATTCTGACGTTTACATATAGAGGAAGAGGAAGAGGAGGAGGAGACATCTCCGTGAGTCCAGCTGCTGTTGGTCTGATCTGATCCAGCTGCAGGATGGAGGGAACATGTGTCCAGAGGCTGCTGGGTGAGTCCCGTCTGCTGGGTGGAAATGTTGAGAGATGATCACTGCTGCTTCCCACAGCAGAGCATCATTAAAGCTCCAACTGACCTGAGTGTCATTTCTCTGCAGCTCTGATCTCACTGCTGTGCTGCACAACAACCGCAGGTTGGTCAACTTCCTCTGATTCTCTCCACCAAACCCTGAAACCTGAACCTCCGTCTGACAGTCCACTGTTCTCTAATATGTGTTGTCCTGCGTCAAACTTTGTGAATTGTTTTGTCTTTTCTAAACATTTTTGCTGACATGATGCAAAACAAACCTCAGATGTGTCTGAAAATAAAGGTTTTTATTCAAGTAATGTATCATAAAGTATCGTATCTTTACATATTGCATCTATTCATATTGGATCGTATCGTTACGGATTATATCATACCATATCGTATCGTACCGTAGAGTGACATAACGTGACTTATCGTAACATATCTTATCCCATTGTATCGTATTAGTGTATTGCATCATATCATAACATCCTATCATAACGTATTGTATCATATCGTGTTATACCAGAAAGTATCATAAAGTATTGTATCGTATCGCATCATAACGTATTGTATTGGAAACTATCATATCATAATATTTTGTATCTTAACATATTCTATCTATTTGTATTGTATCGTATCATAACGGATTGTATCAAACCGTATTGTATCATAACTTATCATAACATATCTTATCACACTATGATGCACCGCATTGTATCGTATCACATAGTACTGTATCATAGCATATCCTTTTGTAACACATCGTATCGGAAAGTATCGTATTATATGCTCTAGTATCACATATTGTGTCATATGTTATGTATAGCTAGCTAAAGGTATGGTTTGGTATCTAATAGAACCAAACTTTCTAGGGGTATGTCTATATAACTATTATATCAAATATAATCAATATAATGAAACAAAACATAATGGCAGGGAATCGTATCAATATATAATATCAAAATCAAAAAGAAAATCTTTATTTTCTATGTGCGGCCCTCTCCGTTAGATATTATTTTTTTAGTTAAACCCCACTCAAGGTATACACACACTGGGGACAAATCCATCAAACCCGGGCGGACTAAGGGTTCAGGGTCCCGACCCGCGAGCCTGTTTCCTGATTGAAAAGGAAATACATAGGGAAATGGGGGGGGGGGGGAAAAAAAAAAAAAAACAAAGTACTGCCCCGCGCTCTGGACGTGACGGGATAAAAGGATAAAATCAATACAATTAGGCAAATAAACAGACAATAAAGACAGTAACAAAATTATGGTAGGGGGGAGGGAGGGGGGAGCAGGGGGCCAGAGCCAACTAAAAGGGGAGAATCATCCATAATCGGGGGCGTTCTTCGTGGTCCGCCGTTTACTAGGGGCAGCAATTTCAGAGGGTGTGGGCGTGAGGGTGGATATAATCTTTGGTGTTGAGCTGGGAATGTCTTCTTGTACCGTCCCTAGATTCTAGAGCAGTCCTTAAATGATACATAAGTGTTCTCATAGAGGGGGGGGTGGTTTGCTGGGGGTGGTTCCCCCCCCTTTCTTCTGTTTTTTCTCCGACGTTTTGTAGGAAATAAGGAACAGGTGCGATCCGGGGCCCAGGGATAAGTTTGGGATATAGGTTGTGTGGGGGCGGGGGCATGTTTCTTTCTGTCTATCTATTCTTTATTAGGTATCTCTCGGGGGCAAATAAATCACACATATTTTTGTTACCTCCCATCAATGTGTGTCTCTGATTCATGTGGGTGGCAACCTACTTTCTCTGTCCTGTTACCCATTTTCCCCCATTTGGCCTCCACGCCAGTCAACCTACACAAAGTTTACGTCTTATTGTTTGTGGGTTGGTAGAACCGCTCATACTGCTCGTTCTCCACCGTTCCCGTCGCTTTCGTCATTTTCCGATATTTCCCGTTCAACAAGGTTCCCGTCAGCTCCAATAATTATCATCCATCTTATCATATATCCATCCTTGGTCGGCCTTCAGGGTGGTCTGTTCGGACAATCTGTCCCCCCTACATCTTGTCTCTTGCTCATTATATATAGGTATAAATATTATCAGTGTGAGGCGTGCAGATCCCTTAGTTCCAGTTTTGGAGTTAGGGATTTAGGGGAAAAGGGAGGAGGATAGGAGTGGTAGGAGAAAGATTGTGGGGAAAAAAGGAGGGAGGGGGGGAGAGCAGAGGAGGAGGGTATGTGCTGGCCGGAAGGCCGAAAAAAAAAAAAAAAAAAAAAATGTATCATAATGTATCATATCATTACATATCACATCTGTTTTTATTGTATCGTAACGTATTGTATCATACCGTATCATACCACAAAATGGCATAACTTATCATATCTTATCGCATTGTAACGTATCGCATCATATCGTATTATGAAGTTTTGTATCCTTACGTATTGTTTCTATTCGTAATGTATCGTATCGTAACATATTGTATTGTATCATACCGTACCGAAAAAGTTGTGTGATGTAACTTATTGTAACATATCTTATCACATTGTAATATATCACACCGTATCGTAACCTAACATAGCACATCACATCGCATCGTATTGTGCTGTATTGTATTGTAACGTATTGTATTGTATTGCATAGTAAGTTATTGTAACGTATTGTATCATATCATAACGTATCGGAAAGTATCATAACGTATTGTATCGTAACGTATCATATCGTAACGTATCTTATCGTAACGTATCTTATCGTAACGTATCTTATCGTAACGTATCATATCGTAACGTATCATATCGTAACGTATCTTATCGTAACGTATCTTATCGTAACGTATCATATCTTAACGTATCATATCGTAACGTATCATATCGTAACGTATCTTATCGTAACATATCTTATCGTAACATATCATATCTTAACGTATCATATCGTAGCGTATCATGTCATATCTTACCGTATTGTAACATATCATATTGTAACGTATTGCACAGTAAGTTATTAAGACGTATCGTATCATATCATAACGTATCGGAATGTATCATAACGTATTGTAACGTAACGTATCATATCTTATAGTATCATGTCGTATCTTACCGTCTCGTAACCTCATATTGTAAAGTATTGCATCGTGTCTCATCATAACGAATCATATCGTGCATAATTCGTTGCATTGTATCATAATGAATCGTATTGTATAATATGGTATCGTATCGGAGTTAAATGTATTTTTTTACTGTGATGCCTAAAAAAATAACTTCCTCTGTTCTACCATTAGATTCTGTGTTTATGCAGGTCAGAGCTGTTCCTAAATTTCGTGATATTTTTTTAGTACTTACAATTATTTGTACTAAGTACAAGATGTTAGATTCCATTTTTTTCCATAAAATGTTCTCATGCACAAATCTATGCGTAAAACTGCTGATTAATGAGGTTCCAGGTCTCCTCTGGGACTTTGGACTGGAACAAACTGTTGTATCATTTTGTCCATCACAGCTCGTCTGACTGTCAGTCCGAACAGTTCTCAGCTGTTTGAAGAAGACTTTGTGTATCTGGTCTGCACCGTGGATGACCGCTCTGCTGGATGGACTGTGAGGAGAAACACAACCACCGGAAAGTCCGAGTGTGGACAAGGATGGGGAGAACCAAGTCATTCATCCTGTTTCATCAGTGTTGTCTTCACAAGTGACTCTGGAGTATACTGGTGTGAGTCCAGAGAGGGAGCAACCAGTACCAGCATCAACCTGACTGTCACTGGTAAGATGAGACTGTGGAGTTAGTGATGATGAAGCTGTGTGGAAATGGATGAAATGCTGTAGTTTGTCTCTGTGTTGAGGTGGATCAGTGATCCTGCAGAGTCCTGTCCTCCCTGTGATGGAGGGAGATGACCTCACTCTGACCTGTCAATCAAACACTTCCTCCATCCTCCCGGCTGCTTTCTATAAAGATGGCTCCCTCATCAGGACCGAGGCTACAGGTCACATGACCCTCCAGCATGTTAGCAGGTCTGATGAAGGTCTCTACAGGTGCAGCATCAGCGGTCATGGAGAGTCTCCACCCAGCTGGATCTCTGTCACAGGTGAGGAGCTTCACTCTTGTTTCATCACTTATTTCATCCACAGTCACCTGACCAGGTGGATTCTGTCTGCAGGTGAACGTACAACCACAGCCCCGCTGCTAAACAAATCCCCACCTGCAATTACAACCCCGCCCATGGCCATAACCCCGCCCCCTGCCTCATCATCCCTCCACCTGGTCTTCACTGTTCTCCTCCACCTGCTGGTGTTCTGTCCGTACTTCATCTCCACTCTCCTCATGGTGTCTTTGTATCGACACAAAGACACAGGTAACCATTCACTCACCTGTCAATCAATCAATAAATGATTTTAAGGCGTTTCTATCTGAACTCTTCTTGTGTTGGTAAATAATCTCCATTTCCTTTCTCAACTGTTCTGTAGTGACAAGAAGTGTCCCGCCTGTCTCCATGGTGATGACTCCACCCACCCAGGCTGATCAGGGATTGCACGACTATGTTAATGTCACCATAGAACATCATTTTTAAACTAAGCTGAACATCTAATCTCTATCGTCTCAGACTTGGATTGTGTTAACAGACCGGCAGCATTTTTCTAGACAGACTACATCATCCCAGTACTTTCTACGTGGGTACCACCAGGCTCAGTACTGGTGCCACCTTTTGTCTTTGTAAAATATATAACCTCAGGGGTTTTTGTAACACAGCTATGCAGATGACACTGAGTTGTATATACCATCCCAGCAGATGACAGCATGTATTGTACCGGACAACTGCAGATGAACTTTTATGCAATCAATATTAAATATTAGCACTTAAATAGGTTTGTGTTATTAGACTGAGCTTTTTCTTGGCTTAAGAGCGCTCTCAGACGTCTTTGTGGTCCATAAATATCTAAACTGAAATTTTGCTTAATCTGGTTTAAAAGTAGAACATTTGTTGACATGAAGGCTTCGCTGAGGTCAATCATTAAATCTTTCCATTTGGTCCATATTTATGCAAACTTAGGGTTAGCTTACACTGCAAAAACTCAAATCTTACCAAGTATATTTTTTTAATTTCTAGTCAAAATATCTCATCACACTCAAAATAAGACAAAATTACTTAAAGAGAAACATTTCAGTGAGACATACGATCTTGTTTTAAGGTGATGCATCTTACTTTAAGAAATTTTTTCAAGAAAATTCTGCTTGTTCCATTGGCATTTTTTTTTTTGCTTGTAATAAGCAAGTAAATTTTGCCAATAGAACAATCAATTACACACATAATTTGGTGCGTTTTCGAGGGGCTTGTTGGTCCGTCACTCAATGCAGAAGATGGAGCAATACCATTGGAAATCGCGGGATCAGTGGTGAGCTGTGTAACTGATATGCAGCCAGCGAAAGGAATAAACCAGGGAAGAAGAACAGGAATCTGGTGAAAGCAACACAAAAACCACCAGGGACAAATAGCCCAATAAAAGCACCTGAGAAAGAAGACGCCAAACAAACAGAGAGCAAGTGTAGACATGGGGGAGCTTTTGAGGAGAGGTTGTGCGAGTGTATCTCCGACATCACATAGGACACAGGCGCACCGCCGCCTAGCGGACAAACTGATTTATGAATCATGGAAACGCAGAAGACGCATGGAAATACGAAGGCAGCCACGCAGGGCGACGCATGAAACGGACATTGCCATTTATGTACGTAAGGGAGC
Source organism: Atherinomorus stipes (assembly GCA_023101725.1). Classification (NCBI taxonomy): domain Eukaryota; kingdom Metazoa; phylum Chordata; class Actinopteri; order Atheriniformes; family Atherinidae; genus Atherinomorus; species Atherinomorus stipes. The sequence goes on from JALJCO010012369.1 coordinate 5,961, forward strand.
ATAAATGGGCCTTAAAAGGGCTGGAATATATGTTCACCCAAGCGGTCTGCGTCATTTGTGAATATACTTTCTGTAGCAAGTCGCAGCCAACACACTCAATACCGGAGGTCCCCGCTAGGAGCAGTACAGAGCGTTTGGGCATTGAAATTGAGACGAGGTCAATCTGCCAGATTGTATTTCCGCGGCAGCATCATCACCCAAAACATTTCCAATTAAGGCAAGCGTGTTAATCACTTTGTAACAGGAAGGAAAATCTTTTAAATGTCGTTAGTTGCAGACAGTACTGTACATATACAGTCATCCTCAAAATTAGTCATACCCTCCAAATAATGCAGGAAAAAAAATCAGCTTCCAATGAAATAAGTTTCAATTGACAAAAGTAATAATAAATAAAAAATTCTATGGAAATCATGACACTAATTTTGAATTGTGTTTCAACAGAAATAATTAAATCGAACACACAAAAAATAAAACAAGTAAACAAGCATGATGGGCTTCTGAAGCTAAAATGTTGTCGGCAACACTTGGCGGTAATCACTGCAATCAGGTGTTTTCCATAATGTTCAAAAAGACGTCTACACCTGTTGACAGGTACGTTGGTCCACTGTTCATCGGAAAGTGCTCTAATGTGTTTTGAACAATTTTGTCAGGTTTTTTTTAAATTATCATTTTAACTACATTTTAAAGGTAATATTTTAATCCAATAAATTGAGATTTTGTAAATTTTTATTTATTGGCAGTTTCTTTAGTTTCTTGTTATTTGAATGACTATTGTGAATTTAGCCTTTCCTTTAAATGGAGGGTATGAATAATTTCAGGATGACTGTATATATACAGTATATGTGTGTGTGTGTATGTATATATATATATATATATATATATATATATATATATACACTGTATATATATGATGGGGTAAAAAAGTGTCATCGGATCCATATCTGTCAAACCCTTATTTATTACTTAAATATATCAAATTAAATAAAATAAATAAAAAATAAAATGTTCTTTTAACAAAAATATACAGTACCACACACTTTCAAGTATTTACATCATGTAGAAGAAACTATAGACAGGACTCTGTTATGGTAACCAAAGTAGTACAGTCTGAGTTTGTGACATCCTTAAATATTACAGTACTTTGGTCCACATATGTTGTCTTAAATGTGTTATAAATATTATGTCTATCATTTTTGATTATCATTTTATATCAGCATAGTATGGAGATCGGTAGAAAGACTGAGGAAAACTGGAATTATAAAGCTGTTTATTTACTGCTGGAACAAACGCAGTGGGATGACTGATGAACGTGAAACATGATCTGTGGTCATGGTGTGAGCTCATCGCTTCCTCTGAACAGTTGCAGTTTAAACAGGAACATATTGCGACAGGATGAAGAAGGAAGGTGTGTTAGACATGCTGACGTTACACATGACAGAGAGTGAGTGAACGCAGCCAAACGAGGCCGTTTTACATTCAGAGTTTAATGAATTTCACGTGAAAACACCTGCAGGGTAAAAGCTGAGCCCTTCAGCACTCCTCCTCGTCACTGCGTCTCCGGTGCCCCCCCCTTGGCCGCTCTATCTTCACCGGCATGCTGGACTTCCTGGGCTTCTTCTTCGGTGGGGGGTCAGCTGGCTGCCACGCCCAGCGCTCACTGGGAAGCGGGCTTGTGCAAACGTTCCCTTCTGCAATAACAAAGTCTTGTGTAACAGACTGATTGCCATGGCTCAGTGTGGTGAAAGGGGCGGGGCTAGACGACGGGGAAGTAGGGGAGGCGGTGTTGGGGAGGGGGTCCTCACTTGGGATGACTAAAGGGGGAGATGGGGAGGTTGGCTGAGCAGGGAGGAGATGGCGTGGTGGAGCCTGGAGGGTTTTCGGGGTGATTACGTGGTCTGGGTCTTGACTCAGAGTCTGAGGAGGGGGGTCGACTTGGAGGGGTGTGTTGCGCTGGTAGCCGTGATGGTTTATGTGACTCTTGTTCCTCATGACATCATCGGCCTGATGCCACAGAGTGCTGCTGGCCTCTCTCCCTCTGCACATACGTGGGTCACGTACGTCCTCGTGGGCCTGTTTAACTTCACAAACGTGCTCGCAGTGTGCGTTCGTGTGCGTTTGTGCGTCTCTGCTGGACCCCGTGTGCAGTCGTGGGTTGGGGTTGGCGCTGTGCCGGTTGCGGCTGCGCAGCGAGCTGAAGACCATGGTGCAGCCCGCCACCGTGCAGCGATGCTTGATCTTCAGGTGGACGGCGTTGTAGTGGATCTTCAGCGTCCCTGCACGTGCACGACAGAAGAGACCGACCTCACTCATCACGTTAAGAACGGGATTCGTCTTCCCTGCAGCATCACTACGTAACAGGAAACCTCTGGTACTTATAACCTGATTGAGTCAATTACTGTTAAGAAATACTGCAGATTTAAAGCAAGTCTGCAAAGCTACTTCATCCTTTTTCCACTAGGGGTGTTTGATACCGCAAGGTTTTGGCCCAACCTCATTTCTCTTTTTTTTCACCCCTTGCCACTTAAAACAGAGTCAGAAGGGTAGGGCTGAAAATTCCCCCCCCCAGTTAGGACACCCCTTCAACGATCTCATATGTCATCACTGATCCTGTCGGCTTGTATATGAGCAGGTGAGCTGTCGCCAGAAATCTCAAGAAATCAAACCGTCTACAGTTTTTCTGATTTGTTCATGACATCCCCGCTTGTGTTGCACCCCATGACACCCTCCATGTAACTAAAGACCAGCAGTGATGTTGCCAAAGTTTTTATTGATCATCTACCACTGTAGATCAGAGGTCTACAACTCCAGTCTTAGAGAGCTGCTATCCTGCACATTTCAGTTGCATCCTTTCTTTAACACACCTAAATCAAACAACTGGCTCGTTACCAGACCTCTGCAAAGCTGAATGGCATGTTCATGGGGGAATTAGCCATGTCATTCAGGTGTGTTGGAGAGAATGTGCTCTAAGAATTACAGGATAGTAGCTCTCAAGGACTTGGAGACCCCTGCTGTAGATGATCAGGGCTGCTTACGGCACCGCTGGTTTTCAGCCTGGTAGCGTTTATGTTACTGAAGCTTCAACGTAGTACTAGTTATTTGTTCTTTATGTGCGTTTTACAAAGAAAATGACCATTAAACATTTAAAGGGATATTGTGTAAGTTCTCCTGTGTTTTATTCACAAAAACTGATTATTTGGTTCAAAAGTGTTTTTCCATTAATCAGTAACTCCCATCAACAAACTGAAGTGCTCCTCTAAGTTCTAAATTTGCCGTTCGTATCATTCATTTACACATCGAGCGGGGCGGCTCGGTGGGGGCTGCCATGTCGTATCGCCATGTTTTTGCGTTCGGGAGAAGCGTGACGGTAGGAAAACACAGAAACTCACGGACACACCGGAGTTTTCAGCTCAGTTCGAGGTAATGCCTTTGAAAAGTCACCGCGCTGCAGAGGGGAGAAACCAGCGTCTCACTGATGCTGCGTTCACGTGCAGTCGGGCAGACGGCCGTTGGTAACAAACCAGATGTCATTTTAATCAATGAAGCCGAGCGAAAGACGGTAAAACATGGGTCAGGGAAAACAATACGACATCGCCATGACAACCGAACAGATGTGGACTGATGTCACTGTAACTGATGGACCACGTCTTCACATAGAGGCCGGTGATAACTTTACATGCAGCTGATGTCGTCGGTCTGCCCGGTTTCACGCGAATGCAGCATGAAAAGTACGAGGGAGCTGCTCCCGATTACACAGTGTCCCTTTAAACAACATTAAACTAGACAACACAACGGTTGTCATACATTTTTAAACTTTATCTATGGAGAAAATACATTTGTGATTTTTTTCTTGGACTCGGCAGCCATTTTGCAGGTGATTTGCAGACTTGTCATCACCGTCTGTTTGATGTGTGCATCTGAAAACCCTTCATTTGAAGGGGTGTATACCCATAGCACTTCCCCCTCTGTCCTAACAGGTTTGAGACACCCCTACATGTGAATGTGCAAAAAGAAGGGGAAGGGTTAAGCTTTTGTCTGACAGTCGTAGAATTGGAATGATAATAATTGTTATAATTTTATAGCGATGACTGGTTGTTGCAATTTTTGTTATTATTAATACTGTGATTAATAATCATTTTCTTATTATTGGTATTTATTGTTATTGGTATTACTGATTGTATTTTGTAGTAATAATTTTATATAAAGTATTTTTGTGCAGTGAAGGGTGGGATTGAATAAGCCCTGGTTCCTACTCCTTTTAAACAAAGACTTTCTTTTTTGTTGTTCTTCAGCAGTATCTTTCTCCTTTTTTATAGTTTGTTTTTAGTTATTGCTTCATGGTCAAACAAACATATATAAAGGGGGGGGGGGGGGGTTGAGATTGAGATCAGTTTGAACTCTACTGCAAGTAAACCCATGACATCAGCAGAGCAAAGCCTGATGGTTCATTTACTCTCGTAAGTTAACGTGTAGCAGTCCTCCATCATCCCTACCTTTATCATAGAAGCTCTTCCCACAAACACCACAGCAGACTCGGCCCTTCCGGCCTCCTCTGGAGGCAGAGAGCGAGAAAGAGCAGAGGGAAGACGGGAGAGGGTGAAGTGGGGAAGAAAAGGAGGTGCGAAAGGGACAGAGGAAGGAGGAGGAGAAAGATGGAAGAGGATGCAAAGAGGAGGAAGCTGAGTCTTGAGGCTTGTGAGGAATGTTTAGAGGAGATGTGGAGGAGCTGAACACCGGTGGATAGGCTGAGGATGGAAAAGAAGGGATGAGTGAGGAGTTTAGGGAGGGAGACATGGAGGTGGGGGTCTCCTGCTGGGTCAGACCCTTCTGGAGAGGAAGCTCCTGACCGGTGAGGAACGCCGGACTCTGATGCCACCGAGGTGAGTTCACCCTGTCAGGGTCGGGTTTGACTTTTGAAGGTGGTTCCCATTTAGACCGCTGAGTTATCAGGTCTTCATCCTCCCCTCCTCTTCCTCCTTCATGCTTGTGGAGTTTTTCCCCTCCAGCTTTTTGAAGGATCTGCGTCAACTTACTGGAAGCAACGAGCTCCTGCACAAAGAGAAGGGTGAGGTTAGTTTCTCCGTTCATAACTGTTAGGAAAGATCATGAGGAGGCTGGTAAGGCTCAGGAGGTCCTTACCCTGGCAGGAGGAACCAGACGGTGCAGGTCTGAGCGTGGAAAGTCGAACGGCAGAAGCAAAGACAGACCATTTTTGTTGACGTTTGATTGACAGCTCTTTGGGACAGATTTGAACTCGTGATGGACCGTTTCCCGGCACTGGAGCGTCATTAACTCAACGATGGGACGTGTTTCGCCGAAACGGAGGAACTGTTTCAGGATGAACTGCTCTTCTTCAGGGGTCACCGTGAACCAGCGATCCAACACCTTTCCACTGGGATACTGGAAGGGAGAGGCAGCCGGTCAGTGGGCTGAATCCAGGTGTGTCTGACCTCAGTAACCACGACGACAATGGCCAGACACACCTGGATTAATCAGACTGTCCAGTAATGAAAGATGGGACACAAAGGAGCAGCTGGAGTTCAGGAAGTAGTGGAGCTGTACATTTGAGTTTGCAGACACCAAAGTCATGAACAAAAACCTGGTTTCCACCAGTGGGTCGGTCGGTTCATGCTTTTTTGCATCTCCACAGATAAAAACTGGGACGGGCACCCTTATATCCAACCCAACTTTTATGGTATCCTTCCATAGGGGTACTGATTTAACCGAGCCAGACCAAAGAGGTGGAGCTTTACACACTGCAAGCCGTTGATTGGTTGAAAAATCCGTCACTTCCTGCGTGACCTGGCGTAAAAACAAAGCAGGGGTGATCCTTTGTTTCTGTCTCGTGTGGTGCGGTGCTTTGGTTAAAAGGCGTTGCACTGCGGTGATGTCACGCAATCACATAGCAGCACTATCCAGTTAAAGCTAGGATTGGCAATGTTGAGAAAACGGTTTGAGCAAGCGACAGTACGTGTACGTGGAGAGTTCGGAGACCTCTTTTTTTACCACCTACCCACCTTTGCTCATGTTACCGTTTTTTCTCTCTGCAAAGGTGCGCCCTGCGAGGGGCTGCGTGACCACAGTCTGCCTGATCCTGTCTTGTATTGTTCTTTTGTTTGTGTGTCTTGGACGGGTTGTACTGAAACATGAATTTCCCCTCAGGGATCAATAAAGTATCTTTATCTTATATTATCTTATCTTTGTTTAAAAGAAACACCACCTGAAACCACGGCTTCAGAACGCAGGGACGTGTGTGCCGATGTTTTAAGAGCAGGTTAACGATAACAGCTGAGTGGATTGCTCGATAGCTTGATAGTTAACAGCTGACGAACCACATTTTTTAAAAGCTTTAATTCACTCACCTCCACCTCCTCCTGCAATGTAAAAAGTCCACACTGCAAACATCAACACCTCCGAGACATAATCCTTATCTGCTGTTTTGTTTAGCTTTTTTGGGGGGGCAAACGGCACAGCTAGACCATCCGCCATTGGTGGTTAGAACTGATGAACAGCCTGATGTCAGCCGTTCTCTAGGGGTGTAAATCACTGGTTTGATCACGATATTATATTGATACAGAGGACAGGCGATTCAATGTCTGCCGATATCTGAGATTCAGTCACAATACAATTTCAATACGATTTGATTTATGATCCACCGATCAAAATAAAATTTTATAAAACAATAATAAACCAGGTTATGGTTTCTTGACATAACTGTAAGCTTCCAGTGCCATATCTATCCACTGCACAACTATAAACATGTGTTTTGTTGTGAAAATATTGTGTCACAGGACCTTCAAAATAAAGTAATTTTCATAATAAAAGTGGGTTTGACATCGATTTTTGGTCGATATTGGGCTTTTGGATCGATTTATGATCGATTTACATCAATCCCGATACGCCACCTAGTGGTTGCTGTGGAAACGCTTCAGAGATCAGGGTTTACTGAACCAGACCCCACCTAACAGCCCCATCCTGACCCGGACCGGCTGGTGGAAATGGGGCGTAAAGCTCGGGTTCTGATTCATGCAGAAGTCATCATCTATAATGATTCTGCTGAAAGGGCGGGTAACCAGTTAAAATGTACAAGCCGTTATTAAACCTGAACATTGGTGGTCTGTTCGCGGTTCAGCTTCTTTTGTGGTTCACCATCTTGTTGCAAAGCAGGATGTTCGCGTGCATTTAGAAGTTGGGGGAGGGGTTAAATACTTCCAGCGTATTGAAGTTATAGCTGAGTCTACCTGCAGCATGTAGCCTCTGACGTAATCCCCCAGACTCCAGCCCAGCGTGTGCAGAATGTGTCCCACCTGAAAAGGAAAAGCTTGATATTCATGTTGCGTTGTGGTGTGTATCTGCAGTGTGCACGTGTCAGCTGCCGGGTACCTGATCTGGGGTCAGGACGCTGTAGAGGCGGTCCAGTAAGATCTTCAGCCGGACGGGAATGGCCTGAGCTCCGTACAGCACCAGGGAGCTCAGGTCGAACACCAGCCCGGGAAGGGCCACCTCCACTGGGCCACAGCTGGACGGAGGATGAGCCTGGAGCTTCTCCGAGGCTGGAGGAGAGGAAACGGCCCAAAATGAACCCGTCTACCAGTAAAATACTTCATCTGCAAAGGTATGATGATGAAATATGAACGAATAATTACAGAATAAGGAAGAACGGATCACCGGTTTGCCACTGGAGCAGATGTGTGTGTTATCTGTGGAAACTACACCTACACATCTGTGTGTGTGTGAGGATTCTTCCTCCAGATGTTCAGCCTGGAGATGACTGTGACACCTGACTTCACGTCACCGTAGCAACATCAAACATCTGCAGAGTCTGCTCACCTTTCACATGCTAGCAGCTTGTTTCTCTTTCAGAGAAAATATCAGCTGTTAAAAATGTGTGTGAATGCTTATTGATTATGAAACACTTCGACTGGTTAATGGATTAAAATGTCTGGATTAAAACGGGGAAAACTGCAGTCAGACTAATCAAAACAGCGACAATGCTGAGACATCGACACTGCAGGGACACAAATGCAGCTTCTACACCTGCGTAGTGTACAAACACTGAGGGGAAACGAGTCTACACGCCGACATTGTTGCAACGTAAACGCGTCTAACGAGCTAAAATCATGTAAATGTGAAAATCTGCCATGTGGGGAGCGTTTGCGTCGCAGGGGCACAAGATTATTTAAAAACTCGCATTGTTTGGTGACAAATGTGACGAGAAAACGAAGATTGGGAGAAAAAAACTCCAGAACTCGTCATTTTAGGGATTCAAACTTAAAATCTAATCACATCCACAAATCTAACACTGTGGTATGGAAACAGTTAAACCTGCTGGTAGAACTCATAGTTAACTGTATGGGAGGTTAATCTGTTAACACACGTAGAAACGGAACTTTAAACTCATCGTTAATGAGAAGGAAAAATTTTAACTATCAACTAGGGATGCACGATATTGGAATTTTGGCCGATATTCGATATGCCGCTATTTTAAAACTCATGTGGCTGATAACCGATATCGATACCGATATTAAAGCTGAAAAATAAGCAATCATTTCAAATAGCAGTTTTGTTATTCGTTTCCGACACTTTATACAATAGGGGCATGAAAAAATATCGATACAATAAAATATATATTGTGATATTTTCATATTCCAATATCAAATCGATATTTAAAAACGCTGACGAAATTTCATGAATTCTCACGAGAAATATCGCTAGATTTTGTTAGCAAAATAGATCGATACTGCGTTTTTAAATGTCAAAATGATATCAGCATATGAAAAATTTTGCAAAATTTTGGTGAATTTGTGCGAGAATTCATAACGGGATGCTGAAATATCACGAGATTTCTTTTGTAAAATAAATCGATACCGCATTTTTAAATGTTAATATGATATATAGCATATAAAATATCATGATATTTCAGTGTATCGCTATTTTTCCCACCCTTAGTTTTTAGAAGTTTTAAAGTCTGTAAAAAAGAAGTTTTTGAATAATAACAAGGTTTTTTTTTTGGGGGGGGGGGGGGGGTTAGACTTTAGAAACAGCAGGTTGATCGGTTAAATATCGGTTAAATATCGGTCAAATATCGGTCAAATATCTGAGGGGTGGCCGATGTCCGATACTCAGTTTTAAGGCTGATATAGGCCGATACCAATAGGGGGCGATTGTATTGTGCATCCCTACTATTAACAGCATTGTGTGTGTGTGTGGTGTGTGTGTGGGGTGTGTGTGTGTGTGTGTGTGTGTGTGTGTGTGTGTGGACGCGTAATTGCAACATTGAGGGGACCATGTTCTGGATTTTTACCATCACTGTAGGGACGTTTTGCCCTCGTGGGGACATTTTCCCGGTCCCCACAGGGATGAACCCCGTTTTGAGGGTCAAGATTAGGTTTTAGAGATTAAGTTCCAATTAGGTTTAGGTTAGGATTAGGACAAGGGTTAGGTTTAGGCAATCAGTTCTGGGTGTTAGGTTTAGGGTAAGGGGCTAGGGAATGCATTATGTCAGTGGATGTACCCCACGAGGAATGAAAACTGTGTGTGTGTTCGTGATGCTCTGGCCTTCTGTGCTAATAAGGAATGGTGGGGTACTGGGAGGATAGATGCCTTATATGGTGTTTGATCCCCCGGCAGGAGGGGGGACGGACAGAAGAAGGGGTACAAGCTGAAACTGAGGAAGTTAAAAGTAATATGAGTGGTTAAAAGAGCGGTAAAAATCCTAGACTTGTGATTTGTGGATGACGAACTCAAGAAGAAAAGAAAAAAGAGAAAAAATATGAAGACAGAAAAAAGTAGTGGGAGGGCCATTTTGTTTTAGAGTTTAGGTTGGAATTAGGTTTTGGTTAGGTTTAGGCTTTTTGGACCGTCCACAATGGCTCTCAATAACAATGACTAAAATGAAAAAGAACCAAGTAATATTTATGCATGATAGCAAATGCAGATTTTAGCCGTTTTTATGGAATAATTGTGCTGAATTTCCACAGCTGATGTGCCAGTATTTTTTTTTCTAGAACTATTTCTCTTCTCATCACTTTGGAAATGACTTTTCTCTTTTTTTTAAAAGACAATATTCTACAAATATCTACATTCTTATTTATTTACTTAACCGTTATTAATACAGGTATGTCCATTTGAGACACACAGTTGCAAAAGAACAAAATTACCTAAAAAGAAATTTATTCTTTCTCTCTCTTTCTTTCTTTCTTTCTTTCTTTCTTTCATGTTTTTGCAAAGGTTTTATGCTTTGTTTTGTTTTTTTTCCAAAACCTAAAGGTAAAAATAAAACTGCAGTTCTTTAATAAAAATGACAATAAATTCCATGTAGTAAGTATTTTTCAAAATTATGTTTGTTTGTTTTGTTTTATTTTGTTTTTTTCCAAAAGTAAATAAAATATTTGCGACTCTGGATGACTTATTTTAGCAGGGTTGAGGCGAACATGGCTGTTTGGATGTGAAAGGTTGCAGACCTGTGATGTGTGTGGTCAGGGGTAGGGAATGCATTATGTCAATGACTGTCCTCATAAATATAGTGCAAGGAGGTGTGTGTGTGTGTGTGTGTGTTTTACCGTGTGCCACCCAGCCGTGTCCACAGCGATCACATGACCTGATCTGGACGCTTCCTGGTCTGAAACACACGCAGCTGCAGCCGGAGACAGAACACCTGACGGACTGAGAAGACGTCACCGTGGTAACGTGGTTTTCTGTTCGCCACACGTTCCTCCATCGTTGTTTTTATGAGATTATTATGAGAAAATAAACAACACGAAGAGTAAATGATGAGGGTGAGTTTTACCTCCTGAGTGTCTGCAGTCATCCTCATCTTCATCCTGCAGGTAGAACAGAAACATCTCATCAACCTGCCGACCGCCACATCTGACAGGATGAAACTGTAATTACTCACCTCTGACGTTAGTAAAAGACAAAACTGATGCTGGTTTACATTTAATATGAAAGTGAGAAGTTGATCTTTTATTCTACAGTTTTTGATCTGAAATCACACGAATTAAAATGAATAAAAGCTGAACCTTGAAAATACCATTACTGCATTTTTCACTCTTGTTCATGTTACTTAATCTGAAATCAAATATAAAAAGCTAAATATTACAATTACTTTCCATATCAATTTTTATTAAATTATTGGCACTTATAATTTACAGTTTGAATTTTCTTTTATTTTCTATATCATTTTCATCAAATCTGACAGAAAATTTAGATATACAAAAATAATGATTATTTTTTTAAAGACATTTAATCATAAAAATTCAGATTTATAGTTTAGAATATTTAAAATGTTTTTTATATATTATTATATTTGTTTAATTTAAAATAAGCCTTTTAATATTCCTGTTCATGAATAAACTTGAAATATTTCTGTAAGTCAAATCAATTTGCATGTGTTAATATTTGTTTAAATATTATCAATGTATTATTGACATTATTAAATCATTTAAACATTATATATTTAAAATTTTAAATTTGTATTATTTTTATGGTTTTTGCAAACATTTAGGTGGTTCAATAATAAATAGATAATAAAAAAAAACATTTAATCCATAAACAGATGTTTTATTTTCTTCTAAAAAGACAAGTAACCAAATATGTATATTATTTGAATATCAGAGTTTAAATAAAATTTAACTAAAAAACCTTTAAAATAAGTCAAATATAAAAACACTGACCTTTTAATTTTACAGCCGACTGAGGAAAAAAAGACGTTTTCTTCTTTTCTTCTGTTTTAATTCTCCTCCAACGAATAACTGATCCCTTTATTTTTCTTATTCTGTATAATTTTTTTACTTCTTGTCGTTTTCTCTGCAGCGCATCTTTCATTCCTCCTTCATCTCCTCTCTCCCTCCTCTTCCTCGTCTCCAAAACTCCACTTTTCCTCTTCTCTCTTCTATGAAGACTCTTTATATTCAGTTTTCTCCTCCATCCTTCGACTCCTCCCTCCGGCTACGCCACATGTGATTGGATGACGACTCCAATTTGATCTGACTCCTTTTTGTCTTTTGTCCTACTGATGATGATGATGATGATGGGGGTGGTATAGAAGATAGTGTATAGAGTAAAAAGCATCTTCATGAACAAAAACCATAAATTATCAACCATGAAAAGCTTTAATGAAGTTACACAAAGACGCCTCCCAGATCTGACTAAATGTGAGAAAAGAAACTTCATCAGGACGAAACTGACTCAGTTCTTTCTCTCCTCCAACATCTGTCCTCGCTGTGTCCACCAGCCTCCGTGTCCCCTGAGAAACGGCCTCCCCCGGGAGGAAGGTTCCACCCCCCGAGGGTCAGATTGAATCAGGGTGACAGTTGGACGTCAGGCCCGCGGCGGCGAATAAAACACAAGGTTAAACCGATTACAGACTTTCAGCTGGAAATCCTTCGTTTGGAGGAAAAACTCAGATCGGAGTTTCTCTCACATTCCAGCACCTGCAGAGACTTCACAAGCAGGACCAGGGTCAGGTGGTCTGGAGATAAACCGGATCCCGACCCCGTCCGGGACCTCGGTCCGATTGGGGGGGGTTTCTGAAACATTTCAGACCTTTCTTTGCTTCGGTTTACGTTCAAACTGCAGTAACTGAAGCAAACCGCCTGGTTAAACCACCGTAGTTACAACACCTGCTCACTAGGGGGCGACGCTCCCCAATAAAACCACTGATGATGATGATGAAGATGCAGGAAGGAGAAAAACAGACTGTGATTAAAGTGGAAATCTTTCTGATTCTTATCATCAGGCTTCTCCATCTCTGTCTACAAATTTTCCAGTTGTTAATTTTCTTCTTTCTTTTCTTCCGACCCAAACGAGAATTTACCCCACTTCTTCTTCTGCTTTATTGCGGTTGACAAACGTCTCTTCCATCAGCTGTGCTGGATAGTCCTATTGTCCGTTTGCAAATGAACTGAGACCCCCGGCTTTCAGACGGACCAGAGTCGCTTCTTTGGTGCACCAGAGTACGGTTGATGTTCAGACTGCACCAAACTAAGCGGACTATCCGTGGAATCGGACCAAACAGCCAGAGTGTGAACGCACCCTAAAAGTTCTGACTAATTTCATTTCTTTCAAGTTTATCTTTCATGTGCACTCTGCATTCTCCCAATTAGACTGTTCTGATTTTATTAGGGTTTTTTTTTTTAATGTATAGCTTTTAATGACTTTGCTCCTTTATTTTTCATTTCTTTAACGCTGCGTTTTATGATGTGCTTGTTTCGTTGCCTCTTTGTTGCCCCTGCTGTGAAGCACTTTGTGTGTGTTGGGTACTGTAAAGGGCCAAACACAGTCGTCCTCTAAATTATTCATACCCTCCAATGACAGACAGAAACAAATCAGCTGTCAGTGAAATAAATTGAAATCGAAAAAAGTCATAGTAAATAAAAATTTTATGAAAATCATCACATTGATTTTAAATTGGGATTTGAAAGAAATATTAAAAACAAACACAAAAAAATAAAACAAGTAAACAAGCATGATGGGGGTCCGAAGCTAAAATTTTGAGACAATCACTGAAATCAGGTGTTTTCTGTAACGTCCAATCAGACGTCTGCACCTGTTGACAGGTATGTTGGTCCATGTCCAGTTTTGTTTATTTGTTGTTGTTTTTTAAAAAATATTATTCTAACTACAATCCAAAAGTTGTATGTTAATTCACTAAAATATAATTTTGTAAATTTATATTTATTATTAGTTTCTTTAATTTCTTCTTATTTGAATTACTGTTGTGAATTTATCCTTTTCTTTAATTGGGGGCTTTTAATCATTTCGAGGACGACTGTAGCTTTTAACCAGCCCCTCCAGAGGTCTCTGCTCGGTCCCAGTTGCTTCCACCAGTTTGCATTTCTCTCAGGTTTTCTTCATCTCTGCGAGCTTAACAAACATTTATTGGCTCATTCAGAGAAACGGGACCTGAGACGTCAGCGGTGGAACAAAACCAGGCTGGCTCAACATTAAACATCACCAAGCTCAAACTGTGGTCATAAAAATCAGCATTTCGGGCCAAAAACTCCACATTCTCTTTAGTTTGAGCCTGAAACATCAGACAGAAACATGTAAAAGTTATCATTCAGCTAAACTGCTGATCCGTGTGTGTTCAGTTCCATGTTGGCAGAGAGAGACCTTACCGCTGTTCCTCTGGGGAGCTGAAATGACCTGAAAAGTTTGGGGGTTTGTTGTTGTGAGGTGTAAACACACAGAGAGAGAAACAGTGAAGGTAGGGCTGTTGGACAGGCTGTCTGTCTGCTGGGAGCCGGCGGACCTCTTTCCTGTTTTGATGTCGTACTAATTAGAATATGAGGTGATAACGCCCCGTTAGCGCGCGATCACCGCCGCTCGCTGACACACTTCCAGCTCTCAGAGGGGCGGTGTTTGAACGCAGCAGCGGCACCACCTCCTCGCTGTCCTGACCGAGTCTTTCCGTGTCCCGGTCCCGGGTTCTTGGCTCCGTCTTCCGGAAACTCGGAGAACCAGGTCGCAGGGACTGTTCGACGGGAGAAAAACAACGGCAGAGACGTGGAGGACGCAGCAGGAGGAAATGTTTGAAGTGTTTTACTTTCACGCGGTGCTGAAGCTAGCTCTGACCAGCTAACTGGGTCCAGTACATCCATTCTCACTGGGAACACTGGAACGGATCAAACTTCAACCAGCCAGATCAACAAAATGATGCAAACAATCATTTAGGATGCGATTCCATATTAATGATGAGCCGGTTTTAAAGGATCTTTTGGTTCAGACACAAATCTAATGATAAATAAAAATTTTCAAAATTATGATTTACTGTAATAAAATATTGCTTTTGAATTTTAGTTAAAAAAAAATTATTAAAAAAGAAAAACTGTCCCGGACACATTAGAGTACTGTATATACTGTACATACAGTATTTATAGGTATATAAAAAATAGATTTTTTTTTACAAACTTTAAAAGTATAAAAGAAATATTGTACTTTGTTGAAATGTAATATTTTCACAACACAATACAGCAACCCCCACCCTCAGAAATAGTTTGATCCCCCCCACCTGGAATATAGCAGCAGGAGTAGCCTAACTTTGTTTTTTATGATAAATATTCTAAATGAAAGTTTGTAAAACTGTCAGAATCTCCATAAATGAGGAGGATAAATGGTGTTGTGATGAATCTGGTTCACCGCTTAAACACAACACCTGCAGCCCAAAATAAGCTTCTCTCATCCAGATAAGGCTGAATGCGGATTTTTAAATAGCAGCATACACTGCAAAAACTCATCTGAGCAAGTATATTTTTCTAGTTTATAATAAAAATATCTCATCAAAATTTCTTAGAAAAATTTCAGTGAGATATAGGAGCTTGTTTTAAGACAATACATCTTATTTCAAGAAATCTTATCACAAAAATTTAGCTTGTTCTGTTGGCAGATTTTTTTTTTCTTACTTTTTTCAAAAATAAAGAAATAAATACATCTTAGTCACTCTTGTTATGAGCAAAAAAGAAAAATCTGCAAAAGTTTCTCTGTAAGATTTCTTAAAATAAAATGTATTGTCCTAAAACAAGTTCCTATATCTCACTGAAATGTTTCTGTTTAGCTAATTTTGTCTCATTTTGTGTGTGATGAGATATTTTTATTAGAAATGAGACAAATATACTTTGTAAGATCTGAGTTTTGCAGTGTAATAATTGTTTCTGGATGCTGGAAGATAAAAACTTAAATTTAAGGCCTGAAAATGGTCAGAAACTTTTGGGTTTTGATGGATCTGGTTCACTGTTGGAACAAGGCAGAAGTAACCAG
This sequence comes from Atherinomorus stipes, assembly GCA_023101725.1. Taxonomy (NCBI): domain Eukaryota; kingdom Metazoa; phylum Chordata; class Actinopteri; order Atheriniformes; family Atherinidae; genus Atherinomorus; species Atherinomorus stipes. The sequence continues at coordinate 21,717 of JALJCO010012369.1, forward strand.
CTTGTAAATGGTGGTGTACTGATCTTTCACACGTGTGGGTGTGGGGGGGGGGGGGGGGGGGGGTCTTGCTGAAGTTGCGTCTTGAAGCTGCAGTTTTGCTTTTCAGGACTTTCTGTGTGAAATGTGGAGAGGGAATCGTGTTTTCGTGTTTCCATCTCTGCTCGGTGAAGACGTCGCTCTGCTGGCAGCACGTTTTCCCCGTCTGACGCTTTTGTCATTTGTCGCCTCAAACGTCGGCTTCAGGGGGCCGATGGGGGGGGGGTTTACATGACACTAAAGACTCTGTGTGTGTTCTACATATTTAAAGGGACACTTTGAGGCTGTTTAGTGTCGGAGCGTGTGTCCCGTCTCCCCACCCTCCCCCACGCTGCTCCGTCCCTCATCCCACCCTCTTTGTATCTGTGTCATCACTCCACCCGAGCACCAGCGTTCCTTTGTAGCCGGGCCAACTTGGCTCCGGAGCCGTCACTGCAGGGAAAAGTGTGTGTTTAAGTGTGTGTTCAGATTAAGTGTGTGTGTTGTCGCAGGTGCAACTAGGACAGCAGGCAGGGAGGACTCGGAGATGGAGAATAAAGTTTGGAGGTGAATATTCATAAGGGAGAAGAACAAAAACAGGACGCTGACACGTCTCACTCATTCTTTTTGTTCTTTTCTCTCCTCGTTCCAGCTTTTAGTTCCTTCTTTTATTGATGAGCAGAAGGTTGAGTTTGGAAAACAAGGTCCTGCGATGCTGCAGAGGAGCACAAGTCGGTCAGAGGAGATTTAATCCCGTGAAGTTGAAAGTGAGCAGAGGATTAACGTCTGTGTTTTACTGGGTAACGCGGGGTTAAGCTGCTTTCTGACGTGTCAGCGTCGACTCGGAGCGTCAGGCTGCAGAACAGGAGCCGTTTGTAACGTTCAGGGGGGGGAAAATGTAACTGATGCCACGTTGCATCAACATGGCTGCAGCTCTGCATCACAAAGCATCTGCAGCTTCATCAGGACAGAACAGAAAAATTACGTTTCTGGGCTTCAAATCGAAGCCCAGTGAGGGATTTTATAATCTGTAGCCGTAACGACGTCTACCAATCACATAAAAAGATGGAAATCAGTCTGATTTTATTTGTTTATCTGATCAGGGCGCCTGCAGAGAAGTAACTCTTCACCCTCAGATACATGCAGTCTGATAAAAAACAACTTTAAAGGAGAACAGCGCAGGTTCCAGCTTTTTCCCAGATGCTCGCCCCCTCTGGCGACAAGTGGAAGTGTCGTGCACACGCATGAGCTGCTTGAACACTCAGTCTGAGCCCAGAGTTAGAGACACGATGTCTACTGAAGTAATAAAGTTATAAATCTGAAAGTTGTTTATGGTTTGATTGTTGAGTAAACTGATGGACTGTATGCTAACGGTAGCAACAGGCTAACACTGGCTTATAGTTCAAATATGTAAATTCACAGGCTGAGACCACGATTACCTTATAAAATTACCGCATCAACTATATTTAATAAGTGAATAGAGTGTATCTCTTTCCCGGGAACAGTCATATGTCTGTCATACCGCTACGTTTACATGCTAAAAACTAGCATTGCAATATTCTGCATCCTTATTTCCGTCATGCATCACATTTACCTTGTTAGTGAGAAGAAAGCTAACTGTGGGTTCGTTTGATTCCCAGACTGGATCGGAGCTCCCTCCTTTTAAAAAAAGAAAGAAAAGAAGCTGCTCGGCTGTTTACTCCTGTCTTACTTCCGGTGCCGGTGTTGTGCTGAAAAACGCCCCCCTGCCATAAGGACCAATCAGACTCCAGTTTGGTTCTCTTCGTCTCAAAAGACAAAACTTTTCTTTGTCTTCCTGGAGTCTGAGTTGGTGTTTGAGAGGCTCCTGCTCTCCATGTTTTAGCAGCAGTGTTGTCTCAACATGCGCGGACCTGCGGTGGCGGAATACGATCGTACCTTCCTGCAGGTACAATGGCCGACAAAGGCGCCGCCATACATCCGATCCATACAGGAAGTCTCCAGCGGAAGTTAAACACCACTAACAGCATCAATCTGCGGCTTGCAAACAGATGTGTGCGGTGTAGTCGGGTGGTTGGGTTAGGAGAAGGGTCAGGGGTAGATTTTAGTCAGTCACATGAAGAAGAAACTTCCGCTTGGGACTTCTGGCGTGGGTTGGATATATGGCGACGTATCGTGACTGCAGCTGGTCTCCTCCACAAGCGCCCCCTTGAGGGGTCGTACCCGAATTTCTCTCATTTAGCATTCAGAAACAGTATCAGAGACCACCGCAGTGAAGAAAGATCAGCTCATTCTACACATCAGGTAGTCGTAAGAGCATGTGGAGGAAAGAAAAGATAGTATTTAACATTTAAACTTGTGCAATGCACCTTTAAAACTACATTCAGTCCATTCTCATTTAATATTTGATAAAGGAAGATTCCATCTCCTCTAGAAGTTGCTGGGTTTTTCCGCATGGAGATCAAAGTTTGGGACGTTTGGTTGAAGCAAACATGGAAGTTTTTTTTACTACATGAATAAAAACTATAATAAATGAGCTGAAAGGTTGTGGGAGCCGGTCGGAGGCGGTTTTCAGGCATCCTGCGCTTTAATCAACAGTCCAGCTGTGACTGTAAGCTTCCTGATGTGGTGACGTCCTCGTCTGCTGCCGGTCACTGTGAAAAGCAGCGTCGCTGCCGTCCAGCTCCGCTTTGTTCCAGGATTACAGGTTTTATCCTCGGAGGGAACTGGCGGCTCCTCGGCCGGCCTCAGATGTGTCACTCGCTGCCGGATCAGGAATTAACTTAATCTGTCGTCCGAGACCAACTCTGACCGGACGCTGAATACAGCCGTCATCTCTGCGGAGGGAAACCGGTCAGCTGTCCCGTCTGTGGCGCCGGCTCTGCTGCTTTCACAGTGACAGCAGAGTCAACTCCACCAGTCACCAGCAGCTTTCCAGCCACACCAGCATTTCCTTTCACTCCCAGTCCGCCAGCTGAACAAAACCTGCAGTCAGTAAACAAACTGGTTTTATGTTCTTTGAAGCTCTGAAGTCTAAAATCCTCCACGGTTACGATTTAGTTTCAACTCCTAATGGCATCAGATGGTCTGAATGAAGCTGCTGACGTCCAGAGACGACATGTTTGCTTCCTATTTATCTCTTAAATTACTTTCTCTCCAGCCTCACCCTGGTAATACTCTGAAAAGTACTTTCTCAGGTCCCCCCTCTCAAGTCACTTTAACTCCAACATCCAAGATTTTACAGAAAATCAAACTGAGTTACCTGTTAAAGGTACAGTATGTAAGAATTACAGCCATCTAGTGGTAAAGACGAGTAATTGGTGTGAATGTACGGTGGCCATTAGTGGCCAAAGTTCAGCCAGACATAAAGATGTTTTCATCTGCTAGTGGATCATTGATCTCAGGTGTAGCTATGTACTATAGGAAACTACTTTTAATGTATTTTAAGACATTACTGATCCCAAAGAGTCTCTGACTCAAACAAAGCTGCTACAGCAGTTTTAAAGTTCAGAGTTTTGACCATTCGGGACACCGTAGTAACAAGTATGGCAGCCTCCATGTATGTGGACCCCCAGCAAGTAGATATAAATGACTCATTCTAGGAAAATAAACATATAACAGCTGTTCTAGTGATGCAATTACATCAGTGGAAACATAGTTTTGGATTATATATAACATTTTTCTGCCATTGACCTTTGATTTTTTTTACACACTGTACCTTTAAGGTTCTCCACTGCCTGGTCAAAAAAGGTCCTATATTTGGTTGGAGCAGCTTTATCTTTGATTACGGCAGCATTCGTTGTGGCATTGTTAGAAGCTTCTGCAATGTCAGCAGATTTATTTCCATCCAGTGTTGCTTTAATTTTCCACCAAGATCTTGATGATGATGATGATGGTAGAGTCTGACCAGTGCTGCATCACTTCATCTGCCTCTCTTCACCCTGATGCTCCATCACTCTGGAACAGGGTAGATCTGGACTCATCAGACCACATTGCTCCAGTCTTTATGCTCCCCAGCAAACCGAAGCTTTGTTTGCAGTTATTCTCACTGATTATCGGTTTTCTTACGGCTGCACAGCTGTTCAGTCCCGATCTCTCGAGTTCCCTTCACATTATAGAACTGCTCTTACTTTCACTATTAAACGTAGCCCTCAGTTCTACTGTTGTTTTTTGTCCATTTGATCTCACCAAACATTTACATGATCGCCGATCACGATCATTCAGGATTTTTTTTCCGGACTCGTTTCTTCCAGGAAGACGATGGTTCCCACTATCCGTCCAGTTTTTAATCATACGTTGGACAGTTCTGAACCCTCAGACTGTTGATCATTCCGCTTCATTTACCACAAGATATCCGATATTATCGGTTGATATTGGAATTAAAATGGGATATCGGACAATATAGGTATCGCTTCTTTATCATACCGATATTTCTACTAACAATATCTGCCGAGATTTCATAACAGAACAGAGAGATCTCAAAAGATTTCATTAGTAGATATTGTTCCATCAGCGTTGGTCCAGCCTGTCTAAAAGTCCCTGTTATTATGGAAGAACTTCATTTCCCAGCATTCCTTTCAGAGTCATGTGACTACGGTGCAGCTGCTGCTGCTACAGACTGACTTACTTTTAAGCTGCTGATAATATGTCTGGTTTTAAGTTGTTGGTTAAGTTACCAAGTTGTTAGAGACATTAGAATTAGACACATGTTGATAATACCTGCTAGTATCTGATATATGGTAGTATCTAATACCTGCTAGTATCTGATATATGGTAGTATCTAATACATGCTAGTATCTAATAGTATCTAATACATGCTAGGATCTGATATATGGTAGTATCTAATACATGCTAGTATCTGATATATGGTAGTATCTAATAGGGCTGGGAAAAAAAATCGATACACTGAAATATCGCGATATTTTCATATGCTGACATCATATCGATATGTAAAAATGTGTTATCGATCTATTTTACCCATGAAATCTCGCGAGATTTCGTTGTTCAGTCAAGAAATTTCGCGGGTTTCATGAAATCTCAAGAAATTTCACCGATATCTTACGAAATCTCGCGAGATTTTGTTGGTAAAATAGATCAATACTTCATTTTTGAATCTCTATATGAAATCTGCATATGAAAATATCGCGATATTTCAGTGTATCGATTTTTTTTCCCAGCCCTAGTATCTAATACCTGCTAGTATCTGATATATGGTAGTATCTAATACCTGCTAGTATCTGATATATGGCAGCCAGATGTTCAAAATGAACTCCTCTGGCTGAGTTAAGGAGAATTAGGGATCTTTGCTCTTGGAGCAGAATATAGTTGAATTTCTCAAAATATGAGAGATACAACCCCACAGTTGTCTGCATAGATCGGTATCAGTTGATATTGGAAATGAAGAGTTGGGCAATATCGGTATATCAGATATCGGTAAAAAAGACATCAAACATTCCTAATCTCAACAGAGGAAAAGTTCCCCAGCTTTCAGTATGACCAGTTTAACCTGGATCTTTAAGTGCTTTAAAGAGATTTTATTCTCTGATAGCTGCCGACTCGATGATTTATAGATGATAAATTTACCTCTCAGTACGTGGAGCTACAGAAAAGGCAGAACCCGAGATTGTGGGTCAGATACGGGTTCTGGTCTCTGAAGATCTGGGCGGGTGCTGGATGGTGGAACTGGACCCTTTTAGTCTAATATTGATTTATTATAGCGCTGATTATTAGATTGTGATCTTTAGTTACCATTGATAATATTGTTGTTATTCAGATAATTATAAATGATAATAAAAGTTTTCCTTCATCTTCTGAGGCTGGAGTTTAACCTGGTGCAGTCTTTCTGTCCTCTTTCCCTCCATGTCTCCTGGATCATGTCTCTTCATTTGGTTTGGCATAATAAACAGCTCCAGTTCTGGGTTCAGGTCCAGGTCCAGGTCCAGGTCCAGGTCCAGGTCCAGGTCCAGGTTGCTGTGGATCAGTTTTCATCTGAGGGAGAAGAAGAAGTTTGCAGTAGAAGCAGAGGAAGAGAAGAAGAATGATGTGATGCGACTCTTCAGAGGAGAGGAACCTCCAGAGACGACTCAGCTGAATCAGCAGCACTCGTGTCCGTCTCAGCAGATTACGTCTCTGTAAGACATCTCAACACACACATGCAGAGCCTGAGGGTGTGTGAGCACCGGGACGTTTGTCATTTAAGACTATATATATAAGTCACACACACACACACACACACACACACACACACACAGCCTGAAGCAAACAGTTGTTTTGCTGATGCTGCAGAATTTAAATCTTCAAGTTTTTCTTTTGCTTGGAAACTTTTCTGACGTCCACCTCCAGCTCTGATGCTCATCTCTGTCCCTGCTCTTAGTCACCGTCTCTGAGGTCTTTCTGTCCACTGTCTCCCTTAGAGACACTTTCTCCTAATTTTTAGTCTTTTTTTCTGTTTATATTTGGTTAAATAAAATCAAAGTAATACGTTGTTCTGGGATGATTTTAGGGTCTTTGTTGGCACTTTTTTTTGTTCAGAGATGCTGAGGAGGCTGCAGCGCCTCCTACTGGTGAGACGCCGCAGATAGAAGACAAAACTAAGCCAAGAAACATTTGTTTTATAAACTAGAGCTCAGTAAAGTACAGTTTTTTTTTAAATTATCATGTACAACTTATTTTCCATTCTTTATTTTATCTTCTTTTTTTTTGGGGGGGGGGGCTTTATTTTTTATTTGATCTCCTCATTTCACGGATTAAGGCCACTGAAGAAGAAAAATCAATTCTAAGGAAATTATCTGAATTTTTTTCCAGAACATAAATTTAAAAAAAAAAAACGGTAATCCCCGCCCCTCCCCGTTTTTTTTTTTTTTCAATTTTTGGAAAAAGTCTGAATTCTGACTTTTTCTGAATTCTTTTGTTCTCCGAATCTTCCTCATCCTCTTCCGTACATTTCTGTTTAGCCCACCTTCATTTTTTAATAATTCATTTATTCATTATTTTATATTGAGCACAACCCGTGAATTTTCTGCCCGTCTGTATGGATCTGAATCTGAACACATAAGTGAGCAGCTTTCTTTCTTTCTTGTTTTTGTCCATTCGTTTATGTTTACAGTCTTATCTATTGAAAAGCGAATAAACAGATATTTAAAAAATAAATAATTTTTGTTGATCTGTTTGCTTTCATGAGCCTGGTCTTCGGGCTGTGACTGCAGAGCAGGTGTAGGGCCGGAACGAAGCGCCATTGACATCAGAAAACAATAAAAACTGTCGCGTTCATCAGCGACACCTGAAGGCAACACCTCCTCCTGACTCCTCCATCTGCTCCTGGTGAACTTGTTTTTATGAGGATGTTTCGTGTTGCCGTGCACGTTCAGGTTTATGGTGCTTATAACGGTTGCATCATGTTGGTGTCTCATGGATTTACAGGGATTTAGACTCTTCGCTGACTCCTGTGTTTGGCTTTATCTCAGGTTTCTGGTTTCCTGGCTGCTGAGTTAAAAAATGAAAAATCTAAATTAGTTAAATTAGATGTTGATAGACAGATTTTTTCCTCAATAACCGTCTTCCAGCGTTCATGTTCTGGTTGTTTTGTGTCTCTGAGTTTTCTCTCTTTTATTATTTTTGTATAAAATCAGAAATCTGGGACACAAACTTGCAACGTGACATCACATTCAGTCGACTCTGACTTTATAAGCCGAGGTGTTTCAGCCGCAGACGCCTGGAGAAGCTGCTGAGTTTTCTGCAGACGAACGCGGAGGAAATAAGGAGGAGAAACTCAGACTGGAGCTCAGAAACAGCTGCTGATCCGTCACCGTCGTCGTGGTAACAGATGACAACGTGGGGAACACCTGGCCTTCAGGCGTCCGTCACCAACCAGCTGGTTTTCAGCGCTCCTCATCTTTCCAGGACATTTCCATAACCTTCCAAAACCAGAGCAACATCCTGAGAGCTTCCTCGTCGCAGCTGCTTGTTGTCATGGAAACATAAACATGTTTATCTTGATGAGTTTTTATTGGATCCTCCTCTCCTCCCTCCACTCTTCATGTTCTTCTTCGTGGCTTTCTTCTCCTTCGTTTGCACCCCTAAAGCTGGGGAGGGGGCGGGGTTTGTGTGAGGTAGATGGGTGGGGCTTGTCTCTGAGGGGGCGGGGCTTATACAGATTACAGGGATCTTCGACACGTCAGAAACAGGTTGAGGTTTTTCCACATCAGCGAACGGAGGCATGTCAGGAAATTCCTCCACCTGAAAAACAAGGTCAGTCTTTATTCAGAAAAATAAATAAACCAGTTTTAACTATTAAACTGGACTTAAATGATCCAGTTTTTACACGTTTGGAGGACTGAAGCTGACTGATTTATGCTAAAAACAGCTTAAATCTGGAAGATTAACTCCACATTTAGCCAAAATGAACCCAAAATGAAAGGAATAATAACCAGGATGTGGATCCGAGCTTCTTTTTGTCATAAAAACTAAAGTTTTGCTAAAAAAAAAAAAGTGAAATTAATAACTTTAAAATAATTTTCCTGTGTTTTAAATTGATTGTAATAACAGCCATGATGCGTCTGCAGCTTATAAAGACGTAAAATAAACAGCGTGACAGGAAGAAGTGTCTTACGGGGACGTAAGCCAGGTTGCCACGGAGACAGGCGTCCTGCAGCTCGCCGCGCAGAGCGATCACATGACCGCGGTGGGCGGAGACTTCCTGCTCCAGCCAGTCCACCCTGGAGCTGCAGGCGTGACAGAGCTGAGAGACGGCGGAGACGAAGCTCTGCAGAGAGGAAGAGGAAGATGAAGGAGCGAAGAGGAGGAGAGAACGGCAGAGGCTCCGCCCCCTCCCTTTACCTGGCACGCCGCCATCTCAGCAGCTCCCATGATGCTCTCTGCTTCACTCAGCTCCAGCTGCTCGCAGGGTAAAAGCAGGGGGCGGGGCTTGGCTGACGGGGAGCGCTGTGATTGGAGGAGACTCTCTCTGACCTGAAGAGGAAGCAGTGACGTAGCTATGAGTGTGTGTGAGTGTGAGCGTTAGTGTGTGTGTGTGTGACGACACAGAGATAGACCGATACAGATTTTTTAGTTGTCTGATACTTCATCATCAGCCTCAGCTGTCGGCCGATACAACCTGCTGATATTTGGGCCCGAAACTGCATTTGACTCCAAATATAATATAATCAATGAAACTAATTTTGAAAACTCCAGTAAGATAATGAAAAGAAACAAATAAATAAATAAAAAGTTCACCTGTAAACAAATATTAAATAGAAACATTAACTTGTAATGTTTATATATATTTTTAAAAATTGGTGCCTTGATAGATGCCCGTCAGGAAATGATACAGATGGGTATCGGCCAACAAACCTGCCATATCTACAGAAGAGGATTAGGGCAACTAAAGAAAAAAAAAAGAAGTTTGAGAAAAAAAAAAGTCAGAATTCTGATTTTTTTTTAATAAAAAGAAACAAATAAATAAATAAACAGAAACAGTCCATCTGCAAACAAATATTAAAAAGAAACAGAAATATTATAAAAGTCAGAATTCTGACTTTTTTCCCAAAACATTAAGCTTCTTTTGTTTGTTTGTTTTTTCGGATGATTTTTTTTTATGTTCTGGAAAAAAGTCAGAATTCTGAAAATCCCCAGAAAACTAAAAAATATATATATATATATATATATTTCGGGAGATTTTTTATTTTATAAATCTAAAAAAAAAGTCTGAATTATAACTTTTAATCTCAGAATTGTGACTTTTTTCAGAACACTAAAATAAATAAACAAATAAATAAATAAATAAATAAAAATTCAGGAGATTTTTTTTTTAAGTTTTCTTTAAAAAGTCAGAATTATAACTTTAATCTCAGAAGTCTGACTTTTTTCCAGGACAGTAAAAAATTAGATAACAATAATAATAATAATAATAATAATAATAATAATACATTTTAGATTTTTTTTTAATGTTTTTTAAAAAGTCAAAATTCTGAGAAAAAAGTCAAATTAAAAAAAAAATCTCCTGATAATCTTTAAATGTTCTAAAATTATTATAAATTCTAAGATTAAAATCAGAATTCTGACTATTTTCTGTGAATTGTTATTTTTCTTCAGCGGCCCTAATCCTCTTCCGCACGTATCGGCCAATGCCAACACAAGCAAACATCGCAAAACCGCCGAAAATATCGGCCAGCCGATGTATCGGTCTATTCTGCATGCAGAGTCCTCACAGCCTGAATGTGTGTTTACCTGCTTGCAGCTGGTCTCTGCAGCCTTCAGGAAGCGGATCACAAAGTCCTGACGTCTGCAACATAAAGTAAACAACAACAACAACAACTGCAGAACCTGAATGTTTGCATTGTCGTCGTACAACAACATGAAATCTCTGTGGTCAGACATGACCGGGTGAATCCTGCATCGTTACCTGGCGACGTCTCTCAGCTCGTCCTCGGCTCGCTGCAGACGCTCCTCCAGCTGCTTCCTCTCCGTCTGAACCCCCGACAGGTGCTTACCCAGAATCCTCAGCGACCGCTCCTTCCGGCTGACCTCCTGCCGGGCCTCGGACAGCGCCTGCAGAGAGAGAGGACGGCGTCACGCAGGCCTCGCTGAGACCGGGACCGGGACCAGGACCGGGACCGAGTCCGGCTGGAGGACTAACAGCACCTGCGTGTTCCGGTCCAGAGTGTCCGTCTGCTCGGCGCTGTGTGCGTCCAGGCGGCGCTGAAGGACCTGGAGCTGGTTGAACTGGTCCTGGACCAGCGTCTGGGCCTCCTGCTCTCTGCTCAGAGCCTGACGGAGCTCCTCACACACACCGTGGAAACGCTCCGCTGCCACCTGCAAACACACACACGTACTGTAACAGAGGAGTGTGTGTGCGCTAACATGGATTTATTTATTTATTCATTTATAGTCATTTTCCTGTATAAATAATAATAAATACAAAAATAATATGCTAGATTGCATTATATCATATAAACATATGTATACAGTATAACAGTGTATGTGTGTAATTGTCTGTATAGTGTATGTACATGTAGCTACATGTATGTGTATATAGGGGAAAAAATATAGATACACTGAAATATTGTGATATTTTCATATGCCAATATCATATCGATATTCAAAAACGCGGTATCGATCTATGTTACTGACAAAATCTCATGAGATTTCAGTCATGTGTTACGAAATCTCGCGAGATTTCATTGTTCTGTTACAAAATCTTAAGAAGTTTTGCAAGATTTTGTTAGTAAAAGAGATTGATACCACGTTTTCAAATATCGATATGATATCGGCTTATGAAAATATTGCAATATTTCAGTGTATTGATATCCCCACCAGTATATATGTATGAGTATGGGCGTGTATGTGTTTATGTAGGTGTATAGATATGTGCATGTTGAGTTACATTTTACTATTTAAAGGAAGCCTATTAGTATTATATTAATGACTGATGGAGAGGGGGCGGGGCCTAACAAGTTTTCACTTTGGCCAACTCCTTTATGTTCGTTTTGATATTTGAATTTTGTTTGTTCCATTTGTCCCTTTTTTTCTTGTTTAAATCAATATATATATATATATATATATATATATATTACATTTTTTTGAATATCTGCTGTCATAACTTTGTTTCTGGACTTAGTAATAAAAATTCTACATGTAAGGTTTGAAAACTATCAGAAACTTCCTAAATAAGGAGGATCATTGTTTTCTGGTGGATTCAGTTCACTGCTGTGACAACACACCTTAATGCCCAAATCAGCTTCTCACGCTAAGATAATGACAAATTTGTATTTTTTACATATGAGAAATAACTTAGTTATTTATGTAATAATTAAAGAAGAGATGACTCAGCAGTATAAACTATTTTGTGTAGTTGATATTTCTGTTTTTGTTTTGGCACGCCAGATTTCACTCCTCAGTGAAAGGGTTGGTTACAGTAATGATATGATCTGCCCGGAGACCAAGTTGACTTCATTTTTGATTGGCTACGTCCTTATTTATAAAAACTAAGTCAACCTGCTAGTTGCTAGCAGTCAGAGTTAGCTAAAACGATCTTTAAGCATCATGGGCACTTCAGACAGTGAACTATGTTTATCAGACAAGACAGCATTTAGAAAATAAATCAATTTACGGGTTATGACAACGTTGTGGTTGCCTCATTCAGTGTTGCTGCAGAAGTTTTCTTTTAAATCCATTTGTTCAAAATCCCTGACTTGAATGAATCCATGTTCAGGAATGAAAACTAGCTCGACTCACACCGATGTATCAGCTGGAAAGAAGGAGAAGGCGGTTATCATAACAATGATAACTGTGATATGAATGTTCATATCGTTACATCCCTACATCACACTAACGGAGGTGTGTGTGTCTCCGTGTCTCCATCTCACCGTCCTGCTCGTCTCCCTCCTCTCCTGCTGCAGTCCTCGCTTCAGCTTGGCCATCTCCAGTCGCAGGCTCCGCCTCTCCACCTCAGCCGAGTGCAGCCGTTGGCTGAAGAGCAGGAAGTGCTGCTGGAGGCCGGACACCAGAGTCTGAGGTACCACACACGCACGCACACACACACACACACACACACACACACACACACACACACACACACACACACACACACACAGGTCAGGGTCGTCTGATCAGCTCTGAGGTAAAACCTGGCCGTTCTTCAGGTGCACGCTCACCTTAGTGTCCGGGCGGGGGGGCATCAGTCTGCCCAGGCCGAGTCTCAACCGGCCAATCAGAGAGTCTCCGTCGGCACTGCCAGAGGAAACGCTGGAGGCTGATTGGTCGAGGAGGTGCTCCAGGAGGCGGGACAAGCCAGAGCGGGCGGCTGAGATCACGTCATGATGGGAGGAGCCTGAAGAGTCAGAGAACCACCGTCATGATGTCGAAGTGTGTGTGTGCGTGTGTGTCTTTATATCATTGTGTGGAACAGAAACTGACAAAACACCTATAATTGTGGAGACATTTTGGCTGATCCTCACGAAGAAAAAACACTTTTTGGGGACCGAGATTTGCTGACATCAACGTTAAATCACACTAGGAGTTGCAAAGCAGACTTCTTGCTCACCTCCCCCTCAGTTAAAGCTGCAGGACGTTTGTGTGGTCATTAACTCATTGACTGCCACCCCTTTTCCGAGCAGAGCGCTCCATATTGCCAGGATTTTAAGCAATTTCACAGATTTTTGGAGAGTCACAGAATATTGCGTACTATGCCAATGCAAACACTGAATGTACCAAAGGAAAGCTTAGGCTCTCTTCTTTTATCAGAAAAAAAACATTTGTTTCTAGCTTTTTCCCTTCTTTAGTAATCTGCAGTAGAACATGGCTTTGTTGCAGCAAAAATGCCTGCTTTTGACCAAAAAGTAGAGAAAACGAGCTTCAAATGCTGCAATGCGCTTCAAGTGGAAAAGGGTCTTTGATGCCAGTATTTTATTTTTTTTTACTTTAGTAACACCTTTATCATCTGAACAGCTGTTTACTTCTATGAAACAACAAATACAACACTGAGAAAAGAGTTTTGGCGGCAAAATAATTATTCACTAGCTAAATAAGCCACGACAAGTTTGTTTCATAACATATTTGACAGAAACGTCTCTTTCTATTCCTCCCTCGACCCCCCCTTTGCGGGAAACACCTGTTGTTGCTGCTTGACCCACTTTCACTTTCAGCTGCCGCACTTCGCTTCTATTACAAGCGGTCGCCATATTCTCTCCCCCCCGGGACAGAACCGAGCACACTTCCTGTGCTAACAACACAGACACCATAGAAGCACATCACTTCCTGGTAGGATTTTTAAGCTTGTCTGACACCGCCATCTGCTGGATGGGGTGAAAACTACAGAAATAAAGACGATCAACACTTGGGCTGTGTCTCAATCCAAGCACTTTCCTGAGTGCACTAGAATTCAGCGCGTAATGCGCACTGTGTACTTTGTTTGTAGTGCACACTATTGTCGCTAAATGCTGACCCAAACAGAGCACTGCACTAACAGGAAGTGACTGACTAGCATTACCCGCTAACGTGAGCTAACTCTACTGAGCTGGTATAACCGCAGCCTCAAACACACGACCAGATCATAACTGTCATCAGGGAGTGAACAGTTTGGTAGCTACAATATACATTAGTGATTATGTCTAAATCATTTCATAAACGTTACTTAAATCAAGTACAATACCGCCTCCAATGCAGAAGGGGTCGCCACTGCGTCATTCATCGCCATTATTCAGGTCTGAAAACAGTTTGAAAGTACCGCCTCTTCCTCCACGTTCACAAGATGGCGTCCATTTAGTGCAAGTAGTGTGCTTCATTCTGCACTGCATTTTTGGGCGTGATTAGGGCAACATCCTGGTACTTTCAGTGCACTGAAATTGTTACTTAAATGACAGCATGTGTGCACTACACACTCAAAAACAGTGTTTGAAGTGATCAAGTGCGCGGTTTGGGACACGGCCTTGGTTCTGTCTGAAAAGCTCTGATGGAGATAAAAAAAAACCCGGCTGTTGCCAGGGAGACGGAAGTCTGGGCTTCCTTGCTTAGGCAGGTGCCCCCGTGACCCGACCCCGGATAAGCAGAAGCAGACGGACGGAGACGGACGGCGTCCTTGCCGCTTTTGGTGTGAGGGTGCAGTTGGGGGTGGGGAAGGCAATACAAGTGTCCTCACAAAGTTAGAAGAACACGAGTGTGTGTTGTCCCAGGTAGATGAATGTGTGTGAAGTTACCTGAGTGTGTCATCAGCTCCTGCAGGTCAGACATGGAGGACAGAGCGATGGAGGACAGACGTTTAGCCCGAAGCCAGCGGACACAACCACCATCATCTTCATCATCTTCATCATCTACAGGCCAAACACACGTCCAGACTCTCTGACGGGTTCATTCTGGTGAAACCACCACATTTCTGCTCATATGTGATAAATCACCTGTTTGTTGACGCTTCTCTGTTGCCGTCGGCGACGGTCCACACACACACACAGCCGTAGCCCCGCCCCCTCTCTCCAGACGAATCAACACGCTCGTCTTTCTGGACAGGAACCACCACCTCCTCATCGCCAGCACAGCGCACACGCTCCTCCTCCACCTCCTCACCGCCCTCCTCCTCCTTCCTCCTCCCTCCCTCCTCCTCCTCCTCTCCTCCCAGAGCGGCGGCCAGCCTCCTCACCTCCTCCTCCAGCAGCTCCGCCTTGGCCAGTCGTCCAGACAGGAAGGATTTCTGCTCAGTGAGCGCGCTCAGACGGCGGTGGGCGTGTCTCAGAGCTCCGCCCAGCAGCGCGCACGCTGCCAGGAGGGAGGAGGCGTCTCTGCGGGCTTTAGAGAGGAGGTCCTGGCCCCGGGAGAGGTCGGAGGTCAGCGAGGAGCAGCGGCGCTCCAGGGAGGAGGCGTGGGCCCGGAGCGAGGCGCACTGAGAGCGACAGGCCTGAAACAGAGTAAGCGTGTGAGGGGGGGGGGGAAATCTCACTGAAATCATCAAGTTTTTCTTTAAAAAACTACTGAAACAAACAAAAACATTAAAATAATAACATGTAAACATAAAATATATAAATCTGCATTAAAATAACACAATAAATCAAGTGTCCTCAAAAAACACAACACATCCAGACCTCAGACTTTGTCCTTTTATAATAATAATACAAATAAATTTTATTTATCTAACACTTTGAAAAGATCTAAAAGCAGCTTAAACTTTAGATAAAAACAAGGTCAACTACAACAGAATAAGTACTTAAGACACAGGAGATAAAAAGTTTATGCAGATGTACTAAAAGCAGATGGAAATAGGCGAGTATGAGCTGTGATTTGAAGGTGGCGGGGTCACGAGTGTCACCCATGTGTTGAGGGAGGGAAATCCAGAGGGTGGGGCCAATGACTGAACAGTAGGGATGGGCATATTGATACCATGAAGTCGATACTTCAATACCAGCAACACAAAATATCAGATTCAATACTTTTTGGGGTATCGAGATACCACCGTAAAGATACAAAATATGCAATTTGTGTTCAACTTCTAAGAGTTTCAGGTTATGAAATTATGTGAAAGGAGCCAAATTCTAGCTTCTGCTACGAATATGTATATATATATATATATATATATATATATATATATATATATATATATATATATATATATATATATATATATATATATATATAATACCCTCCAATTAAATAAAATGCTAAATTCACATGTAATTCAAATAACTAATAAACTAAAGAAACCAATAATAAATAAAAATTTACAAAATTCTGAGTTAGTGAAATAAATTATTAAATAAATTATTGCTTTTCTGTTGGAGTTGAAAATAATAATTAGAAGAAAAAAAAACAAACAACACTGTCTCTGACACATTAAACATCTTTCCCATGAACAGTGGACCAACATACCTGTCAGCAGGTGCAGACGTCTGATTGGATGTTACAGAAAACACCTGATTGCAGTGATTGCCTCAAAATATTGCTCAACAACATTTTAGCCTCAGAGCCCCATCATGCTTGTTTACTTGTTTTAGTTTTTTGTTTGTTTTTTATATTTCTGTTGAACCACAATTCAAAATCAATGTCATGATTTTCCCAGAATTCTTATTCATTATTATTTTTGTCAATTTCAACTCATTTCACTGACAGATTATTTTTTTCCTACTTTAATTGGGGGTTTGAATAATCTTGACTATATATAAATGTTAAACAGCAGGAGTTTTCTGGAGGCTGTTTTTTGGCGGATTCTCCTTTAAAGGTCTCCTGTGAGCAGCGTTTCTCTCCAGAGG
Source organism: Atherinomorus stipes (assembly GCA_023101725.1). NCBI lineage: Eukaryota > Metazoa > Chordata > Actinopteri > Atheriniformes > Atherinidae > Atherinomorus > Atherinomorus stipes. The sequence continues at coordinate 38,438 of JALJCO010012369.1, forward strand.
AGCCGACTGAAGGGACGGAGGAAACTTCCTCTGCTGATTCAGCTCTGATGCACATCACACCTCCACACCTGAAGCACGAGTGTGTGTGTGTGTGTTTTACCTGCAGCTGGCTGACGGTGTGTGTGTGCTGGCTGCTCCAGGCCTCCTCCCTCCTCCTCACGCTCTCCTCCAGGCGAGACAACACACTCTCCTGACTGCGCTGCAGCTCACGCACACACTCGCTCTTCTTGTCGCACACGCTCTGCAGGTGAGCCATCTGCAGGAACATCAGAGACGGTTTCATGAGAGGCGGAGCGGGTAAACGATGATGATGACATCATTAATGCGGTGGGACAAACATCAGACGTGTAAACGAACATCCAGCATCGAGTCGGACACACCGAGGATCATTTAGGAAACATTCAGAATGACAGAAAACAGAGACGCTGCTGTCCGACAGTTACAGCTCACTCTCACGGTCTCCTCTATAAACCCACCGAGTCGTTGGCCTTCTGGAGGTCAGAGGTCAGCTGCTCCACCTGCTCGCTGATGACATCACACAGCTCCTTCCAGGTGAAGTTACCCACAATGCTCTGGGACTGATCGAGGAGGACGCAGCCGGCCAGCAGGCGTTGGTACAGACGGTAGAGGAAGGACAGACGGGCCTGACACACACACACACACACACACACACACACACACACACTCAGCATGATGCAGGTTTATCAGATTTCCTCACCATCGGTAATTAAATGTGTCCTGAATAACAACATCACGCTGCTGTGAGAGGCAGCAGAGACAAAGGACAGGAAGTAGACGGTCATCTGCACTGACTTTCATCGCCATGGTGACCAGCTCCATCCAAATTACCTTTACATTAAAGAAAATACCTGCTTACAACGTAAAACTGACGACAAAAATCCAGAGGAAGCTCGAAAAATGAGAAAAAATGAGTCTTTCATGGACATAAGAGACTGAAATAAAGCTGCTGGTTCATGCTCCATCTGTGGGACACGGTGGTGGTAGTATCATGGTTGGGACAGGTTTGGCTCGTCAACGTTTACTGAACATTTTAAACTGGACCAGGAAAAAAAATCCAGATCAGAACAAAGACCGTAAAGAAACCAGTGAATCATGCTGGTCTTGCAGCAAACAAAGAAGAGGTCAGAGTATCCTCACGCTCAGTCGGGGTCCTTTTCATCATCCAAGAAAGATTTAAGTCTTGAATCAGAGAAACGACCATCGGTTCAGTTCCCACTGCTCCAGACCAGCTTCTACACACCGAGCAGATGGAAAATCCTGGAGGTCTAGGACTTCCTGGATGGTGAGATAATCGGGGTGAAGACCCTTCCTGCATCGTTTCTACAAAGGAACCACTTCAGGTGTTTCTGTAGCATCGTAGCTCCGTGTGTTTGGCTGTTTCACCCATCATGGTCTAGATCAGGGGTCTGCAAGCTTTACAATGCAAGGAGCCAGTTTTACCTTCAACCCAGCTGAATAAAACTTGTTTAGAGACACAAATGTTACAAGACCTCTGCAAAAGACAATCTGAAATTTTTCATAAATATCTAGAACAGGAAGTTTGATGTAATATTTGAAGAACCACAATTTTATTTCAATTTTCAGGTTATAAAATTTAAAAAAATTACTTTAGCAAAAAGAAGAATATATTTGTTTCTATTGCATGCAGATACTTGTGGATAATTTTGTTTAAAAAAAGGAAAATAAAAAAAAAGAATTCTGACTTTTTACCAGAACAATTTTTTTTTTCTGGAAGTTTTTTTTTTTTTCCCTTATTTTCAATTTTTGATAAAGTCAGAATTCAGACTTTTTTTTTTTCCAAAATATTAAAAAAAAAAATTTGTTCAATTTCTGATTATCAGAAATCTGATATTAAAGTCAGAATCTGACTTAAATTTCAGAATTTGGACTTTTTTCCAGAACATTTTTTTTTAATTTCCAGATTTTTTTTTCCAACTTTCCAAATTTCGACAGAATTCTGACTTTTTACCAGAACATTAATTCTTTTGTTTTCTGGAGTTTTTTTTTTTTTTTTTTCAATTTTTGATAGTCAGATTTTTTACTTTTTTTCCCCCAAAATATTTTTTTTTACAGGTTTTTTTTTCAATTTCTGAAAAAAAGTCAGAATTTTGACTTAAATCTCAGAATTGTATTTTTTCTTCAGTTGCCCTAATATTCTTCCATACAAATGGCAAGAAAAATATATATAAAAAATATTACTTGTACTTTTCGTGTTATGTTGTGAAAATTCAACAAATTCCATGAAAAAATCTGCTAAAACCTGCATTTGTTTTTATATTTCTATATTCAAAAATGTGAGTTGGTTGTTTATCAATTTTAGCTAACGTTATTGAACCACTGTGGAAGGTCATAAGGGCCCCTTGTGGCTCCGGAGCAGCAGGTTGCAGACCCCTGGTCTAGATCCTTCACAGGAGTCCAGTCTAAGTCATCTTCTTCAGAGAGACTGCAGGACATTCTGGTGGATGAAGCTAAAACATTAACTCTAGCTTAAACCAGCTGAATTCATGTGTTGTTGCTTAGCAACCGGATAGTAAATCTGAAAAGAAGCTAGACTTTTTGATCTGAAAGAACGGTTTGTTGTTTTTATGACTCCTGAAGTAACCTCGCTCAGTTTAAGCAACTTTTCTGAGATGGAGATAAAACCCCTCTGGTCTGACATGCAGGACTCATCAGGACTACATAAACCATCAGTCTGAGTGACGTCACAGACGCTGAAATCTACCCAGAAACCTCACTGAGCTGTTTTCCTGAGTAATAACTGAGGTGGACAGAAAGAGACGAGGAGTAACCATGGAAACCGTCACCGTTGACTCTGTCTTGTAGTGTTCAGTGATCTTGTGGATTTCTTCCGTCCTCTCCTCTCTCTCCGTCTTCCTCTCCTCCTCCCTCTCCTCCTTCTCCTTCTGCAGCTCCTCCTGCAGACGCTGCTTCTGCATCGACCAATCAGAGCTCTGCTGATGCAAACGAGCCACCTCCTCCTGCAGTCTGGCCGACGCCTGCAGAGCCTCCTGGAGAAAAGAGGAGTTAACAGTCGTTATTGACCTGCTGATGACCGGCCGAGCTGTCTGGGGTTGCATGGTTCAGTCCAGGACTGGAGGACGTGGCAGACAACTGATATCATGATTGTTTTGTGCTTTATCAAGATTATATATACAGTCGCCCTCAAAATTATCCATACCCTCCAATTACAGAAGGAAAAAAAATCAGCTTCCAGTGAAATAAGTCAAAACTGACAAAAGTAAAAATAAATAAAAATTCTATTAAAATTATGACATTGATTTTTAAATTGTGGTTTGAAATAAATATAAAAAACAGACACACAAAAAATAAATGAGCAACACTTTGAGACAATCACTGCAATCAGGTGTTTTCTGCAACGTCCAATCAGACGTCTGCACCTGTTGGCAGGTATGTTGGTCCATGTTCATGAGAAATGTGATCAAATGTGTCTGAGACTGTTTTGTTTTTTTCAATTATTGTGTCCAACCACAATTCAAAAGCACTATTTCATTTCATAGAATTTGATTTTGGAAATTTTTATATATTATATCTATATAATATATGTATATATATATCGTTATACACGTATCACATACATCGTTTTAAAATTTTCACGACAACACTGTTGAAATGTTGAATTCCAGATGTAGAATTATTCCAGTAAACTTTGTTAAAGGGAAAATCTAGCGATGATCGATATTATCAGCGGATATCAACATTAAATTGTGATATTGGAAAACATCGGTATCTCTTTTTTAGGACCAATATTTTTACTAAAAAAGTCTCTTCCGTTACAGAACGAGATCAACAAAATCTCAAGAGATTTTCGCAGTAAAAATATTGGCCAAAAAATAGAATTAAAAAAAGGGTACAGATATTTTCCGATATCGCATTTTAATGTTGCTATTAGCTGATAATATCCTTGTTCCATTAGAATCTAACAATTGTCAGCATAGATCGGTATCAGCTGATATCGGACATCAGAAATTAAGAGTTGGACAATATCGGTATATCAGATATCGGTATTAAAAAAAATATCAAACATCCCTTGGAAAATCAGAGTGAAGTTAAACTTAAACTTTATATTGTGAACCAGAGCTTGGACTCAAGCGCTCTTAGGCTGAGAGCTGGAAATCTGGTCCCAGAGAGTCCTGCAGGTTTTAGATGTTTCCCTGCTCCAACACACCTGATTCTCACTGCATGGAACCAACAGCTTATCAAGTTCTGCTCAGTGGCTCGTTCATTTGAATCAGGTGTGTTGAAACAGGGAAACGCTTGCAGGACCAAACTTGCCTTCCTGTGTTAGACTACGCTCACGCTGCAGGTCTGTGAACATGGCCTCCTTCTCTGGGTTCAGTTAAAACCAGACGCTTTTTTCTGGTTTTCGTTGATGTCAGAGAAAATCTTTAGCTTTTCCTTCCTCTGTGAGACTTTTGGAAAATATTCTCCCTTTAAAAGCTCCAGAAACGTGAGCAGATTTTCCCGTCATCAGGTTTACTTTTGAGCCCTTTCATGCCGCTGGTGTGGGTTTTCGTGCGGTCATGTGACTCCTCGGAGCCTCTGCAGGTTTATATGTGGTCTGATTTCAGCAGAAAGACGTATTTACATGGTGGTGTCTGCTCTGATCTGAGCTCAGCTGCTGCAGAGCCTGGTTCTCCTCCTGAAGCCTCCGCGATGCCGACAGCAGATCCTGGACCTGCCAGGAAGGAGGAGGATGAGGAGGTGAGTCCCCGGGAGGAAGAGTAAACCATGACTGCTCGGTTGGGGTTTACCTGTCTGTCTGCGTCCTCCCGTCTGCGGCTGCAGCTGCTGAGAGTGGTCGTCAGCAGCTCTAGGACCTCAGCGGGACTCCGTTTCCCATCATCCCTTGCTGCTTGCTGTGACGGTTCACCTGAGTGCAGGTGCTGCTGCAGTTTGTCTCGGATCTGTTGCAGCATGTTCATGAAGGTCTGCTCCGTGTCCGACTGCCTCTGAACAGCCTGAACGCAGAAGAAGACAATCGGGAACAGGAGGAACTCAGAAATCCTGACATTTCAGTTGCAATTGAACACACCATGAAAGAGAAACACCCCCAGTAGAAACAGTCTTATTTTCTTTATTTTTTATTTTATCACAGCATGAATGAGCAGGAGGATGGAGAGATCCCCGAGCTCGTGAACTTCCACTGCTGCTACGCTGGTGGAATATCAAACATGGCGGGTCACGAGGTTTTATCTGGTCTGGCTGGTCTCCAGAACCTGGTCCAGCTCTTGATCCAAGTGGTTCTTTATGCAAGCCCAGCAGAGTCAGTGACGTTATGTTAGCATTTTCTGTGGAATATATCCCTCATCTTATTATCATTACTACTACTAATGTTATTAATATATTATGACTATGATTGTAATGTTATATGAATGTGTAGCTTATATCTGTGTGTGTTTTATGTGTGTTTACATATATATATATATATATATATATATATATATATATATACACACATACATGCATACATACACACACAGTCATCCACAAAATTATTCATACCCTCTAATTAAATAAAAGACTAAACTGACAACAGTAATTTAAATAACAAGAAACTCAAGAAACTAATAATAAAAATAATTTACAAAATTATAATTTAGTGAAATAATATATTGCTTTTGAATTGTGGTTGGAAATAATAATTTAAAAAAACAAACAAGTAAACAAGCATGATGGAGCCCCTGACCTAACACTTTGAGATAATCACTGCAATCAGGTGTTTAATGTAACGTCCAATCAGACGTCTGCACCTGTTGACAGGTATTTTAGTCCACTGTTCATGAGCAAGGTGCTCAGTTTTGTTTTTTAAAAATTATTCATTTCAAACACAATTCAAAAGCAATAATTTATTTAACTAAATTATAATTTTGGAATTTTTTTTATTACTTTACTTTTTTTTGTTTGTTGTCATATAAATCACTATTGTGAATTTAGTCTTTTCTTTAATTGAAGGGTATGAATAATTCTGAGGACGATATTGTATGTGTGTATGTAGGTACATATATGCAGTATATATACAGTGTTTTGTTTTCATTTGGAGTATTAGTGGAGTTTCCCCCATATCCCACCACCTGCACACATTTCTGTTGCTTCTTTTCACAAATTTTATGAATATATTTTTTGGTTTCTTTGTGTATTCTCCATCCTGCTGTGTTTGTCCACGTTCTACATTCTTATGTCTTCCTTATGTTGCTTTTCCCTCCAACTTCTTTTACTTTGATATATTTGTGGCAAGAAATGTTTTTAAAAAGCATTTTATGTGGTATCAGAGCCACTGATTGGCTGATATATTTATTATTCTTGTGCCTCAACATAGATTATTAACAAATTTTGGATTTTGAGTATTAAGTTAATTGTAAGAATAAATAATTTCACTATTGTTGATGTAACTGTATCTTTCGAACAGACCGCTGCTGGTAATGTGTTATGACCACCACAAGATGGCGTTAGTTTACCAAACTGTTGCCAAACAGCAGGAAATCTGCCATATTTCTGCAGAATTTTCCCACATTCAGACCGTCACTGAAACGCAGCTGCAAACCAAACACACCTCAATAATGTGTGTGTGTTACCTGCTCCAACAGAGAGTGTGTGTTGGTGTGCAATCTCTTCTCCTCCTCCAGCCTTTCAGTCAGGTTACAGGTGGCCTTCTTCTCCGTTTCCATGGCAACAGCCGCATCGTTCTTGATCTTCTCGAACTCCGTCTGCAACCTTCACACATCCGTGCACATTACAGGTGTTTGACATGTAAGAACTCATCGGCCGATTCGCTCCGTGTGTGCGTTGCCATGACGCTCACCGCTCCAGAGCGCGCTCAGTGCCGTCGCTCCTCTCTCTCTCCAGGCCGTAAGCTCGCTCTACCTCTCTGAAGTGAGCTCGCAGCAGCTCCAGGCTGCGCTGGGCCTCCTGCTGGCCGGAGCGCTCCGCCGCCACCTCCGCCTCCAGGTCCCGCAGCCGCAGCTGGGGGGGGGGTCACATGATCACAGAGACGTCGACCAATTAAACGCACCGGTGATGATTCTATTTCAATATTTAAAATATAAATATATTACATATATAATATATATAACCTCGTTGAAATGGAAGAAAAACAACAGTAGAACTCAGGGCTGTTTGATGATGACAGTCAGAATGAATGAGGGGGGGAACTGAAGGGACTGAGCCGTGTGACTGATCTTTGTTACCTGAACGATCTCAGCGTTGAACTTAGTTTCCAGGTGCGCGGCTCGCTCCGCCTCCACGCTGGACTCCAGAGACTTCCCCCTCTGATCCGACTGCTGCACACACAACAGACGTGTCGGCCATCTTCCTTTTCACCTCCATCATTTCCTTTGTTGGAGCTCACCTCCTTCTCCTTGCGGCTCCTCTCCTCTCTCTCCGTCAGGTACTTCATCTCCTCGGCTTGTCGCCTGTTCACCTCCACCTCTCTCTGCCTCTCCCTCTGCAGCTCCGCCATCCTCCTCTCAGCCTCCTCCAGAGCCTCCTCCTGGTCCTGGAGGAGGAAACCAGAATAAAACTCATCTGGATTCACTTTATTTGCATAATTCTGCCTGTTTACGATCGTATGAAGCTCCAGCAAAGTAAACAGAGAAACAAAGACGACGTGTGCTGAAGGTGAACCCAGCTGTGTTTCCGGCTCATAGACGCTCTGCTGGGACTCGGACCTGCAGCAGTCGGTGCAGCCGCTGGTTTTCGGAGCTGAAGCTCTGGATCAGTCGGTCCCGCTCCTCCACATCCTGCTGCAGTGCATGCTGGTCCTCCTCTCTGGCCTGCTGCGTGATGTGCAGCGCTTTCTGCAGCTCCTCCACCGTCTGCTGCAGCTGCGCCGCTCGCTCTGACACAGAAACACCCGAGACCCCGTTAGAACCTGCAGAACAGCTGATGGGTTCAAACTGAAGAATATGGAGAACACCCGACCTCCTGAGGAGCAGCTGCATGCCACATACTTCAGATAAACATGTAAACACATGAAGACACATTAAGCAGAATCAGACCCAGCAGAGGTGTGAGGCGGTGTGTTTCTCTGCATCCTTTCTTCATTTTCCCTTCTTTCATTCTGACCTGCTCTGGTTCACTTCAGAAGCTGTCACTTAAATCTACAACATGCAGTTCTCAAGTTCCAGTTTGAGTCGTTTTATTGTCCCTGATGCACAAACTCCTCAAAACATTAAACATTAATGTGGAATCAAAAATCCCTTCACATGCACCAAACATGGATCATCAATAAAGTCACAGAGGAAATAAAAACCCACTAAAATTAGATTAAAAACAAGGGAAACAAAATTATTGATGCACCTTATGAAAAATTTCAACCGATACCAATTACCGATACTTGTCTGCTTCTCGCGGCCGATACAAATACCGATATTAAAACTGAAAGTGATGTAATATTCATTCTTTGTGAAAAAAAATTAGAAAAGTCTTTCTGCTGAAGATCCAGTAGTTGCCACAGTGGGCGTGGCCTAAAGTTTTCCCATGCAAAAAAAACCACATTCCACCGGTTTATCACCAAACAGTGTCTCTTATATGTTGGTTAATTATATTAAAAACTTTTTTTTTTATTTACTAAGTGAAATTTCTGTATTTCGTCATTTCTTCTTTTAAGATCTGGCTCATCAGATGGAAACTAGCCTTTTAGCTAAATCTGGCACATTTAGAGGCTTTTCTTTGTTTTTTATATGCTTTGTTCCTATCGAATAAACTAATAAAATGGACAAAGAAATGCCGATCGATAATGGGTTGACACCAGGCCGATTTTGATATTCTGTTTTAAAGCAATGGCAATACGAATCAATAATATAAAAAATGATACAAAGATAAAAACACAAAAAAATGTGATCATCTGAAACTGTTTTAAATTCTTTTGCATGGGGGGAGAGGAGTTAAGGAGTTTGAAAAATTCTTAAGATGTACCCCGTTTCATTAAATGCATCGTTTTCTGAATGATTACACATGAAGGATTTCAGCTGATGAAACTTTCGGGTTTTAGCTTCTCGTGAAGGATTTAGCTCATAAGAAGTTTAGAGTTTAGAGAAACTATTTTAAAGTGGTTGTTCTGTATTATTAAGCAAGTCACAGTTTCCATTCAGTCTGATAAGGAAAGAGGAGCTGCTGTTTTCATTAGAGATGTCCGATATTATCGACCAATATCAGCATCAAAATGTGATATCAGAAAATATCGGTATGGCTTTTTTCAGTCCAATATTTTTACTAAAGAAATAGTGCAAGATCTTGTTGTTTCGTGATGAAATCTCCTAAGATCTTGTTCCATCAGCGTTGGTCCAGCATGTCTAAAAGTCCCTGTTATCCTGGAAGAACTTCATTTCCCAGCATTCCTTTCAGAGTCATGTGACTACGGTGCAGCTGCTGCTGCTACAGACTGACTTAATTTGAAGCTGCTGATAATATGTCTGGTTTTAAGTTGTTGGTTAAGTTACCAAGTTGTTAGAAACATTAGAATTAGCCACATGTTGGCTAATACCTGCTAGTATCTGATATCTGGCAGCCAGATGTCCAAAATGAACTCCTCTGGCTGAATTAAGGATATTTTGGGATCTTTGCTCTCGGAGCAGAATATAGTTGTATCTTTAAATATATGAGAGATACAACCTCACAGTTGTCTGCATAGATCGGTATCGGATTATATCGGAAACTAAGAGTTGAACAATATCGGTACATCACATATCGGTAAAAAAAAAAGCCAATATGCTGCTGATGACGATGTGATTCATGTTTGTTTCTCAAACGTGATGTTTGCCTGCTTCATTTTCTTACTTTGGCTGGGGGATGTTTTCTGCTCGGTTTATCTACAGGTGTAGCAGCTGCTTTTTCCATCTCTCTTTCATCCAAATCCCTCCTTTTCCAGCGTTTCTCCCCAGATCAAACATAAACATGTAACTTTGTCATAACTAAAATCAATAATACCATTCCTTTTATCCACAAAGCTTCTCTCATCACTCACACTGATACTTTACCTCCTCTATGTGGACGGCAGAGACGTCCCACACGTTCTTATTGTGATGTTTTCTCTCGGACCAATCAGAGATCTGGTTTCCCCTGTGACATGTGTCGAGGTGCGCTTGCTTTACACACCTGTGAGTGTGCGTCTGTCCCTGCTGAGCTCGGCGACTCGCTCGGCGTCTCTGCGGCTCACAGTCAGCTGGTACTGAAGCTCGGTCCGCTGGGCCTCCCCGTGCTCCACCGAGGAGCGCAGGCGGGCCACCTCCGCCTGCAGACTGCACGCCTGCACACACACACACACACACACACACACACACACACACACACAATGCAAACCATTTTAATCTGAATTTGCTTCTCCCCCTTTATTTCAATAAATCTTATTACAGAGATATTTTCATTCTCTAATTCAAATTTGAAACCTTTTTATCTTCCTATTTGTAAAAATGTTAGTTTTATGACAGTAATGTTTATTTCTAGAGCACCTTTCAGACACATTTAAAGAGTAGAATAAAAACATGAGAGCACAAGGTGTAAGTAAACATGAAAACAGCAACATGAGAGAAAAAAAAACACCAAAGCAGCGAAACCCCGACACGACCAGAACTGAACGATGTCTGAGGAGAAACTGAAAGCAGAAATCAGTCTGGACTGGTTTACATGATCAAGTCCTTCCAGACCCTTATAGCTGAGACTGGGAACGTTTCATCTTCCTCTGAAGTCGCTCCGATCTGATCCAGGAACACGGAGAGTCGGGCTGGGAAAAAATATCGATACACTGAAATATTGCGATATTTTCACATACAGATTTCATATTCAAAAACGTGATGTTGATCTACTTTACTGACAAAATCTGGCGAGATTTCACAAAAACCTGCGAGATTTCGTCGTTCTGGTACAAAATCTTGCGAGATTTTGTTAGTAAAATAGATCGATACCGCGTTTTTAAATTTTGATATATCAGCATGTGAAAATATCGTGATATTTCAGTGTATCGATATTTTCCCAGCCCGAACGGAGAGCCAACAGGAAAGCATGGTTTTATCGTGTCTGACACATCACTCACATAAATAAACGCTTTACAAGTAGAAAGTGATATCTGAAAGTCGGCTGTTAAACATCTCGGTAGCTGTTGGACAGATACTGAAATATCAAGATATTTTCATATGTCGATATATCTTTATTTAAAAACGTGGTATTGATCTATTTTACTTAAGAAATGTTGAGAGATTTCATCATTCTGTTACAAAATCTCGTGAGATTTCAAGAAATCAAGAGATTTAAGGAGTTTCTAAACATAGATATATTGAGCATGTGAAAATATCACAATATTTCAGTGTATCTATATTTATATTTCCACTTACTGATTCTCCCCATTTTCATTAAAATAAGTGGCATTTGATTAAATTTCTTGTACATAACTGAAGTGTGAGGGTTGATCCCCATTTTGGGATCATTAAACAATTTCACAGATTGTCATCATATTTGATATTTTATATAAATGTTTATTTTTCTGTCTAATAATAATACAAGTGAGTTTCTGCCACTTGAAATTAAAAAAGGAACATTGAAAGGTATAATTATGAAATTCAAATTGTGACGTACAATATTATCGAGCCCAATATCGATATTGGCCCGATATCTGACAACATTTTTTTTTTTTGTTTTGTTTCATTTATAATGACAGACCATATTTTTTAAAAAAAGAAAAAAAATTCTAAATACATCAGATTTAGCCAAAAGCTTAGTTTTTATCAGTTATCTCTAGCCATATTTTAAAATTCTTTGATATTTACAGAAATATTACATTGTAAATAAACAGTTATCAATATAATTAAACGATAAAGATCATTGTTTGGTGGCAAACCTGAGGAATGCACATTTTGTTTTTCTTATTTTTTACACCAGTGTTGCATGGTAACAACATTAGGCCACGCCCACCATGCAACATTATGATCCAATACTGGATCTGCAGCAGAAGTACTTTTCTGATTTTGCACAAAGAAAGAATATAACATCATTTTCAGCTTTAATATCCATATTGGTGTCGGTCACATAAGCAGAAAATTATCGGTAATTGGTATCAGTAGAAATTTATATTGTGCATCACAAGATTTAAAGTCATAATCATGAGATATAATGTCAAAATTATAAGATTTTCTTCTTTTTTTAACTTTTTAAAAAGATTTTACTTTAATAATTTTATAAGTCAGGTTGTTTGTGTGGTTGTCATGGCAACCGGAGGCCACTGCAGCAGCTCGGAGGAGGAAGACGGCGCTCCTCACCTCCTGGTTGTGGCTGGACATCAGCTGCAGCTTCTCCTTCTCCAGCTGGTTGACTTTCCACCTCAGCCTCCTCACCTCCTCGCCTCCTTCTCCTCCCTCCGACGCCGCCCTCCTCCCTCTGCCTCCCCTCTCTCGTTCTCTACCTCTCTCAACATCCCCTCTGCTTCTGCCCTTCCATCCTCCTCCTCCTTCCTCCTCCTCCTCCTGCTTCCTCTCTGCTCTCCTTCCTCCATCTTTCTGCTGCTCGTCTGGAACCCTGAGGAGGAAAAACAAAGTCTTCATGTGTTTATTAGCAAATAAATGATCTGTGAGGAAAACCTGAAATATTTCCAGGAGTTTACATCCGTATTTGAACTTATCCAGCTTCCTGTTATAATAAATTCCCATTAAACGTTGCAGTTGCCGTAGCAACACTGCATTATTCTCATGCTCACCTGATCTCCTCCTCACAGCAGCGAGTACCCCTGATGGCAGTCCGTCCCTTCGGCTCGGGTCCCCCCCTCTTCCCTCGGCTGGATCTGCTCCTCTCAGCCGGTCCGGGCTGCATCCCGGCTCTACTGACCCTGGACATGGTTTTAAATGTGTTTTATTATAAACACTGAATATACTTGATGAAAGCAGCAGACTAACACATATTTCAAAGCTTTATTTATGAGCATCTTCTCTTTTCTTCACTGGTCAGGTTAAAAAGCCAAAAGGGGGTCTTTAACTGTCTGTTCCTTGACATGATTGGGTAATAGGGATGGACCGATACTCTGGAGTCGATACTTCGCTATCAGCCAGTCAAAATATGAGATTAAATACATTTTAATATGAAGATACCACCGTGCTGATACAAGACATGAAAATTTGTTCTGATTTCTGAGAGTTTCAGGCCATGAAATCATGAGTAAAGCAGCCATACTGCCTCCCTGTCACATGATCACAGCAGCCTATCAGATCTCATAATTAAGGGTAGACCAATGCATCAGCTGGCCGATATTTTAGGCTGATATTTGTGTTTTTGCTGGTATCAGCATTGGCCGATACTAGAGATGCACCGATCCAATACCTGGATCGGATATCGGCTCCAAAATAGAAAAATTAGCTGGATCAGATATCGGATAAATGTGGCCGATCCAGCATTCCAAACCAGTCATTTCTGTTTTTATTAATATCGTAGTAAATTTACGCTTTCTTATTTGTTAATAGATAAAATTAAGTACATTTATATCTGTGTTAATTTATTTTTCTTTAAATAAGGCTAAATGTTGATGTCAAGCCGGATTTCTCACTCACATGGCAAGATATCCAGTTCATTCATTAAAAAGTAGTATCGGATCGGTATTGGGTATCAGCCAAAACGCTCAGACCAGGTATCGGTAGAAATTTTTCATATTTTATTCTACTTATAACATCTCCATTACACAGCGTTTCCTCTGCATTCATATAGGAGTAGCGGGCTGCTTTTCCTGAATCCCAGCTGCCACTCCTTCAGTTTTTTTCTTTAGATGTTATCAAATACACCACCACCCATGTCTCCACCTTCCCAGCAGTCTTTCTGGGGCTTGGGTCCTCGCCAGCACTGACGTAAACACAGCCTCTTTTGCTTGTTTTAAAATGATCTGGCAACCCCCGGACCTGATCGCGAGCCCCCCAGTTTGTGAGGGGCAGATGTAGGCTACCATAGCAGCAGAGACCCCGGAGACTGGTTGCTATGATGCTGCTGTTGCCAAGGAAGCAGGCGACGCGCCCAACCCCGCGCGTGCCGCTGCACCGGCCTCTATTTACATATCTCCTAATTAAACACTCATCGCAATTTAACTCGTGTCGCGTGCGTTTTTAACCACAGCTAAGACTGGTTACCAGTCAGTCCCCCAAGTTCTTTAATTCGGCTTTAGTCACGCGCACAGAAACACAGTTTCTCCTTCTAAACTAGTTCCCAAACAGCAGGTTGTTTAGCCGAGATTGTTTAGCACACCACGTTCCGTTTAGTGGATCTTTTGCGAACCGATTTACAGAGAAAAAGTTTAACTTTTGTCATGAAATGTCGCCGTTTGTCCCGTTAACTAAATAATAATGAATTATTTTACTTTTCTTTACTCAGAAACGAACCGAAGCGAGAACAAAGAGACTTTTCATGGTCGGAAATCACAGCTGGAGGTTATTCCTGCTCCAAAAAGTCTTCAGCCATCATGGAGCTGTCTATGATAACTTCTAACATCTTCAAATGAGAAACAAAACCTGTAAAATGATGTTTGTAGGCGGTTAGAAACACTTACCGACATATTTATCCTGAAGCCGTTTGAATCTGACGCCATGTTTGACGTCCGTGCGTCGTTTCCGCATTAACTCCGCATTGGCTGAGAAATGGACCAATAGGAGCGTCCCAAGTTTTATTTTTAAATTAATCAATCTATCTATCTATCTATCTATCTATCTATCTATCTATCTATCTATCTATCTATCTATCTATCTATCTATCTATCTATCTATCTATCTATCTATCTATCTATCTATCTATCTATCTATCTATCTATCTATCTATTCTGTTGAAACATTATTAATCAAGTTTATAACAGAATAAAAGTGACTTTGAGATCTGTCGAGCATGAAGAGGAGGTTACTGTCATGTCTGTGGTTCTAATATGAGAGACCACTATGTTAAATTATAGTTTTTCTCAGTGGCTTTGGTGCATTTGCACAACAGTTCGTGCATTTCTCAGAACAATTAGTGCAAACAGCAAAACCTAGTGGATAAACTACAAAAGTGCATCACTTGCTCAAAATGAATAGTTGATCCCTCTAAAGCAAGTCTTCATGTCAATGAAACTGTCTGTGTCATCAAAATAGAAAGTACTGTCACCATTCAGTACCAACAAGGTACTCAAATTGCTCAGTCATGCTTTTATTGTGATAATCTGATCTGTGAGAGTTCCTGAATACTAAAACTCAGATCTATTGATCTGAAAATGCCCAACAGTACTACACACTGTTCATCCTACAGTCATCCTCAAAATTATTCACACCCTCCAATTAAAGAAAGGACTAAATTCACAATAGTAATTCAAATAACAAGAAACTAAGGATGATAATAATAAATAAAAATTTACAAAATTATGATTTAGTGAAATAAATATTGATTTTGAATTGTGATTGAACATAATAATTACAAACAAACAAAACTGCCCCAGACACATTAGAGCATCATTCCCATGAACAGTGGACTAACACACCTGTCAACAGGTGTAGACGTCTTTTGAACATTACCGAAAACACCTGATTGCAGTGATTGTCTTAAAATATTGCTAAAAAAAATTTTAGCTTCAGAGCCCCATTATAATTATTTTGTTTTTTGCACGTTTGTTTTTAATATTTCTGCTAAACCACAGTTCAAAATCAATTTAATGATTTTCATAGAATTTTTATCAATTATTTTACACTTTAGTATTGTATCATTATTGTATCTATTATTAATTTTTATCATTATTTTATTGATTATTATTTTTGTAATTTTTCCACTTATTTCACTGATTTTCTTCCTTTGGAGGGAAGATATATTTTATATATATATATATATATATATATATATATATATATATATATATATATATATATATATATATATATATATATATAATACAAAAAAGAAAAACACTCCGGAACAGCAGGTGGCGGCAATGCTCCCACATGCTGTTGCGATCCGCCGGAAATCCCCAACAAGGAGAAGAAGAAGAAAAAGCAAAACAACATGGCAGCCTCCGTGGAGCACGTTGAGTCCACATCAGAGGAGACAACTCCAGCAGAAACTGATCAAACTGAAGATCCTGAAACAATCAAAGACGCCGGAAGTCCCGAACCAGAACCGGGAGGTTCCGGACCAGACCGAGGTCCAGATGAAGAAGACGAGGAGGGGGAGCCCCCCGGACCGAAGATCCGCGAGACTCCGGAGGACCTCCACCTGGAAGCCATCGCTAACAGCGTGGCTCTGCACCCCAGCAGGGACGTCCTGGTGTGCGGGGACGTGGACGGGGACGTGTACGCCTTCTCCTACTCGTGCACGGAGGGGGAGAACCGCGAGCTGTGGTCGTCCGGACACCACCTGAAGTCCTGCCGCCAGGTGCGCTTCTCCGCGGACGGCCTGCGGGTCTACAGCGTGTCCCGGGACAAAGCCGTCCACCTGCTGGACGTGGAGCGGGGACAGCTGGTCACGAGGATCCGGGGGGCGCACACGGCCCCCATCAACAGTCTGCTGCTGGTGGACGAGAACATCCTGGCGACCGGAGACGATGGAGGCACCCTGAAGGTCTGGAGACACGCGAGGGCTTTACTGGAGGGTTATTTATTTGTTTATTTGTTTATTTAAATCTGATAAACCACACATCTGATCTGGTCTTTTGACCATGAAACTGGTCTTTATCAGTTTTAGCTGATTAACAGTGACCTGAAATGGTTTTGGTGAATCTTGATGGTCTGATGCACCATATGAAACATTTAAACCGATACCAAAAACT
Organism: Atherinomorus stipes; assembly: GCA_023101725.1. Classification (NCBI taxonomy): domain Eukaryota; kingdom Metazoa; phylum Chordata; class Actinopteri; order Atheriniformes; family Atherinidae; genus Atherinomorus; species Atherinomorus stipes. The sequence goes on from JALJCO010012369.1 coordinate 55,218, forward strand.
GATATTTTTTGCGTCTCGTGACCAATACCGATATTGAAAGCTGAAAATGATGTAATATTAATTCCTTGTGCTAAATTTGTAAAACACTTCTGCCGCAGATCCTATGTACATACAGTATATATATATATTTATATATGTAAGCATATGTTTGGGGTGGCAAAAAATATAGATACACTGAAATATTGGGATATTTTCATATGCCGATTTCGTATAGATTTTTAAAAATGCAGTTAATCTATTTTACCAATGAAATATCACGAAAATCCTCAAGTTTTATAACAGAACGACGAAATCTCGCGGGATTTCATTTGTAAAATAGATAGATGCTGCATTCTTAAATATTGATATGACATCAGCATATGAAAATATCCTGATATATCAGTGTATCGATATTTTTTGTCACCCCTGATATATGTATGTATGAATGTGTTATATATATATATATATATATGTATATTATCAAATGAAGAAACAGAATGAAAAAAATATATATATCAGCTGACATTGGGCCAATATCAGTATTCCTTTTTAAAGCCAATATTGGCTGATTGCGATATCAGGCTTTTGATATCCTGCATACAGATATTTAATGTGATAAAATAAGGACAGGCCAATACATTGAAAGTCCGATATTTTAGGGCAATATTTGTGTCTTTTGCTGGTATCGGCATCGGCCGATATGTTGGGTGTGTTGGCCCCATTCGGCATTAAAGATTTTTTTTCTATATCTTATTTATGACAAGTTTGATTTTTCTATTTAACATTTGTTTACGAGTGCACTGTTTCTTTTTTATATCTGAAGTTCTTTGTTCTTTTTTTATATTAAAAGAATTGTAAAATTACTTTCATTTTTAATTAATTTGCAAATGCAGTATTGGCCGCAAATATCGGTCGGTTTTAAGGTCTGAGGCTGATGATAAAATATCAATATCAGTATCGGTCGATCCCTATTATAAAATGTGAACCACTGTGATGTGAACGCTTTCACTGACAGTCGGTAAAACTGAAAACTGTTCATCTGACCTATTACCACATCTCTATTGTATTTGATATATTTTGTTGCAGTATTTGTATCTACAAAACTTTTACTTTATTTTTACTTTTCTATTTTCTATTTATTTTATTAAATTCTTGTAATTTCTTTTAAGTAAGCTCCATTTTTAAGGAGCAGCAGCTCTGATTTTGTTTTTGCACAATAAATTGCATTCTCTTCTTCATGGTCATAATTAAGCGTTGACGTCTTCAACCCTGTCCTGGTCATCATGTATGTGCGTGCAGGTGTGGGACATGAGGAAGGGGACCTCCATCATGGACATGAAGCACCACGAGGATTACATCAGTGACATCGCTGTGGATCAGGCCAAGAGGATCCTCCTCACAGCCAGGTAATAATCAATAAATAAACAGTGATCAGAAGGTCAGCGGTTCGATACCCGCCCCTGACCCGATCCTCTCTGCAGCGGTGATGGAACGATGGGCGTCTTCAACATCAAGAGGCGGCGGTTCGAGCTGCTGTCTGAGTTCCAGAGCGGCGACCTGACCTCGGTGGCGCTGATGAAGAGGGGCAAGAAGGTGGTGTGCGGCTCCAGCGAGGGAACCATCTACATCTTCAACTGGAACGGGTTCGGAGCCACCAGCGACCGCTTCGCCGTCAAGGCCGAGTCCGTGGACCGCATCCTCCCCATCACCGACAGCATCATGTGCACCGCCTCCATGGACGGATACATCCGGTCAGTTGGCTCACCGTTGGCTGCTCTTACATTCTGAAACAGGGATGTTCGATATTGGCTTTTTTACCGATATCTGATACTGTCCAACTCTTAATTCCCAATATTAACCGATACCGATATATGCAACTGTGAGGTTGTAGCTCTCATATTTTGCAATGGAACGAGATCTCTTATTTTTTGAGGGAATAACAGGGACTTTTATACATGCTGGACTGGTACTAATAAAACGAGATTTCACCAAAATTTGTAATAGAAAGAGATCTTGCGAGATTTCATAATGAGACAATGAGATTTCCCGTATTTTGAGGGAATAACAGCGTCTTCTATACATGCCTAACCGGTACTAATCCAACGAGATCTCCTGAAATTTCGTAATGGAACTAGATCTCTTAAGATTTCGTAATGGAACAACAGGATCTCTCATATTTTAAGAGAATAACAGGGACTTTCATACATGCTGGACCGTCACTTATGGAACGAGATTTTGCCAAATTTCGCAATAGAACGAGATCTTGCGAGATTTTGTAATGGAATGAGATTTCTTGTATTTTGAGGGAATAACAGGGTCTTTTATACATGCTTGACCGGTACTGATCAAACTAGATCTCCTGAGATTTCGTAATGGAACGAGATCTCATGAAATTTCGTAATGGAACGACGAGATATCTCATATTTTGAGAAAACAACAGGGACTTTCATACAAGCTGGACTGGCACTTATGGAATGAGATTTCGCAAAATTTTGTAGGGGAACGAGATTTCGACAAATTTCGGAATAGAACAAGATCTTGCGAGATTTTCTAATGGAATGAGATCTTGCAAGATTTTGTAATGGAACAACAAGATCTCATATTTTGAGGGAATGACAGGGACTTTTATACATGCTGGACTGGCACTTATGGAACGAGATCTCACAAAATTTCGTAATGGAACAAGATCTCGCGAGATTTTGTAATGGAACAACAGCATCTCTCATATTTTGAAGGAATAACAGGGAGTTTTATACGTGCTGGACAGGTACTAATGAAACGAGATCTCGCAAGATTTTGTTATGGAACGAGATCTCTCATATTTTGAAGGAATGAGATCTTACGAGATTTCGTAATGGATCAACGAGATCTCAAATTTTTAGGGAACGAGTTCACAAGATTTGGAACGAGATTGCAAGTTTTCGTTATGGAACAATCACTTCGTTTACATGCAGCCAATAAGGGATTATCACGCTTCCGCGTTCCGGTTTCAGGCAAGTTGAAACATTTGGCACATCCTCTTCCGGGCCATTTTGGGATTTTAAACACCCGAATTTCTGCTCTGTTACTACTGTTTAACCGGTATTCGGATTAAACTCCAATTACATATTTAATTGTTTTCCAGTTCTTCAGACTGAAGTGATACTGGATCAAAAGCTGGATCTAAAGCGAGAGTATTTTGCCGCGGTAGAAGCGCGCACAGCTTGATAGCTTATATACACCAGGACACACGTTTCCCGTTTGTAGCTGGTGGTGCACAACACCAGCACTTCACAGCATGCTAGCATTAGCCAGCTAGCAAGTTTAGTGAAGTGCTTGACATTGTGCGTCTTAAAACACACAAGACATCTGGCGTTAAATCGGGCTGTAACCCCCCGTTTCCAGTGGAACAACTGGGGACTGCCAAGAAAGGAGACGCTTTCACCATGATTGTGATGTTTTCCGTGCGTCGCAAAGTTTGGGCACATCATCAAGCTGGCTAATGCTAACCTGCTAACAGTAGTCCGTCAGCTACTACTCTGTTAAACTTTGTAAATCGGATAAACGCCAATGCCAAGTTTTCATTCCAGACTGAAGTGATGCTGAGGAAGAAGTGGATTAAAACGACCGATCGTCAGCGGTGATAGGACCGAACTTTATAATAAAACGACACACGTTTGTTTGTGGGAACAGGCATTATACACATGTTGGAGCGGGTTACTTATGCCAGCTAGATACTTGCCTAAGATTTCGTAAGTGGAAACACACAATCATCTGAAAGCGTCTCTTTTCTTGGGAGTCCCCAGTTGTTCCACTGGAAATCCTGGGGAGGTACAGAGCCCGATTTTCAGATGTTTGTGTGTAACAACGCACAATCTCATATTTTTAGGGAATAACAGCGATTTTTCGTGCTGGATAGGTAGCATACTAATGGAACAAGATAGGGGATTATCACGCTTACCGGAACTTCCCGGTATTTGGACACTTCCTCTTCCGGGCCATGTTAACAACAGCCGTTCCTGCTCTGTTATACTGTTTAAATCTGATAAACTCCAAACATACTTAAGTTTTCATTCCAGACTGAAGTGATACTGGATCAAAAGCTGGATCAAAGCGATCGATTCGCCGCGGTGAAGGGCCGAACTTTATAATAAAACACACGTTTGTTTGTCGCCGGTGGGGCACAACACCGGCACTTCACAGCATGCTAGCATTAGCCAGCTAGCGTTTACTGACGTGCTTAACATTGTGCGTCTTAAAACACACAAACATCTGAAAATCGGGTCTGTACCCCCCCGTTTCCAGTGGAACAACTGGGGACTGCCAAGAAAGGAGACGCTTTCAGATGCTTGCGTGTTTTCAGCCGCACAAAATTAGGCACGTCATCGAGCTGGCTAATGCTAACCTGCTAACACGACTGTATAGCCTGCCGGCCACAAACAAACTGTGTCGTTTTATTATAAAGTTCGGTCCTTCACCGCGGCGAATCGGTCGTTTTGATCCATTTCTTCCTCAGCATCACTTCAGTCTGGAATGAAAACTTGGCATTGGCGTTTATCCGATTAACAAAGTTTAACAGAGTCGTAGCTGGCGGACTATTGTTAGCAGGTTAGCATTAGCCAGCTTGATAACGTTGCCTAACTTTGTGCGGCTGAAAACACACAAGCATCTGAAAGCGTCTCCTTTCTTGGCAGTCCCCAGTTGTTCCACTGGAAACGGGGCGGGGGGGGGGACAGGCCCGATTTTCAGATGTTTGAGTGTTTTAAGACGCACAAAGTTAAGCACGTCGGTAAACGCTAGCTGGCTAATGCTAGCATGCTGTGAAGTGTCAGTGTTGTGCCCCACCGGTGACAACCAAACGTGTGTTTTATTATAAAGTTCGGCCCTTCACCGCGGCGAATCGATCGCTTTGATCCACTTCTTCCTTAGAGATTTCGTAATGGAATGAAAACTCTAAGTTTTTTTGGAGTTTAACAACGACTTTTAATCATGCCGGTATAACAGAGCAGGAACGGCTGTCGTTAATATGGAACAACGAGATCTCATATTTTTAGGGAAAAACAGGGATTTTTCATGCTGGATAGGTAGCATACTAATGGAACAAGATTGCGAGATTTCGTAATGGCACGAGCTCTCGCGAGATTTCACAATTGTAAAAATATCGGTCCACAAAAACTGATACCAATATTTTGTGGTATCATTTCTTAATGCGATATTGGCCAGTATCGTTAGGCCGATGAAATCGGACATCCCTACTTTGAGTAGTTCCTAACACGACCTGTCTGTCCTCATCAGAGCCATCAACCTCCTTCCCAACCGCGTCATCGGCAACATCGGGCAGCACGTCGGCGAACCCATCGAGGAGATCGCCAAGTCCTGGGATTCTCGCTTCCTGGTCAGCTGCGGCCACGACCAGCTCGTCAAGTTCTGGGACATTTCCAGTTTACCGAAAACAACCGTCGACGAGTACCGCAAGAGGAAGAAGAAGGACGGCCGGATGAAGTCGCTCACCAAGAAAGCTCTGGGCGACAACGACTTCTTCTCTGGACTCGCAGAGGAGACGGAGAAGAAGGAGGACGAGGAGGAGGAGGAGGAAGAGGATGAGAGTGACAGTGGCAGTGATTAAAACTTTCCGGTGCCTTCAGACTGTTTGGTCTCATTCACTCGTTTAATTGAGGGTTTCAGTATCTGAGGAGGAACTGGACCAGCTGGACTCGCAGCATCACCAGGATCTAGACCCTCAGAGCTCAAACGTTCTGGACTGTCCTTCCCCAGACCGGGTTCCAGATACGGGAAAGTCAGAACTCTTTGAAGTAGTGATGCACAATATTATTGAACCAATATCGGTATCGGCCGATATTGACTTTCAAACTGGATGTGATATCGGTCCGTATCAAATAAAAATATCATATAAAATGTAAAGTCAGAACTTTTTGAAGTAGTGATGCACAATATTGGTATTGGCCGATATTGGCTTTCAAACTGATATCGAGTCGATGTCTGGCTGATATATTTTTTTTAATTATTTGTTCAATTCAAAGGGATAAAGCATATTCAAAACAAAAAAAAGGGGGGGATTTTTTTTTTTCATAATCAGTGGGACATGGGAACAACATTAGGCCACGCCCACTTGCAACATTATGGCGTCTCTGACAACTACTGGACTTGCAGAAGATTGCGCAGAAGTATTTTTCTTTTGCACAAAAGAATGAATTATCATTTTCTGTTTTAATATCTGTATCAATATCGGCCATTAAAAGCAGAAAATTATCGGTTATCGGTATCGGTTGAAAATTTTCATATTGTGCACCACTAAATTGTATATTTGATGCAGCATGAAGATGTTCGGTTCCAGTCAAGAAGAAGACTGATATTGTCTCAAAAGTAGCAATATCCAGAAACAAGCTGATGTCAGTCAGGAAGTAAGATGTGTTTTTCCCGCTCCACTACAGTAGATGTTTAAAATGGACTTAGTTTTTTTTTTTAATTAATGGAATTGTTTTTCTACAGTATGTATTTCCTGAATATTTCCCTCTGGGATTATTAAGGTATTTAAGTCATTTTCCAATTTTGTCAGCTTCAGAAGTTGGTTAAAATATAAAATGGGGATTAAAGTACCTTGATGCAGATCTTACCATATTAAGATCCATGCCCACAATACCCCAGGGCATGAAGATGTAAGAGTTTAGTGTTAAAGTTTGTTTGTACTATAATAAATATATTTTTACGTCCATAAGCCTGAACCCTATGGTAGTTCATTCTGGCCTCTAAATTCAGTTTGAAGTCATCATTCTTGCACAAGTGCAATGATATTTGCTGTACATCCTGGCAAGGTTATACTAGTTAACTAAAACTAACAAAAACTAAAATTGAAAAAACATTTTCGTTAACTGAAATTAAAAAAATGGCAGTTTTTAAAACTGAAACTGCACTGTGTCTTTACAAAACTAACAAATTATTGAAAAACATCTGTAGTTTTAGTCTTTGTAAATGTACTTATGTCTTTGGGATTGATATGAAATATATTTTTATTTAATCTATTTACTTTTCCCTACCGGTTTTACTCCAAGTAACTGATAATTTTGAATGTCACACCAGACAAATATCCTTTTCGAAAAAAAAAAAAAAACTCTGAAACTTATAAAAACTAAACTAAAACAAAGCATTCTCCAAAAAATTAAAAGTAATACAAACTAGCAAACCTGCTTAAAAAAATGAATTGAACAACAAAAAGTCAAAGCTACATAAAAACTGAAACTAATTAAAAATCCAAAACTATTATAACCTTGCATCCTGGATAGCAAAGGTTAAAAATATGTTGATATCAGAAACTCAAAGTTGAACAATATCAGTATATCAAATATTGTTGAAAAATAAAAATAAAAACAAAATAAAGCCTAGTTGATTCAAAAAATACTAGAGCCTCCAAACTATTGCAAAAACATCTCTGCATTTCATTTCAAGACTTGTCAGTGCGTGTCAAAATAATGTAAATTATACAAGGTCAAACGGGAACCGAGGAGGGCTTTGGGCTAATCCTTAAATCTGAATTTCTCCCAAGGACAGATTATCACATTCTAATACAGATAAAACTGTATAAGTCAAGTCAAGTCAACTTTATTTGTATAATGTTTAAACACAGCAGCTACCAATAACAAAGCGCTGAACAGAGGTAAAAACAGAAATTAAATCTTGCAGTGAGAACATCAAAACAAATATCAGACATGAAAACAATCAACACAATGAACAGTAAAAACAGGATATCAGAAAAAATAAGACTTAAAACAACAGACAAATCAGAAAAATAGCTCATGAAGGGTGGAACGCCAGGGCAAACAGGTGAGTTTTAAGAAGGGACTTAAAAACTGACAGAAATGAGGCCCGGGAGAACCAAGATCAACAGACAAAGGCTTGAGAGCAGTGGGGTTGAAGACAATGACCTCAGTTTTATTTTCATTAAAGTGTAGAAAGTTGAGAGACATCCAGATTTTGACATCCTCAAGACAAGCTAGCAGACCTGCTAATGCAGAGAGATTGTTGTGTTTTAGTGGGACGTAGACCTGAGTGTCGTCAGCATACAGATGAAATGGACATTTATGTTTCCTGAAGATTTGCCCCAGGGGGAGCAGATAGAAGGAGAAGAGCAGAGGCCCCAGAATGGACCCTTGGGGGACACCACAGGAAGCAGGGGGAGATTGGCACTCGACCGTAGCGCACGGAAAAGGTCCTATCGGAGAGGTATGACCTAAACCACTCCAGTGCCATGCCATTTATGCCTGCCCAGTGCTCCAGGCGTGTCAGCAGAGTGGCGTGATCAATTGTGTCGAAAGCTGCAGTCAGATCGAGTATAATCTGACCTTTAAATGGGTAAACGTCAAATTCCCAAGTTCAAGTGAATGCAGCATGGCTATTTGTCTGCCCAAATTTTGTATTTTTAGTTTTGTATATTGCTTTGTTTGTGTTTTTCTCCTTCAGTTGTTATGTTTGAAATAAATAAATAAGGGGAAGTTAAAGTAATAAAAGACACCAGACGTAACGACTGATAAAAAAAAAAAAACTGATGAAACCGCTGATTCCTCTATCACCTGAAAAATGTAATTGTGTCCTGTTATTATATTTATAAACAACTTTTTTTTCCTTTTTCTTCTCTTCTCTAAACCAAAAACCTGGCGTTATGTGAATATGTTTCTGTATTATTTTCATCAAAATTTCTAACCAATAAAAAAAACAAAAAAACGCTGGTTTCTTGTTACCAGAAAAGTATATGTGTTTGTCCTATGGTCATTTTAGAAAGAATTAAATATGTTCCTGCTGTTTTATGCTGGATCCAACTCAAGTTGGTACAGTCCACACCCCTGTCCGGTTGGTACAGTCCAACTACTGGCGGGAAACCGTCGTAACTGACGTCACGCTAACGCAGCAGCCAATATGGCGGCGAGCAGGAGAGCGTAGCTTAGTAACAAGAGGCGTCCCGGTAATCCTGGTTTTATAAAGGCCTTGTTTAAGTTTTCTGGGTGAGTACGCGTTTACTGGACGTCTTATAAAATGAACCCAGAGTCCCAAGCTAAACATGGCAGACAGAGCTAGCTGCCAGGGAGCACAGGCTAGCTTTAGAGCTAGCATTATTGTATTTGTAAACAATGAGCGAACACGTTGCTGGAAGCGAAACTGCTTAGTTAAAATGAAACATTTCACTTTACACCAGCGATGTGCAGCATAAAAGCCGCTTCAAGCGTGGAAATTACAATCAAAGACGGTTCTTTACTTCTGTAATGAGTATTTAAGTCGACACCACACATACTGTTGTGAGATCAGCAGTAACGGTTTGTCATTAAAGGAGAATAAACCACCTAAACTACCGTTAAACGAACAAATCTGACTAATCAGATCTGTCCAACCACAGATGAGATGATGTGGTGAAATACTCTGTAATTAACTAAAAAGGAAGCTGTTTACTTGTAATGTGTAAGGAGAAGTTTTCAAGGGCAAATTTATATCTAGACTGGCGGAAACCGATTAAGGATATGATGGAGAAAAGCTGTGCATTTTGTTGCCATAGCAACTCCTTTAGAAAGGTAGGTACACGTGTCTGAGGGAAGGAGAGGTAATATGCAGCCATTAATGGCTGTAAATGCTCCAGATGTGGGTTTCTGTCAGTGATAATGTGGTTATTGTCAAAAACTGTGATGTTTTCCTTCAGTTTCATGTAGAGATGCACCGATCCGATACCCGGATCGGATACCGGCTCCGATATCGACTGATCAGCTGGATCAAATATCGGATGAATGAGGCCGATCCACTCATTTCTTTTTGTATTAATATACTCAGCAATAGTTACAGCGATGTAGTCACGTAATTTCTATGTTTACAACGCGGTTACGTCATCACGCAGAGCAGAGAGATGTTATTTATTTCTTTTTGCTGCTAATGTATACTTTATTTGTTAATAAATATTAATTACATCTATATTGGGGATGCACCGAAGATTCAGCCAATGACAGTTTTCAGCCGGAGATGACCCAAAGGTCATCGCAGCCAGCCAGCACGTGACTTCTGCACTTTGTGTTTTTATCTGAGAACATATTTAATTTCAGATTTTCAGCAGCCAGTCAGTTATAAGCCTGTTTATTAGTATTTGCTGTAGTAGTGCATTTTATTTTGATTTTAATTGATGTTGTGCATTGCTGTCATGTCAGTGGTAAATAAATATTATGGTACTTTTTTATTTGATGTATTGCAATGCCTTGATTTTAGTTGGGTTGGTACACATTGTAGCCAAAAATGCTACGGTGCTAATAACTGACATAATAATTAATTTCGGTTTTTGGCCTTGGTTTGCTCATTTTTTGCTTTTGTTTTGGGTCAAGAATTTTTGTCTCGGTGCATCCCTGATTTATATCTGCGTTAATTTTCTACCTTTTTTTAACAAGGCTGAATGTTTATGTCAAGCCTGATGCCGTCACTCATAACGAGGTATACAGTTCATTGATTCTACAGTAGTATCGGTTCAGTATCGGCCAATATGCTCAGTCCAGGTATCGGTATCGGATTGGATAAAATAAAACTGTATCGGTGCATCTCTATCTTCATCATCATCTTCGTGTTCTAAATGTGAGGACAACTGATATAAAAGTTTGATTTCAGCTGGGTTTGATTCCCACTGGGTAGCAGCAGGATGCCCGGGAAAAACGGAGATCAGTTCAAACCCGGCGACCTGGTTTTCGCCAAGATGAAGGGTTTTCCCCACTGGCCGGCCAGGGTAAGCACGCACACACACACACACACACACATGCTGCTGTTTCCTGGACGCCGGCGTTCATCCTTGCGTGTTCTTGCAGGTCTGTAAGTCGGAGGACGGCTACAGGAGGCGGATCCCGGTCTACTTTTTCGGGACCCATCAGATGTACGTCCACCGAGCTGCTCGTCCTGTTCGCTCACTTTCTCCCCCGCACTGATCGTTGATCCCGCTGTGATCGATCTCTCCTCAGAGGCAGCCTCCCGCCGGAGAACGTGGTTCCGTACGTGGGGAACAAGACAAAGTACGGCAGCGGCGTTCGCATCAGAGGCTTCGCGGAGGGAATGTGGGAGATCCAGAACACGCCGGGGATCGGGAGTAAACTCAAAGTCAGTCCTTCTCTCCTGATCTGCCTCTGCAGCCATGAGTCGGGATCGGACAAAACAGATATTTTAGGGCCAATACTGATATTTTCTCATCAGCCTCAGCCGATACAACCCACTGATATTTGGGGCTGATACTGCATTTGATCCCAAAATTAATATGAACAAGCGAGGTTTAAAAAGTCTTAAATTTACAAAACTCCTTTAATACCTTAGAAAGTCCTTAAAAGGTCTTAAATTAGGCTAAAAGAGATTTCCGTCATTTGGAAAAACAACAACGAAAAAAATCAGTTTGTCTTTTTTTCTTTTTTTTTGCTTCCATCTATCTTTTTTGTCATTATCTTTGTAATTGTAGAGGGATCTGTGTTTTTGCCAGCGTGACTGCGAAATGAGCATTAAATTCTCTTCCACGTGTTCTTAAAGAGTCTTAAATTTAACTTGTAAATATGTGAACGAACCCTGAATGAAATTAAAATAATTTTGAAAACTCTTTTAAGTAAAAAAAAAAAAAAGCATTTCAAATAAATTTATAACAAAGAAACTTGCAACAATATCGAAAAGAAACCTTGTCTTTCAATCTATGGTATATGTATATATATATAATTACATACATATAAATATAAATATACAGATGCAGGCATGAAAAAGTTCCCCTTTCTGTCAACAGCCACTTACCAGCAACTTGTCTGCAATTCCATCGCACAGAGAAGTGCCCACATTCCCAGGAGGAACGATTGCAGAGCATAAATGAACGCCCAGAACAAGGATGTTTCCACACTACAAGTTTGGACAACGTGCATGATGACGTATTCACGGGACAAATCGTTCAGCCAGTGGTAGTGCATTACTGCACTATTACTGCACTATTACCGTACCACTTCTGCCAGAAAAAGAACTTTCTCATACCTGCATGTGTATATATATATTGCAGCCATTTGCCTAAATAATTAAAAAAATATATATATTTCCTATTAATGTAACTCAGCACCCCATCTTGACAGAAAAAACAGAAATGTAGAAATTTTTGCAAATTGGTTAAAAAAGAAAAACAGAAATCTCTCATGGTCATAAGTATTCAGAGCCTTTGCAGTGACGCTCATATTTAACTCAAGCTGTTTATTCATCCTGATCCTCCTTGAGATGGTTCTGCTCCTTCACTGGAGTCCAGCTGTGTTTAATCAAACTGGCTGGACTTGAGTTTAAAGGGGTCTGAATACTTTCTGTAGCCACAGTAGAGCCCTGCACTGGAGCCCCAAGCCTGCGGGCCCCTTCGGGCCAGTGACCATATCATCACCTCGGGCCTGGGCCAGGCTCTGCTTTTTTTAAAAACCCGCTAATTAGAGAGATGTGTGCGGTGTTTGTGTTAAACCAGTTTAAATGGCAACACTTGAACGCAGCAGCCGCTTTTCCTTTCTCCCCCTCCCGTCGCTGACACCCCTGCCGCGCAGGTAAGACGAGCTACTTGTTATAAGATCGATAGTTCTGCTGCTCCTAGTTGTCTAAAGAAGAAAATATTTCTGATAAGCTTTTGCTACGTTTATCGTAATAATAGACACTGAGATACGATTTAAGTGCGTCGGCTATTGTATCTTATGGCTGCGATACGTAGGTCAGATTTCCGTGCGCTGTTGCAGTTGCATCGTTATTTAAAAAAACAGAATCATAAATTAAACACCAGCCAAAATGCTTCATAGACTTTACAAACTAATGTTAATATTGAAAGGAAACTAAATATTCCCACTTGTGCCATAAAAGTTCTCAGATAAGATCGGAGGTGAACCTATAACTGCACCTACACGCACAATTCTCATTAAATAAAATAATGCAGTCATTAAGTTAAATCAATTCATCAACTTTATTTTTAATCAAAGATATAATGAAAACAGCACGATATCACGCCAAGATCCCCAATGAACATGTTTTAATGACAGCCTGGTTAAAGGAGGGGAAAAAAGTCAGGCTTTATTCGGGTTCGGGCCTGAGAACTTTGAAAATCTATCGGGCCGGGCTGGGCTGGGGCTCAGATATTAGGCCCGTGCAGGACACACACACACGTCTGTAAATTGTACCAAGTGGGGATATCGGCAACACACTTGTTTTATCGGCCAATACCAGCAAAAAACGCATATATTGACCTAAAGTATCGGCAGGCTGATGTATCGGTTTTTCCTGAGTGATGAGTCATGTTTAAAGTCAATAAGCAGGTTTTACATCAGTGATCCTCCATCAAAGTTAGACTCTGTATGTGATCCTGGTCCCTGTGGGCGGTTTTCGTTGCCCTGCATTAGCTTCTCCTTCACCTTCTGTGGTTCTCCAACATGTTCCCTGTTCTGTGGTCTGTTCAGGTTCCAGGAAGAACCAGCACCAACTCCCCACCTGCAAAGCCGACTCCTGCTGCCAAAGCTCCGCTTGCTAAAGCTGAACCTGCCCGTGATAAACGGACTCCAGGTAAAGGTCCTCCTGCAGGTGGTAAAGGTCCGGGTGAGGAGGAAGCTGCTGTCAGAACTGCTACCAGAACCTCGTCCCGGTTAGCTCCAGATAAAACTGCAGAGTCCAGACCGACTCCAGAACCCACCACGGCCACGAGGAGGAGGAGGAGTGGTCCGTCTGCAGGACCCAGCTCTGCTGCAGACAGGAAGAGAACGGTAAGGAGCGGCACTGGTTGTACATTTCAGAAGCAGAAACAGGAAAATGATGTTTTTGGTGGTCCTGTGGAGATGAAACAAGCGTGTTTGGATGTCTTCATGTCTCCTCAGACCAGATCCAGCAGAGTCTCTGTAGAAGAATCTGCTGCAGACGTTAAACCTGCAGAAGCGAGCAGCAGAGACGTTTCCACACACACAGCAGAGGTGGAGGAAGCTGCTGCAGGCCGAGCTACGACCCGGAGCAGAGCTGCAGAGGTAAACACCCCCATGATCACCCGCTGGGGTGGGGTCTGTTCCAGGAAGCAGGTCTGATGAAACCCTGAGGTCAGGCAGGTAACTCAACCCAGGGACAGAGGTTAGTGTAAAACCCAGAGCTGAACTATCCTGAGTTGATTAAACCAACTCAGATCTGCAGTTCTGGGACAGAAAACTCAGTTTCCAAATTCTGAGTAGATCAACTCTGAGTTCAGAGTTACACTCAGAGTTTGTTAAACCGGTTTCGTGAAACGGACCTCCGCTCCTGTGGAGAGAAACCCCACAGATGTCACAGTTTAATCATCAGATTATTTAGAGTTTTTCCCCAGAGGTGACGTTTGTCTCTGATGTCTTCATGTCTCCTCAGACCAGATCCAACAAAGTCTCTGAGCAACAATCAGACGTTAAAGCTGCTGAAGCTGCGAGCAGCAACGTCCCATCTGAGAGCAGAGACGTTTCCACGCACACGGAGACACCAGCAGAGGTGGAGGAAGCTGCTGCAGGCCGAGCTACGACCCGGAGCAGAGCTGCAGAGGTAAACCCCCCATGATCACCCGCATGATGACCCACAGCTCATGGCTATAGGTGAGGGTAGGAACGTAGATGGACGGTAAATCGAGAGCTTCTCCTTCTGGCTCAGCTCCTTCTTCACCACGACGGACCGATGCAGCGTCTTCATCACTGCAGACACTGCACCGATCCGTCTGTCCATCTCCCGCTCCATTTGTCCCTCACTCGTGAACAAGACCCCGAGATACTTAAACTCCTCCTCCTGGACCAGGACCTTACTCCCGACCCGGAGAGGACACTCCCCCCTTTTCTGGGTGAGGACCATGGTCTCAGATTTGGAGGTGCTGATTTTCATCCCGGCTGCTTCACACTCGGCTGCAAATCGCTCCAGCGAGAGCCGGAGATCACGGCCCGATGACGCCTACAGAACCACATCATCTGCAAACAGCAGAGACCCGATCCTGAGACCACCAAACCGGATCCCCTCAACACCTCGGCTGCACCTAGAAATCCTGTCCATAAAGGTCCTGAACAGGATCGGCGTTAAAGGGCAGCCCTGGCGGAGTCCAACTCTCACCGGGAATGGATCCGACCTGCAGCCGGAAATGCGGACCAAGCCCTGGTACCGGTCGTACAGGGACCGGACAGCTTGAACAAGAGGGGCCGGCACCCCGTACTCCCGAAGCACCCCAAGTCTCTCCAAGTCCACAAAACACATGTAGACTGGTTGGGCGAACTCCCATGCCCCCTCCAGGACCCTGAAGAGGGTGTAGAGCTGGTCCACTGTTCCACGACCAGGACCAGAACCACACTGCTCCTCCTCGATTCGAGGTTCGACTATCTGGGGCCCCTCCTCTCCAGAGTAAGGAAAAATAGGGGCCGGGAAAGAGAAAAAGAGGGAAGGGGAAAGGAGGGGGGAGGAGAAGGGAAGGGAGAGAGAAGGGGAAGGGAAGAGGAGGGGGAAAAAAAAAAGGGGGGGAGGGGGATGGAGAGGGGGGGGAAAGAGGGGAGGAGAGAGAGAAGGAGGGGGGGGGGAGGGGGGGGGGGGGGGGGGGGGAAGGAGGGGAGGGGGGACCCCTGAATAGACTTTACCAGGGAGGCTGACGAGTGTGATCCCCCTGAAGTTGGAGCACACCCTCCAGCCCCCCTTTTTGAAGAGGGGGACCACCACCCCAGTCTGCCAGTCCAGAGGCACTGCCCCCGATGTCCACGCGATGCTGCAGAGGCGCCTCAGCCAAGACAGCCCCACAGCATCCAGAGCCTTAAGAAACTCCGGGCGGATCTCATCCACCCCCCGGGGCCACCGAGGAGCTTTTTAACCACCTCGGTGACCTCAGCCCCCGTGACAGAGTCCACCCCTGAGTCCCCAAACTCTGCTTCCTCTTTGGAAGATGTGTTGGTGGGATTGAGGAGGTCTTTGAAAACCCCACAGATGTCACAGTTCAAAGGATAACTTTCTCTTCTTTCAAGCCGGACCTTATTTCTAGGAGTATATACGTGCATTTACTCACCAGTAAAGTTTCTGCATCACTTTGACTCCTTGGGAAGATATTACGCTGAGTCGCCCTTCAGTGGACGTCCAGTATCATGGCAGAGACAGTGCAGCCACTATATTAGACATTATCTGCAGCAAAGCTCCTTCATTTCATCAATGCTTTAAGTGGAATGAACGTACGAATGAGTACTTTTGTCCTGTGAGTCCAGACTTTCTCAAATTGTGTTTTTGTTGTTGTCTGGGCAGCAGCTGCTCTTCTCAGCTGTACTACGGAAGCGCACGTTATGAACGCGCAGCCCTGAAAAGTGTGTAGAAACACCCTGATAACTAACGGGAAGCTTATTCTGGACTCGTGGAACAATAGTACTCGTTCGTTCGTTCGTTCGTTCTACTTAGTATCGGTGAAAATCAAGCAGTTTTACTGCAGATAATGTCTTAAGTAGCTGCTTCCCCGTCTCCGCCATCATATGGATGTACACCAAAAGGCAACTCAATGTAATATCTTCTGAAGGACTCAAAGTGATGCAGAAATTTTACCGGTGAGTAATTGCACGAATAATCTCCTAGAAATAAGGTCCAGGTTGAAAAAAAGAAAGTTGTCCTTTAATTATCAGATTATTTAGAGCTTTTCTTTAGAGGTGACGTTTGTCTCTGATGTCTTCATGTCTCCTCAGACCAGATCCAACAAAGTCTCTGAGCAACAATCAGACATTAAAGCTGCTGAAGCTGCGAGCAGCAACGCCCCATCTGAGAGCAGAGACGTTTCCACGCCCACGGAGACACCAGCAGAGGTGGAGGAAGCTGCTGCAGGCCGAGCTACGACCCGGAGCAGAGCTGCAGAGGTAAACGCACTAGTGTTGTAAAAAAAAAATCAATTCTCAGATACTAATCGATTCTAAAAATGAATATCTAGTTGGGTATTAATTAGCATGGGTACCGATACTGAGTCTCGGAAAGTATCGGCCTCTGCCTTTTTAAACAGGCACTGCTGCGGACAGCCCTTCCCCTACAGCAGCTCCCTGGAGGACCCATTGTTTACAGTGGGGCTAACGTAGCGACTTTAGACCTCTCTATTAGCTTTTTTGTTTCAAAAAGTGACTAGTGATAAATCCAGTCACCTTTTCTGTTATTGGAGACTTATAGAGACTGACGTGAAAGCACGTATCGTTTACTCTTCTTAATGAGCTGCGGCTGCTACCGCAGGCCCCGCCCCCCTGTCGAGTGAGACCCCGCCCCCGTGTAGACGCGCTAACATTAGCCTCGTGCTCGCGCAGCAGCTTCTAGTCACAGCAGGAGATGTTCTCTGCTCCATAAACACCTGAAACTGCTGCTGATGACCTCATCCTGGCTTACAGCCACATCTTGATGCTTTTTTATACAGATTGTAGACAAAAACATTTAAAAAGTTAATCTATTAAAATCTTTAATGAATCTAGTTTAAAAACTAGTTCCCCCTAACTAGTTTGTCTGTTCTATTGTACTTCATTTGGTCTCAATTGGTCAGAAAAGAACTCATAAATAAGTCCTGCAACTAGTAGTTAAAGGTTTTTAATTCGTCTCTTCTGAGTCACAGCGAGCAGTTGGAGATGCTGGAGACTAAATCTCTGCACAAACTAAATCTTTAAAATAATGTATTTATTTTCCGTTTTAATGCCTTTTCTCATATTTATTAATGTATTTTTGTTGTATTGTTTGGATTGTTATTTTTTGGGTGATTTTTCTCCCCTATAGTATCAAAAATAGTATCGAGTATCAACCACCATCCTTATTATCGGTATCAAGAATAAAATTTTAGTATCGTACAACCCTAAAACACACCCATGATCATCTGGATCATCTGCTGCTGGAGACTCCAGAGACGTCTTATGGTTCAATAACCAGAATATTCAGAGCTTTTCCTCAGAGGTGACGTTTGTCTCTGATGTCTTCATGTCTCCTCAGACCAGATCCAACAAAGTCTCTGAGCAACAATCAGACGTTAAAGCTGCTGAAGCTGCGAGCAGCAACGTCCCATCTGAAAGCAGAGACGTTTCCACGCACACGGAGACACCAGCAGAGGTGGAGGAAGCTGCTGCAGGCCGAGCTACGACCCGGAGCAGAGCTGCAGAGGTAAAACCCCCATGATCACCCGCTGCTGCTGGAGACTCCACCACGGTCTCATTTACCAAATATTTCCATCATGGATCGTTTTTTTAAAAAATGGTGACAGAAAAATGTGAAGGCCGTCCGTCCGACAGATTGCTATTCACACCTCTGACCACTGGGTGGCGCGTCATCCAAGGCTGCTCGTCTGAACTTGGCATCATCGCCTAGAACGAAGCCGTTTCTGTTGCAGCTGTGGAAATCATCCACCACTTTATCCTCCTAGTTTATCATGTTTCTGACATTTTGTAGACGGTCTTCATCCGTTTGGTTGGAAAATGAACATTTAATGATCAGAGTTTTCAGTTTTTTATGACCCTGTCCATCAAAATACCGACAACGAAAAGGTCTCGGGCAGCCTCTGGACTCAACGTGACTTTTATCATCCCCGAAGCATCGTTCACCAGAAACTCACCCACTTCCACGTCTCATCACCAAATATGGTGGTACATGATGGTGGTAAATACAGGGCGGCTGTAGCTCAGGTGGAAGAGCAGTTGTCTTTCAACCGGAGGGTTGTAGGATCGATTCCAGGCTTCCCCAGACTACATGCCGAAGTGTCCTTGGGCAAGACACTGAACCCCAAGTCGCCTCCCGATGTGCCTATCGGGGTATGAATGTGTGTGTGACTGGGTGAATGTGATATGTAGTGTAAAGCGCTTTGAGCGGTCAGTATGACTGGAAAAGCGCTATATAAGTACAGTCCATTTACCATTTACCATTTTACCAATCAGTCAAGAAAAAAAATGCATTGTCTCTTTTAAATAAACAAATACAAACACAAATGCTGCCTGTGGCAGAAACACTGGAGTCTGACCCAGTCGTTGAGGTCGGAGCTTTTTCAGTGTTGGCTCCGTTGTCATGGTGATGGTGATGCAGACCTGTTGCTCTTCATGCGAATCTCAGCTGGCTAAAACTTGTCATTCAAGAGCTGGTTTTCACTGCCGTTCGAACTGGAGTTGGACGTCTTCAGTGAGGAAATGCCATGAAACACATGAAGGTTCTGCCGCGCGACTACATCTGCGTTCGTAGCACGGCGTCTTTCTTATAACAGAAGTAGCTCCTAATTGTCGACGTGCTGTTTTTAAGTTCTTCCGCATCTACATTTCCTCCACTTTCCCCGCAGCCTCCTCCCACCACGCTCCTCATTCCGCGAGCTCCTGCCAAACAAGGGGAGGAGGAGGAAATTAGTTTTTATTGTATCCTTCATTATTGTAAGTTGAATCAAATGCAGTATCTGCCTCAAATATCGTCAGGTTGTATCAACTAAGGCTGATGAGAAAAAATCTGTCTCAGTATCGGCCCTGAAAAGTCTGTATCGGTTAATCCTAGTTTTCACTTTTCCAAAGAAACGACCGTGCACGGATGTTTGTTTGACGACGTCTTCGTGTCTCCTCAGACCAGATTGAACCAAACCTCCGAGCACGAAGCGTCCGACTGCAAACCTGCGGAAACGCCGAGAAGTGAAGTTCCCGCCGAGAGCGGCAGCGACGCGGCTGCAGCCCGAGCGACCACCCGGAGCAGAGCGGCGGAGTCTCAGGTAAACGCGCCGTCACCACGGCAACACAACGGCGGCAGGAGGAAGCACACGTCTGAGATGAATCTGGATGTTTTATCAGGTCGACGATGAGGAGACGAGGAAGAGGACGTCCACTGCTCCCACTGAGACGACGGCCAGGAAGAAAAGGAGGGAGGAGAAGGAGGAGAGCCAAGAGGTGAAGAGGAAGACAGAAGAGAGG
Organism: Atherinomorus stipes; assembly: GCA_023101725.1. NCBI lineage: Eukaryota > Metazoa > Chordata > Actinopteri > Atheriniformes > Atherinidae > Atherinomorus > Atherinomorus stipes. Next base: position 75,080 of record JALJCO010012369.1, read on the forward strand.
GATGACGGGAAGGAGGTGCAGAAGAAAAGTCAGGACGGCAGCGGAGGAAAGAAAGAGGAGATGCCAGAGAGGAGGAAGAGAAAGATGGAGGAGGAGGAGGACGGAGGAAGGACGGAGGGGATGAAGACGAGGAAGGCCGACGTTATAGAGGAAAAGAAGGAGGTGAGGACGAGGAGGGAGAAGGAGGTGCAGCAGAAAACCAGGAGAGACAAGACGGAGGGAGAGGAGGCACCACCGAAGAAGAAGAAAGCAGGCGACGGTGCGGAAGGAAAGAAGAAGAAGACGGAAGACAAGACGAGCAGTGAAGGATCCAAGAAAGAGGGAGAGGACCGAAGGAAGGATGGAGGAGAGGAAAGAGGAGAGAAAAAGGAGAGCGAGGTAACCCAGAGCTTAGGTCCTACATTTCCCAGAATTCCCAGTTCTCGTCTTCACGTTTGTTTTCTGTCCACCAGCGTCACGTCCGTCTGGCCGCCCGGCGGGAGAGTCTGCTGAGGTCCCTGAGGGGACTGCTGAAGGACGGCGGGGGGACGGCGGGAAGGACGGCGAGGTGAGGACGAGCCCACGCACCCCAGAGTCCCCCAGAATCCCCCAGAGTCCCCGAGAATCCCCCAGAGTCCCCCAGAATCCCCCAGAATTTCCCAGAATATCCCAGAGTCCCCCCAGAATATTCCAGAATACCCCAAAGTCCCCCAGAATATCCTAGAATTTCCCAGAATATCCCAGAGTCCCCCCAGAATCCCCCCAGAATATCCCAGAGTCCCCCTAGAATTTCCCAGTCCCCCAGAATATCCCAGAGTCCCCCCAGAATATCCCCCAGAGTCCCCCCCCAGAATATCCCAGAGTCCCCCCAGAATATCCCAGAGTCCCCCCAGAATATCCCAGAGTTCCCCCAGAATATCCCAGAGTCCCCCAGAATATCCCAGAGTCCCCCCAGAATATCCCAGAGTTCCCCCAGAATATCCCAGAGTTCCCCCAGAATATCCCAGAGTTCCACCCCCCCCAGAATATCCCAGAGTCCCCCCAGAATATCCCAGAGTCCCCCCAGAATATCCCAGAGTCCCCCCAGAATATCCCAGAGTCCCCCCCAGAATATCCCAGAGTCCCCCCAGAATATCCCAGAGTCCCCCCAGAATATCCCAGAGTCCCCCCAGAATATCCCAGAGTCCCCCCAGAATATCCCAGAGTCCCCCCAGAATATCCCAGAGTCCCCCAGAATATCCCAGAGTCCCCCCAGAATATCCCAGAAGATTCCCCCCCCAGAATATCCCAGAGTCCCCCCAGAATATCCCAGAGTTCCCCCAGAATATCCCAGAGTTCCCCCAGAATATCCCAGAGTCCCCCCAGAATACCCAGCCCCCCCCTCCCCCAGAATCTCCCAGAGTTCCCCCAGAATATCCCAGAGTCCCCCCAGAATATCCCAGAGTCCCCCCAGAATATCCCAGAGTCCCCCCAGAATATCCCAGAGTCCCCCAGAATATCCCAGAGTCCCCCAGAATATCCCAGAGTCCCCCCAGAATATCCCCAGAGTCCCCCCAGAATATCCCAGAGTCTCCCCCAGAATATCCCAGAGTCCCCCCAGAATATCCCAGAGTCCCCCCAGAATATCCCAGAGTCCCCCCAGAATATCCCAGAGTCCCCCCAGAATATCCCAGAGTCCCCCCAGAATATCCCAGAGTCCCCAGAATATCCCCCCAGAATATCCCAGAGTCCCCCAGAATATCCCAGAGTCCCCCCAGAATATCCCCAGAGTCCCCCCAGAATATCCCAGAGTCCCCCCAGAATATCCCAGAGTCCCCCCAGAATATCCCAGAGTCCCCCCAGAATATCCCAGAGTCCCCCCAGAATATCCCAGAGTCCCCCCAGAATATCCCAGAGTTCCCCCCCAGAATCTCCCAGAGTCCCCCCAGAATATCCCAGAGTCCCCCAGATATCCCCAGAGTCCCCCCAGAATCACCCAGAGTCCCCCCAGAATCACCCAGAGTCCCCCCAGAATCTCCCAGAGTCCCCCCAGAATCTCCCAGAGTCCCCCCAGAATATCCCAGAGTCCCCCCAGAATATCCCAGAATCCCCCCAGAATATCCCAGAGTTCCCCCAAAATCTCCTAAGTCTCCCCCACAGTCCCCCAGAGCCCACCCCCCGAATCCCCCAGGGTTCAGCGTGTCTTACCTCCTGTCCTCATGTCTCCCCAGGAAAACGGCAGACGTCAGAGAGGACGAGAAGACGGCTGGACAGAGGACATTGGGTGACCGGATGTCTGGCCTGAGGACATCAGGGGACAAGATGGCTGGACAGAGGACCGTGGGGGACAAGAAGAAGGAGGAGAAGACAAGTAAAGACAAGATGTCCACCCGGAAGTCGTCAGCAGAGAGGAAAATGGACGAACCGAAGACGGACAAGAAAACTAGTCAAACAGAGCAGAAGACATCAGAGACCAGCCGGGACGAACGGCTGACGGAGAGACACGACAGAACCAGTAGAAGAATTGAGAGGGTGAAAGACAAGATGGAGAAAAACGAGGGAGCGAATGAACAGAAGACGGAAAAGACGAGACAAAAGTAAAAAAACAGAAAAAACAAAAGAAAACGAAGAGAAGGAAGAAAGAATGTCCACCAGACGGACAATGGAGGCCCGTAGGGATGAGAGAGAGGACGAAAGACAGGAAGACAGAGGGGATGAAGACCAGGGAAGAGGAGAGAAAAGAAAAGACTGAAGACAAGACAAAGACGGACGGAGGGAGAGAGAAGAGAGGAGAGGAGGAGAAAAAGGACGAGAGAAAGATCATCGGAAAGATCGTGAAGGCGGGTCAGGGGACGAAGATCCAGGTGAAGACCATGATGGGCGTTACCATGGCAACCGCCGTGGAGGAGAAGAAGAAAGAAGTTGGAGGAGAAGAAGAGAGACGAGAAGAAAGAGGAAAAGATGGACAGAAAGGTGGAGGAGAGGAAGAAGGACGAGAAGGTGGAGGAGAAGAAGAGAGACGAGAAGAAAGAGGAAAAGATGGACAGAAAGGTGGAGGAGAGGAAGAAGGACGAGAAGGTGGAGGAGAAGAAGAGAGACGAGAAGAAAGAGGAAAAGACGGACAGAAAGGTGGAGGAGAGGAAGAAGGACGAGAAGGTGGAGGAGAAGAAGAGAGACGAGAAGAAAGAGGAAAAGATGGACAGAAAGGTGGAGGAGAGGAAGAAAGATGAGCAGATGGATAGAAAGGTGGAGGAGAAGAAGAAAGACGAGAAGGTTGAGAGAGAAGAAGAGAGACGAAAGAAAGAGGAAAAGATGGACAGAAAGGTGGAGGAGAGGAAGAAAGATGAGCAGATGGATAGAAAGTTGGAGGAGAAGAAGAAAGACGAGAAGGTTGAGGAAAAGAAGAACGAGGAGAGGACAGAAAGAAAGACGGAGGAGAAGAAAGAACAAAAGATGGACAGAAAAATGGAGAAGAAGAGAGGGGAGAGGAGAGAGAGAAATGTGGAGGAGAAAAGGAAAGAGGAAAAGACAGACAGAAAGATGGAGGAAAAGAAAAGAGAGGAAAGGACAGAAAGAAAGAAAGAGGAGAAGAAGAGCTCTGAGAAGTCTGAGGACTCGAGGACAAAAACCAGGTCTGAGACGGAGAGAAACTCTGAGAACAGAAGAGAGAGGAGGGGAGCGGAGGAAGAGAAGAAGAACAGAGGGAAGGAGGAAGGACAGAAGAAGAGCGACGCACGCGAGATGGCAAAGAAAAGAGGAGAAGAAGAGCAGAAGGGAGCAGAGAGGAAGAAGGAGGCGGGCAGGTTGACTCGTGAGCAGAGACGGAGAGACGAGAAAAGCCTACAGTCCCAGAAACAAGAAGACAGACGGACGGCGAGTCCAACGGAGGAGACGGGAAAGAAGAAGAGCGACAGAGCGGAGACGGAGGACGAGGAGGAGGAGGAGAAGAGTTCCAGCGTGTCGCTAACGGACTCCACGCTGCACCGGATCCACGGAGACATCCGAATTTCCCTCAAGTCCAGCACCCCCGTAAGACCCAGAACTCACTGTCTGTCTGTCTGTCTGTCTCTGTCTCACTGTGTCTGTCTTTCTGTCTGACTATATCTGTCTGTCTGACTTTATGTCTGTCTGTCTGAATTTATCTGTCTGACTGACTTTATGTCTGTCTGACTTTGTCTGTCTGTCTGACTGTGTCTGTCTGTCTGAATTTATGTCTGTCTGACTGACTTTATGTCTGTGACTTTGTCTGACTTTATGTCTGTCTGACTGACTTTATGTCTGTCTGTCTGTCTGACTTTATATCTGTCTGACTGTCTGACTGACTTTATGTCTGTCTGACTTTATGTCTGTCTGACTGACTTTATGTCTGTCTGTCTGTCTGACTTTATATCTGTCTGACTGTCTGTCTGACTGACTTTATGTCTGTCTGCTGCTTTATGTCTGTCTGTCTGACTTTATATCTTCTGACTGTCTGTTCTGACTTTATGTCTGTCTGACTTTATGTCTGTCTGTCTGTCTGACTTTATATCTGTCTGTCTGACTTTATGTCTGTCTGTCTGACTTTATGTCTGTCTGTCTGAATTTATGTCTGTCTGACTGACTTTATGTCTGACTGACTTTATGTCTGTCTGTCTGACTGCTTTTGTCTGTCTGACTTTATGTCTGTCTGTCTGTCTGACTTTATATCTGTCTGTCTGACTTTATTTCTGTCTGTCTGTCTGAATTTATGTCTGTCTGCTTTTTCTGTCTGACTGACTTTGTCTGTCTGACTTTATGTCTGTCTGTCTAATTTGTCTGTCTGACTTTATGTCTGTCTGTCTGTCTGACTTTCTGTCTGTCTGACTGACTTTATGTCTGTCTGTCTGTCTGTCTGACTTTATATCTGTCTGTGTCTGACTTTGTGATCTGTCTGACTGACTTTATATCTGTCTGTCTTTGTCTGACTTTATGTCTGTCTGTCTGTCTGTGTGACTGTCTGTCTGCCAGCGTTGGTATTGATACTGATATCTGTATCGATCTGTCCACCACTAACTGAAACGTAATCTGATTTCAGGATGTCAGCAAGTGTCTGGCAGCGCTGGATCAGCTCAGTTCGGTTTATGTGACGTCCCAACACGTCCAGAGACACAGTGAACTCATCGCCACCCTCAGAAAGGTAAACACACACACACACACACACACACACACACACACACACAGCAGATCTGTGGTGTATTGGTTGATTTTGTTGGGTTCTTTATTTAAATGTCATAAAACTTGTTCATAAAATGTTAAGAAGCTGCATGACAATTTCTAGGAATGTTTACAGGCTACTGGCTTTTTTACCGATATCTGATGTACCGATATTGTCCAACTCTTAATTTCTGATATTAGATGTCAACTCATACCGATATCTGCAGACAACTGTGAGGTTGTCTCTCTCATATTCTGAGAAATGCAAATATATTCTGCTCTGAGAGCAAATCAGAGAGCATCTGGCTGCCAAATATCAGATACTAGCAGGTATTAGATATTACCATATATCAGATACTAGCAGGTATTAGCTAACATGTGTCTAATTCTAATGTCTCTAACAACTTGGTAACGTAACCAGCAACTTAAAACCAGACATATTATCAGCAGCTTCAAAACAAGTCAGTCTGTAGCAGCAGCAGCAGCTGCACCGTAGTCACATGACTCTGAAAGGAATGCTGGGAAATGAAGTTCTTCCAGGGTAACAGGGATTTTTATACATGCTGGACCAACGCTGATGGAACAAGATCTCGTGAGATTTCATAACAGAACAATGAGATCTCCATAGATTTCATCAGAAAAAAAAAGGTCCAAAAAAACCAAAAAGATCCACATATTTTCTGATATCACATTTTTAAGCCGATATTGGCCAATAATATCTGCCATATCCCTGATAATTTGTTGATAGTTGATGTAAAACCAGTGAGTAAGGATGGGTGTGTGTTTGGGTTGACTGATGATGTGGCGGATGCTGTAACCGGGCCGGGCCGTCTCCGTGTGTTAGATGCGGTCCTTCCGGGCCAGCCAGGACATCATGGACAAGGCCTCCATGCTCTACAACCGCTTCAAGAACACCTTCCTGGTGGGGGAGGGGGAGGAGGTGGTGAGCAGCGCCTTCCTGCGCTCGCTGCTGGAGGAGAAGGAGCGGGAGGAGGCGGAGAGGGTGGAGCGCTGCAGGGAGGAGGAGAGACGCATCGTAGCGGCGGAGGAGGAGAAGACGGCAGGTAAGACCAAGGCAGGGTAACGTGAGGACATTTGGGACGGTCCTCACAAAAAAAGCCCAAGACAAACACACTTTTCAGGGTCAAGATTTGGTTTTAAAATTTAATTACGGTTAAATTTTGGTTATGGTTAGGTTTAGGCAATAGTTAGGGTTAGAGGCTATATATGTCCTCACAAAGAAGTACAAGGATGTGTGTGTGTATATATACAGTATATACTGCAGTATATAAATACATATCTATACAAATAAGCATTTTAGGTCATTTTCAAAATCGACTGTCAGGCCAATCAGAATCGATTAACCGACAATCGTGATGTCACCATGACGTCATCAACAATGACATGAATACTTTTTCCCCCGTCTGTCTAGGGGGTCACGTCATCTCTCTTAAAGGGGCCGCGCTGTAAACAGCAGCACGTCTCTGCACAATGAAACATAATTCATAAAAAACGGCTTTAAAAATAGAAATCGACTTTTGCGCCATTTCTACTACCGTATTATCCAGATTAGAAGTCACACTTTTTTTCATAGTTTGCTGGCTTGTGCGACTTATAGTCCAGAGCGACTTATATATCGAAATATATACAATTTATCATATTTTTAAGTCTTAATTCATATTGACTGACATGAGCCAAGGAGTAAATATTACCATTTAGTGTCAAAAGAAGGCGCTCTAAGCTTGCGACGACTATATTCTGCTCCAAGGGCAAAAATCCCAAAATAGCCTCATCTCAGTGAGAGGAGTTCATTTTGGACATCTGTCTTTACGGCCTGTACGCTGGAACAAATCCTCAAAAAACATGTTTATCCTTCTTAGTTATGATGTTTATGATCATTTACAGGTATTAACTTTAGAATAGAACTGATTGGGTAATTTTTAGCAGTAACAAGTGGAATATGAAAAATCCGAAAAATCAGTTTTAAATAAATAAATACGACTTATAGTCCAGTGCGACTTATATGTTTTTTCCTGTTCATGATGCATTTTTTGACTGATGCGACTTATACTCAGGAGTGACTTATAGTCCGGAAAATACGGTAATCGATTATATACGTACATATATATATACAGCTGTGTGAAAAAGTGTTTGCCCCCTTCCTGATTTCTAACTTTTTTGCATGTTTGCCCCCCTCGCCCCCCCCCCAGCCCTGGTGGATTCTTCCTGAAGATCAGACTGAACCATCCCTGATCTGCGGGGGTGCGACCTGACCTGAGCCTCCGTCCTCGTACCCACAGGAGCGTGACCTCATCACTGCTGTCTACTTATTCATATCTGGCCTACTGGACCAGGACCACCAGGACCGGTCCAGACCGGACCACCGTTACCACGCCGCATTCGCCATCGTTACCCGGACCTCTCTGCAGCTCGTCTTCATCGTTACCTCTGGTCTCCGTCTCATTTCATTGGCCCGGTTCTGGTCTCTGGAAGGTCCCAGTCGGACTCCAGGTCTGCGTGTGTCTGTTACTTTAATCCTGGACCTGATCGTCCTTCCAGTCCGGCTCAGGAAGGACCGTGTAATATTTTAACTGAAGCATTAACCCCGGTCGGGGCCTTTTGTGCCTTGCTCAGAGGCACTCCAGCAACAAGCTGCTGCGTTTGTGTAAAACTTGTACAGAGATTTTTATGGTGATGTTTTTATTTTTGTTTTTATGACGTGGAAATGTTACACAGGTGCTGTTACCGACAAGTAAAGGCATCGTTTTATTTGTCTGATTCTTTTACTCCGACCACACACGGTTGCGTGTGTGTGCGTACACTCGATCCAGCGTTGCTGCATACACGGGTTGGTTCAAGTTACAGCTGTCAGAGGTTCAGTATTTATTAGATGAAGTGTGTTTTCTGTGCTGTGGTGCTACTGTCATAAATCTGTTGGCCACAGGTGGCAGCAGCGAGCTCACCTGGCCATATCTTAATAAAAGGGCATTGAATGCACCGTTTCCTAAGTTTTTCTGAGTGTATTTGTACAGCACATTTCATGTACAGGACAATTCAGATTTCTTTACATAATTAGTACATAATGACTCGCTTTAATGCTGTTTCACTCACTCACAACGTACCTGAAGAGTCTCATGAGGAGACGCAGACACATCACTGGTTTCAGGTGAATCAGTTACATGATGCTGTAGGGATAGACCGATACAGATTTTTTAGGGTGGACACCAATACTGATATTTTCTCCTCAGCCGATAGCCGATACAACCTGCCGATATTTGGGGCCGATACTGCATTTGACCCCAAAATTAATATAATGAAGGACAGTCAGGGCTGTAATTTCAGGATTCTGGAACGCTGTAGGCATTTTGGGGTAAAAGTGTTTTCTTGGTTGTTCCTGTAGTATTTTTTTGTGCAGAATCCATTTCTGCCAGTCAAGCTGTGAAAGTAATTATTGATTAATTAGCATAATGATTGATTATTCACCCAATATTAGAAACGGCTATAATTTTCAAAGTTGTGAATATATATACTATATATACTAGGAATGCACAATATAATCGGCCCCCTAACGGTATCGGTAACGATATCGGCCTTAAAACTTGAGTATTGGACATCGACCACCCCACCGATATTTAACCGATCAGCCTGCTGTTTCTTAAGTCTAAAATAACCCAAAACAACTACCTCCCCCTTCTTCCTCAAAACTTATTTTTAGACTTTAGGGGTGGGAATAAATATCGATACACTGACATATCGCGATATTTTCATATGCTGATATATGACATTTAAAAACAGTATCAATTTATCTTGTGATATTTCATCATTCTGTAACGAAATTTTGCGAGAATTCATGAAATATCGTGAGATTTTGTAACGGAATGATGAAATCTCGCGAGAATTTTGTAAGTAAAATAGATCAATACCCTGTTTTTAAATATTGATTTGATATTGGCATATGAAAATATCGATATTTGTTCCCACCCTTGTTTTTTAAAGTGTCAGAAATGGATAACTGCTATTTGCTGTGGCTGCTTATTTTTTCAGTTTTAATATCGGTATCGATATCAGTTAGCGGCCACATGAGTTTTAAAATATCATTTATCAGCCAAAATTCCAATATTGTGCATCCCTAATATTTATAGTTGTTTGGGATCATTGTTAAGGGGACAACCAGAGCTTTTATTTAAGCCCAAAGTTGTAGCTTTCTGACAAACACAGAGGTCACGTGACCTTTTTAAACCATAAATTTACACAAATTTTCCCACAATATACCATACTACAAACTATATACTACACTAGCCTATATAGTTTATTTAATCCCTGTGGGATCAAAACTCACCAACTGCAATACTTAATAGACTCTGTCTATTCAGGAAAAGTAATATACCCATAATGTTTCTTTGTGAGAGGTTATTAAACCAGTAGCAGCATCATGACATCTGATTGGCTACCACCATCATGCGATACAGAAGCTAGAATCTGATTGGCTACCACCATCATGCGATACAGAAGCTAGAATCTGATTGGCTACCACCATTATGCGATACAGAAGCTAGAATCTGATTGGCTACCACCATCATGCGATACAGAAGCTAGAATCTGATTGGCTACCACCATTACGCGATACAGAAGCTAGAACCTGATTGGCTACCACCATCATGCGATATAGAAGCTAGAATCTGATTGGCTACCACCATTATGCGATACAGAAGCTAGAACCTGATTGGCTACCACCATTATGCGATACAGAAGCTAGAATCTGATTGGCTACCACCATTATGCGATACAGAAGCTAGAATCTGATAGGCTACCACCATTATGCGATACAGAAGCTAGAACCTGATTGGCTAGCACCATTATGCGATACAGAAGCTAGAATCTGATTGGCTACCACCATCATGTGATACAGAAACTAGAATCTGGCTGCTTTCACCTCATTTCATTGCCTAAAACTCTCAGAAGTGAAAACAAATAAATGTTTTGTATCCGTACTGTGGTATCACGATACTCAAAAAAGTATAGATTCCGATATTTTTCCTGGCTGGTATCAAAGTGTCGACTCCAGGGTATCGTACAATAATGTGAGTTTCTTTTAAGGGACAAAGTATCGGTATCGATTTCTGTTACAAAGCACCATGGGTACTGTATTGACAGGAAAAATTCTGGTAACGGCCATCCCCGTCCACCACCAGAGATTAGACCAGAACTGGCCCCCCATGACCACATCAAGCTGTGAATCCTGCAGCCCCCCCTGATGAAAGCCCCCCATGTGAGGGTGTAGCTCCGCCAGTGGTGGTGGGGAGGATGGAAACTGTGATGGAGGGAACAGGATGCTCGTGTAAACGCAGCCTCAGTGTGTGCGTGTCATCCTCGTGGGCGGGGAAAAGGAAATGTGGGAGGTGTGTGTTCAGCGTGTGTGCTTGTCAAACGTAGTCGGGCTTTATTTCACGGAAGAGACCAGAACCAGATCTCCGCGTCCGGTCAACACAAGGACGAACCGGGACCTGTGCGCGAGACTCCATCAGCCTGAACAGGAGCATCGCGAGGAGGAGGAGGAGGGGGCGCGAGCCTCGGGACCGGCAGCGAGACGGCGGTGATCTGACAGGAATGGGACCGGGGCTGTCCTGAGGAGAGGACCCGAGGGAGGACAGGCGCGCGCCAGCGACATGGCCCACGTCGGGAACGGAGCGGCGGCCGAGGAGGAGGTGAGACCGCCGATCCTCCTCAGAGCTCCGGTTACATCTCATTTCCTACCCGCGTCTGTACTCCGTGTCCTCGCGAGCGGCTGGAACGGGCTCCTGCTCTGGTTCTGGTTTCCGAGTCCGTCCGGTTCTTTTATGATCCACATCAGCATCTGGACTCACTCATCTCCTGCTTTCAGGAGAATCTTTTATCTGATGCAAAATTCTCCAATAATTAGATTTCTTTTCTCAACAGGATTTTATTTATAACAGTTTAAACCACGATAAACAGTAAAAAGTTAATTTCTGGTCTCACGTGATGATTGACATTTCTCTGTAACAGTGGGCCTGCAAACTGACTTTAATATTCACTCATTTATTCATTTTACCCACTTTAACCGGTTCAGGGCTGCAGGCTGACCTTTCAGATTAGATAGCATCATCAAAAACAGCCTGCATCATCTAAACATAAACAAACACCCTACTGGCTCCCTGTAAACTACTCCCAGCCTGTCCTGTCATGTTTGTCATGTTCAAAGAGCAATACAAATATTTAGTGTTAGAGTGAGAGTTGATGGTAGGATGCTATTCTCCCACAGTGCCAACATGAAATACACAAAACTACATGATGCTAATTGGACAACATGGCTTGGTGTGTAATAATTAAACAGTTGCTTCAGGTTGTGATTAGAAAGGTGAGGATGGATGGCACGGATGAACACAGCATTTAATCATGGGATGCAAGACTGACCCCAAATAAGGCTCTGTTTGATCACCGCTGAGTTACATTCAGTCAGTAACGCAACAAAATTTTGCTTGAACACTTTTGTCATTTCCTGGTTAGGTTTAGGCAAGAACATGACTCAAATCGGGTTAGGTTATGGTAGAAAGGTAATCATGTTGGAGCTAAAATACATTCTTTTTACAATGCTGGTTGCCTTGGTGACACATTAACACATGACAGGGACATTTGGTAACTTTCTGGTTAGGTTTAGGCAAGAACATGACTCAAATCAGGTTAGTTTATGGTAGAAAGGTAATCATGTTGGAGCTAAAATACATTCTTTTTACAATGCTGGTTGCCTTGGTGACACATTAACACATGACAGGGACATTTGGTAACTTTCCGGTTAGGTTTAGGCAAGAACATGACTCAAATCAAGTTAGGTTATGGTAGAAAGGTAATCATGTTGGAGCTAAAATACATTCTTTTTACAATGCTGGTTGCCTTGGTGACACATTAACACATGACAGGGACATTTGGTAACTTTCCGGTTAGGTTTAGGCAAGAACATGACTCAAATCAAGTTAGGTTATGATAGAAAGGTAATCATGTTGGAGCTAATATACATTCTTTTTGCAATGCTGGTTGCCTTGGTGACACGATAAGACATGACAGGGACATTTGGTAACTTTCCGGTTAGGTTTAGGCAAGAACATGACTCAAATCGGGTTAGGTTATGGTAGAAAGGTAATCATGTTGGAGCTAATATACATTCTTTTTACAATGCTGGTTGCCTTGGTGAAACGTTAACACCCGACAGGGACATTTGGTGACATGTTGGTGACTTTCCGGTTAGGTTTAGGCAAGATCATGACTCAAATCAGGTTGGGTTATGGTAGAAAGGTAATCATGTTGGAGCTAAAATGCATTCTTTTCACAATGCTGGTTGCCGGGACAGTATATAAGAAGGGACATTTGGTGACATGTCAACACACAAACGTATGATAGGGACATTTGGTTGTCACTTCCTGGTTAGGTTTAGGCAAGAACATGACTCAAATCAGGTTAGGTTATGGTAGAAAGGTAATCATGTTGAAACTAAAATACATTCTTTTTACAATGCTGGTTGCCTTGGTGACATGTCAACACATAAACACATGACAGAGCCATTTGGTGACTTTCCGGTTAGGTTTAGGCAAGAACATGACTCAAATAAGGTTAGGTTATGGTAGAAAGGTAATCATGTTGGAGCTAAAATGCATTCTTTCTACAATGCTGGTTGCCTTGGTGACATGTCAACACATAAACGTATGATAGGGACATGTTGTCACTTCCTGGTCAGGTTTAGGCAAGAACATGACTCAATCGGGTTAGGTTATGGTAGAAACCAATCATTTTTGCAGCTAAAATACATTCTTCATATAAGGCTGGTTGCTTGGTGACATGTCAAACACATGACAGGGACATGTGGTCACGTCCTGGTTAGGTTTTGGCAAGAACATGACTCAATCAGATTATGTTGGGGTAGAATTGATCCGTTTTGTTAATTATTTATTTAATAGTGAATTTATTTGGAATCTTTCCTACATAAAGCGCAAGTGCTGCAGCTACATTAGAAGTTATGTGATTTAAAGTAAGGCCAACCAGAAATATGCTGAGTCACTGTTCCCCAAGAACGCTGACACACTGAAAACAGCTTTTAAAACTCAAGGTTGCTCCGGATAACATTCCTGTTGGTGTGGACGGGACTCTAGTGGGTATTACTCAGCGTGTACTAGTACCACATCAGTGCTAGCTCTCAGTTGGTCTTTCGTGTTCGTAAAAGTTTTCTGACTCGAATTGTGCTCACCTGATGTAGCATGACAGTGATTCAGTCTCTCTGTGGTCTTCCTGTTTGTGTTTCCATAGCAACTGCAACTACGCTCCATTGTTCTCAGGACCAAGTTTATAGCCATCTTATCTGTTATTGTGTTGACAGTGTAATAAACCATATTAAATGGTAGAAATATAGTATATTATAAATCTTCTATATAATATAGTATACCACATTTAAACCTATATTAACAAGAAGAATTACATGACTGTTGAGAATTTACACAGTATGTTGCTAACCTTAGAGATATAAATGGCTACAAATCAGTTTTATACAGCTCTACAGTAAACAGTTTTTAAAATCAGGTGATCAAACTAACCAGGTGACACACACCCAGCATGTTAGCGCATGCTGTAAATCTGCTGCTCATTTGTTTTCTGCAAAGCCGAATGGCCACAAGAGGCTGAAAATAAGAGACAATAAGTATACACACATGAAATAACTGCAAAAAGACTGATTATCATCAACTCAGAGACTGAAAACACACGTAGAATAACAGCAAACAGCTCCATCGTTTTATTCCTGCAGGCTTCGTATACTTTCTGTCTCCATGCAAAGCTGCTGGAGTGAGAACCTCCAGCTCAGGTGAGCTGCTAGCAGCCAGCTAATTATTGCATTTATCCATCTGCAGAGTGTAATCAGCTTTAAGTGAGGTGATACTGCCACTTCCTGGGTGTGTGTGTGTGTGTGTGTTTGTGTGTGTGTGTGGGCTTATGTAAATGACAGATCTGATTTCAGCCACAGGCTCTTCTCTGCACAACCAGCACTGGAGAACAGCAGGATTGCTTTCTGCTTCTTCCACTAAAACCAGCAGTGATGGAAGTAAAAATCCTGCACAGTGTGCTGGAAGATTAATATTTAACCTTTATCCGTCTAGTAAATCCAGTTTTTCCACTTGATCCGCCCAGCTTCGTTCTGTTCAGACTGGGAGTGTCCACCGCTGCTGAGGTTCGGAGGGAATGTGTGTCGGAGGTGTTTGTTGGGTTATTCAGGTTCAGTAATACTTCATGAAGTATTAGAGTACCTCAGGTAACCTCCCATCACCATACCTGCCACAAACCTTTAATTCTTCCTTTAATGAGCCGTTTCAGGGCAGTCGTCTCGCGCTCGAAGTGGCTGGAACATGATGGTCTCAGGAAAGGCTGAAGTCTGTTTGCATTTCTGGTTAGAAAATGAATCGAGGCGTAAAAAACGAGGACCAAAAGATTTAAATACATCCTGAATAACCACTAAAAGTAGGGATGCACAGTATTGGCCGATACCCGATATGCCGATATTTTAAAACTCATGTGGCTGATGACCGATATCAATACTGATATTAAAGCTTAAAAAAATAAGCAGTCATTGCAAACAGCAGTTTTGTTATTGGTTTCCGACACTTTGATAAATAGGGGTGGGAAAAAATATCGATAGACTGAGATATCGCAATGTTTTCAAATGCCGATATCAAATCGATATTTAAAGACGCGGTATCGATCTACTTTACTTACAAAATCTCACGAGATTTCATTGTTCTGTCACGAAATCTTGCAGGTTTTCGTTTAATCTTGTATGATTTTGCTAGTAAAACAGATCAATACCACGTGAAGGCCACCTTCACAGCAGAAATAAACATGTTTACCGTAGAAATAAACATATTAACAGCAGAAATAAACATGTTTACAGTAGAAATAAACATATTTGCAGCAGAAATAAATATTAACAGCAGAAATAAACATGTTTACAGCAGAAATAAACATATTAAAAGCAGAAATAAACATATTTGCAGCAGAAATAAATATTAACAGCAGAAATAAACATGTTTACAGCAGAAATAAACATGTTAACAGCAGAAATAAACATATTTGCAGCAGAAATAAACGCGTTAACAGCAGAAATAAACATGTTTACAGCAGAAATAAACATATTTGCAGCAGAAATAAACATGTTTACAGCAAAAATAAACATGTTTACAGCTGAAATAAAAAAAGGATAAAAAAAAGAAAAAAAAAAAAAAAAAAAAAGGCCCCCCCTGACAGAGCCCCGAGCCCCTGTTGGGGGACTTGCCCCCCAGTTTGGGAACCACTGCCCTAGTGGATGAGGAGGGAACTGCAGTTTTTCAGATTTTTGGATTTCTGGGTTAATAGGCTGTATGCACCTTTGTTTACTGTCTTTCATGATTAGATGAACTGATTAATCCAGGTGTGTCTGATCTTAGCAAATGGTCAGACACACCTGGATTAATCAGTTCCTCTAATCTTAAAAGACAGGAAACAAAGGTGCAGTACTAAGTTCAGGAAGTAGTGGAGCTGTGCATAAAGCCCATTCAGAGTCCTGCTTAAACTACCAGAACAGGTCATGCAGATTTCTCTGGAGGTTCTTCAGGATGTGTTTCATGAGGTTTCCAGTCTCTGCAGGGACTCCAGTGATGATGTGGAGGATCTAAGTTAAGCCCTGGCATCGCCTGAGTGAGACTGCTGGGTGTCGGAGGCGGTTTTAGGGTTGTTGCCGCTGCTTCAGGAGGATCTCACTTTCTTCAGAGACGTCTTTAAGAGGATTTACACACATGTAGCAAGGCTCTTAAGCCCACTCAGGTGGATTAGGGGGGTTTTCTGGAGTTAATGAGACCCAAAAGCATTAGAGTGGAGGCGTCTTCATCACAGCTGATCAGATGCTACAGCAGCTTTTGCATGTGGGCTCAGCCAGGTTTGATGCTGAGCAGATTCCTGGTGTGGATGATGCAGACTGGGCGGGCTGAAGTCGGTCTGTGTCTCCCGTCACCCGGTCATCTCCTCATCCGAGCCACAGACACTCATCTGTCAGCCTCTTCAGCCTCAACTCGTCTCATTTCACAGGAATTCAGCTGACTTTCAGTTCAGAGGAATGTCAGACGAGCTGTGTTTATAAAAAAAGATCCTCTGCAGCCGCAGCAACGTGATAATGAACGGCTCAAACATGCTGACAGAAATGAACAAGAACACAGTTAGCAACTTCCAATCAGCCGCTCCGGTGTTTTTTCTACCAGTTTTGACCCGCTGTCAACCCAAGAGCCGGAGCTAATTCCAGCTCTGGGTGTAAATATCCACAGGTATGACTGGAATGTCAACAGAGTGAGGAGTTAATGCAGCAAACAGGGACGACCTCCAGTTTATAGGCTGGTGTTGCTCATTCAGCAGCTCGCTGTCTGGGTGGGTTACTACCTCTCTAAAGCCAAAGTTACTGCCACCAACCCACTCAGCCCCACATGTTAGGAGATTTCACAGACACTGTATATTAATTTCCACTCAACTAACCAAAAAATAGTTTAATGGTTGTTTTTTTTACGGTTCGTCCAAAAAAACATCCAGAAGTTTTAGAGTTCGTGGCTCAGTTTCTTCCATCAGAGGAAAATTTATTAGTTTTCGACGGCAACTAAAAATTTATTTTCCAAAATTTTAGAAAAACTTGGCTGGAAACTGAGGGCCTTTTTGAAAAAAAAATAAAAGGAACAAGGTTTTTCAGTCACAGCAGAGAAGCACCATTTTTAACTGTTTTTAATGACGCGTTACTGCCCGCAGATTTTCACATAGTTGACCATAAAATCTCATTATCTCACCTGGAACGCTGGGTTGCCTACAAGGTTCTGCCCTGAGCTGGTTCAGGTCCTACTTGCTTGAGAGAAGTTTCTCTGTTATATCTTCACTGCACTCCCCTCCTTACCTATGGGGTACCACAAGGCTCTGATCTAGGCCCTCTTTTTATTTACTCCAACTACACTTTATTTATATAGCACTTTAAAAACCGCACAGGTGACCAAAGTGCTTCACAGCTAGATCTAATGAAGGCAGTTTAAATCGGGCAGTAAAGTGTTTTTTCTTACTTCTGGGATTACTTCTGAAACCTGACGCAGTTCCACCATAAAAACGCCTCACAGAAAGACGACAGCAAACATCTCCCAGCTCAATGCTAACTGTTAGCCTATGACTTGTTAGCTAATGTACTTACTTGTCAGGGACTCTGTGGTACCGCATGTACATCTAACTCCAGATCAGACTGGGTGGAGCATACAGCTCCATAACAGGCTGCTCCATTTTATTCAGTTGATTGGAGTCCAATCATCCATCAATCTTTACAAATAACGTCCACGTGAGTGATGAAGCCGGTGCTAAAACCAAATCTGTTACCTTTAGAGTTTGAGTCTGTTCTTGGGCGACGTCATGAAATGGTCGTAAAACATGTTGTTATTGGTCGAGAGCTTTAGTGTTTCAGTACAGTCAGCCATCTTACGTCCGTGTCGGAAATTAGACGCATAAAAAAAACACTATTTAACGTTTGAAAAGCATGATGCAGCTCCTTTAATGTATCTGCAGATGATCGTCAGACAGATGTCCTCTTTGAAAATATAAACACTTGACTGAAGGAGATGCTGAGATCTGCTGACTGGCAGCTCCGAGTTGTTCCAAAGACAAGTCTGAAGCTAAAGGGGGATTCGGCTTTCAAGCCATAGAACCAGCTATCTTCAGACATCACGCTACGTAACTTTTCCACCTTTAAAAATCTGTGCTTCTGACTGGTTTTGATGGCACACCAGCATTCACTGTGCGTGTTTTCAAGCCGTCACAATCGTGACGTTGCAGCCGACTATTGGTTGCAGCACCGTGTCACTTACTAGCAAACGGATATGAACCAGACATGAACACAGCGAGTGTTTTGAATGTGCATCATGTCAGATTCAGCAAAGAAACGTAAGGAAACATTACCAGAGGAAGGGATTAGGGCTTTGCAACAAGTCGAAATTTGATCATGATTTTAATTTTTGTGTCAATCGATCTCCAAACCCCTATAATTTCTAAAAGTTAATCTTAATTTATAGTTAATTTAGTGGCTTCCCCCAGGCAATTTGTTGGGTGTCATTAACAAAAAAACTGCTAGATTTGGAATGTTCTTGAATGCTTATAAATATTATTTTGCTATATTTTATATATATAAATAATATTTATTTTATTCTTCAAATATAGAACAGCTGCAAAGCAGCTATATGGGTACATATTTGTAGCCTATTTTCATTTTTAGTTTGAACGTTGCGCATAAATGATCAATTGTTGTTTGAAAGAGAAAGAAATGCTAAATAAATGCATCATGTAACTAAAAGAAATAATCGTTTGTATAATTTTGGTTTCAATATTGATCAAAATAATTGTGATAATGACTTTTTCCATAACCGAGCATCCCTAGAAGGGACAGAACAAGAGTCAAGATAAGACTGGCTTTTACTGGCTGGAGTGATTCACAGATGAAGATGGATGCTAGTTTGTGTTGTGTGTATTTAAAAGCCATCCATTTTCTTTGGCTTTAACACTAACTGAGATGATGCTTATATGTCTTCTAAATTTTCTAACATTTTGCAGTTGCTTTTTCTGTGCAGCACTTCGGTCAACATTCGTTGTGTTTAAAACGCTCTATAAATAAAACTGGCCGGGGCTGGGTAGTTATGTGGTGGCAGCGTTGCTGGCTTTTTCAGTGGTTTTCTGAGCAAATCTTATTTTTAGAAGGGCAGCTTTCACCAACAAGATGTAGAAGTATGAGGAACTGCTCCATTTGTTGCAGAAGTAACAGATTCTTGCTAAAAAGAAAAAAAAAAAAAAGCAGACATTTTAAAAGATTTCTTTATGTGTGAGTTAAAGTTCACAGGCTGATTTTATTCTGTTTTCTTTTACCCTAAAGCAGCTAGTTAGAGTAACTAAAGCCCACCTGCGGCCGAGAGCTTCAGGTGATGAATGAAAGCGTTGTTTGGCTTGCCACGTCAGCAGAATGGGTCTTTTAAGAAAACACAAGGAGATGACTGTTCTGAAGGCAGACTTCTTGCAGGTCAAAGGTCAGGTTGAAACCACGAGAATCAAGTTAAGAGTCTCAGGATGGTGGACCAGTTAAAAGTTAGAGCTCAGACTGGTTGTAGAGAAGACTGGAGAAGGTCTTTGGATTTTAAAGGTTAATTGTGATAGAAGAATGTCCTAGAAGTTATAAAGTTCAGAAGAAGAGGTGTTAAATAGTTCCAGGTCATGAGGTCAGTGACGGGACTCTGGGAATTCCTCTAGAAGATGAAATGGTCTCAGTGTTGCTTCATAATGTGGAGGGGGGGGGGGAGGGGAGGGGGGGGGGGGGGGGGGGGGGGTGAAGGGAAATCCCCTTGGCCAAGTAGTCGGGGCGCATGATCAATAAGAGGCATGGTGACGGGACCGTCAATCATTAAGGACCATTAGAGCCGATTCATGACATCATCATCTCAGGGTGCTTTACAGACAGATCGCTTTGAGCCAGTTCATAACAGCCAACAGACCGGACCGACTCTTGACTTGACCCGGTCCAGTCCCCCGTCCTGAAGCATGGCGTGGTGATGACAGCGACCATCCACTGTTCAGGGACAGTGTTGCAGATTATGTCTTCAGATCAGTTTTATGGACGTTGAGGTCATTTCAGAGGTTCCACTCATGAGGTTTTGTGGGTTTCTGTGGAGAGTGGAAAGAGTATAAAGGGGTCTGTAGATGTTTTGAAGGCTCTTATGTGGTCAGTGGAAGATTCTTAAAGGGACATTGTGTAATCGGGAGCAGCTCCCTCGTACTTTTCATGCTGCATTCGCGTGAAACCGGGCAGACCGACGGCATCCGATGCATGTAAAGTTATCAGCAGCCGCTATGTGAAGACGTGGTCCGTCAGTTACAGTGACATCTGTCCACATCTGATTTGTTGTCATGGCGATGTCGTATTGTTTTCCCTGACCCATGTTTTACCGTCTTTCGCTCGGCTTCATTGATTAAAATGACATCTGGTTTGTTACCAACGGCCGTCTGCCCGACTGCACGTGAACGCAGCATCAGTGAGACGCTGGTTTCTCCCACTGCAGCGCGGTGACTTTTCAAAGGCATTACCTCGAACTGAGCTGAAAACTCCGGTGTGTCCGGTGAGTTTCTGTGTTTTCCTACCGTCACGCTTCTCCTGAACGCAAAAACATGGCGATACGACATGGCAGCCTTCACCGAGCCGACCCGCTCGATGTGTAAATGAATGATACGAACGGCAAATTTAGAACTTAGAGGAGCACTTCAGTTTGTTGATGGGAGTGATTACTGATTAATGAAAAAACACTTTTGAACCAAATAATCAGTTTTTGTGAATAAAACACAGGAGAACTTACACAATATCCCTTTAATGGTCTTTTATGTGATTCAGGTTGTGAAAGACGGTGTTTGAGAATAATGGCAGTCACTCACGTCAGGGGTGGGCAACTCCGGTCCTCCAGGGCCGGCATCCTGCAGGCATTAGGAGCTTCCAGGCTGCAACACACCTGACTCTAATCAATGGGTAACTGTGAGCTCTGCACAGCTCCCAAGGTGTGTTACCACAGGGAAACTCTTACCTGTAGGATGTCGGTCCTGGAGGGCCAGAGTTGCCCACCTCTGACCTACGTATTAGCGATGGGACTCACCCTCCCTCTGCGACACATACTTTGCTCTAACATGAGCGGCCTGATAGGGGATTATCACGCTTCCGTGTTCCGAACTTCCGGTTTAAAACACTTAGAGGGCCCACTTCCGGCCCAGTTCAATGTCCCTGCTTTACTTCGTAGATAACGTGAATAAACGCCAACCCTACTGAAATTTTCACGGATTCCAGACTGAAGTGATACTAAGGAAGAAGTGGATCAAAGCAATTGATTCGCCGCGGTGAAGGGCCGAACTTTATAATAAAACACACGTTTGTTTGTCGCCGGTGGGGCACAACACCGGCACTTCACAGCATGCTAGCATTAGCCAGCTAGCGTTTACTGACGTGCTTAACATTGTGCGTCTTAAAACACACATACATCTGAAAATCGGGTCTGTACCCCCCCGTTTCCAGTGGAACAACTGGGGACTGCCAAGAAAGGAGACGCTTTCAGATGCTTGTGTGTTTTCAGCCGCACAAAGTTAGGCACGTCATCAAGCTGGCTAATGCTAACCTGCTAACAGTAGTCCGCCAGCTACTACTCTGTTAAACTTTGTAAATCGGATAAACGCCAATGCCAAGTTTTCATTCGCAGACTGAAGTGATGCTGAGGAAGAAGTGGATTAAAACGACCGATTCGCCGCGGTGAAGGACCGAACTTTATAATAAAACGACACACGTTTGTTTGTAGCCGGCAGACTGCGCAGTCGTGTTAGCAGTTTAGCATTAGCCAGCTCGTTAACGTGCCTAACTTTGTGCGGCTGAAAACACACAAGCATCTGAAAGCGTCTCCTTTCTTGGCAGTCCCCAGATGTTCCACTGGAAACGGGGGGGTACAGACCCGATTTTCAGATGTTTGTGTGTTTTAGGACGCACAATGTTAAGCACGTCAGTAAACGCTAGCTGGCTAATGCTAGCATGCTGTGAAGTGCCGGTGTTGTGCCCCACCGGGGACAAACAAACGTGTGTTTTATTATAAAGTTCGGCCCTTCACCGCGGCAAATCGCTTTGATCCACTTCTTCCTTAGTATCATTTCGGTCTAGAATGAAAACTTAAGTATGTGTGGAGTTTATCCGATTTAAACAGTATAACAGAGCAGGAACGGCTGTCGTTAACATGGCCCGGAAGAGGAAGTGCCCAAAATCCGGGAACTTCCGGTAAGCGTGATAATCCCCTATTTGCTTTGATTTTGATTGCTTCACCTATTCCAGGGTTACTCAAATCAGTCCTACGAGGGCCACAATCCAGCAGGTTTCCACGTCTTCCTGCTCCAACACAAGTTAATGAGTCTTTGTGCAGAGCCTGACTTTCTATTGGATCTGTTTGATTTGACTCAGGTGTGTTGGAGCAGGAAGACATGGAAAACCTGCTGGATTGCGGCCCTCGTAGGACTGAATTGAGTAACTCTGACCTGTTCTCTCTCTCTCTTCAGACAGCAATAAACTCTCACCTTCCTGCTTCACGACAACATAAATATTAGCTTATTTGGCACTGCCATGATAAGGTTATGTAGTTAAACTACTGTACATGATTAAATCTTTTGATTTTCACCAACAAGCTGCATCAGGGTGTCCTGCTGTCTCCCCCATTAAAACCCGCAAAAAGATTTTCTTCCCCCTCAGGTTTCGCGTTAGAAGGGTTAAATTTTGTTTTATGAATCTTAAATGGAGACTCTTTGGTTTTCTTTGTGCTTGAGATGTGTTCAGGGTCCAGAGAGGGTGTTCAGGTCTGTTGGATGTGCAGGTAATTTTGTGGACTTTGAAAGTATTCAAGCATAGTGGCACTGGATTGTTAATGAAACAGTCAGAAGTTAAAGGTTGGACAGTCCTCGGTTATTCACGGGTGTGATTGAGGGAATTATAGGAACATTTATTGTAGGAGTCTGGAAGTCTTTCAGTGTTGGAGAGTGAGGCTAATATGGGTCCAGGAAGTAGGTCTTGAAAGTCCTCTGAGGGAATGAGGGTTTTACAGGTTGTGTAAGAGACGGTAAGAGTTTTACATAATGGTTTCAGATTTGCAAGGAGTTTAAAAAAAATTCTTTCTCAGGTAGGTCTGGAAACTAAAGCCGGATTTAAAGTTTGGTCAACAACTGCAGGATAAAAACGGGATTTTCCTCTCCCCCATGACCAGGGCTGGACTGGGACAAATAATTGGCCCAGGCATTTTTAACACTGGCCCAATAGGTATTGATAGTTTTCAGTCATGTGACCTGCCGGGAGCCCTGGTGGGCAAAAGATGACGGAGAACAGCGGAGTCTGAGCAGACAGACTCAGACTGTCAGTCCTGTTCTACAGTTTCCTCCTACTGTAGGTGGTTTATAAAGTATGAACAAGGTGAAACAAAGACTACATTACAATAATCAGAGAGCAATTATAATGGCCAAATTATTGTTTGATTAAAAACGAGCATTGACCAGGTGAGAAAAGGTAACCAATGCACTCTGTTTATCTTTACTGAATCTGCCGGGCAGCCCCCTACCATACTCACACCCCAGGCTCCTGCTACAACCTTCCTCCATCCAGGCTCGATATACTGGATGTAGATACCAGCAACCCTAAAATCAGAGCTGCTGAACTCATGAGCAGGTTAGCCTCCCCAGCAGTCAAAATTCACAAGTTACATAACTAACGACCGTAGAAACTGGACTTGCTTTTAAGGACCGTGAAGGTCTTCCTGTGGGCGAGCACCGATACATCGGCCGGCTGATATTTTAGGCTGATATTTGCGTTTTTTTGCCAATAAGTTGGGTGAGCTGGCCGACACCCCACCTCTGCATAATTTACAGACAGGCATCTATACTGCCAGCAGTTATGTTTCTATTTCATATTTGTTTAAAACTGCACTGCTTCTCTTTTATATATTTATGTGACGTGCTTTGTTTCTTTTTTATCTGAAGAGTTTTCAAAATAAGATTTCATTGTGTCCTTCATCATATTAATTTTGGGGTCAAATGCAGTATCGGCCTCAGATATCGGCAGGTTGTATCGGCCATTGGCTGAGGCTGATGGGAAAGTGTAGGTATCGGCCCTGAAACATCTGTATCGGTCGATCGCTCGTTCCTTTATCAGCTATCGGGGAGATCTTGGAGGTGTTGTGGTTCAGTGGGAGGTCTGTGGATAACCGACAGTTTCTTTGAAGTCCTGGGGGACCTCATGTAGCTTTTCAGGCTCTTCCAGGTCCTCCTGCGGCTCCTCAGGCTTCCACTAACGAGATGTCTGCTACTTATGTGCATTTAAAGGCTCTACGAGTCCTGAGTTGAAAGAAGGTTGGACATAATGAAGCAGTAAAGGTGCTGCTAACGCCTGTAAAGGTTTCCCTGGGGAAACTGGGGAGGGCCAACCAGACCCCGGTGCTCCCTAACAGTGGATTAGTTGTGTCTGAGGGGGTTTTATCGGCTCGTGAGAGCAGTTTGGGCCCTCCTGGGAGTTTCTGAGCCACCTCGAGGGGCGTGCATGCGTGAGTGTGGGAGTCTTGACTAATTGATGAAAGCTGCAGATGTCACCAGAGACGTCGTCTGACTTTCAACCGTCCTCGCCTGCAACTCCACCTGCAGGCGTAGCCACCATTCCTCCACGTTTCTGTCCGGACTGAGTGAAAACTGTTCACCAGCCCGTCCTCACAGCTGAGATGAGCCCTCCATGTCCCCCCCCCCGTCACATGAAGGCCTCCTCTGGGCTCTGCAGGCCTGACGTACGTTCAGCAGCGTCGTCACACGTGTGAGGTGAAGCATTGAAGCATTGTGTTGGGGTTTAATGTGCTGGAGCGGCCGGTTAAACAGCATTAGTGTGTAATGACACGCAGCAGCAGCTTATAGGATGTGTGTGTGTGTGTGTGTGTGTGTGTGTGTGTGTGTGTGTGTGTGTGTGAGGAATCCTGCGAATGCTGCAGACAGACAAAAACACTGGCAGAGTGACAGAGAGAGCATCTGTTTGCATGGGGAAAAGAGAGAGAGAGAGAGAGAGCTATGACTGGGTCATTTATTCATTCACTTCTTCCTGTTTGTGGGAATATTCTGCCGTCATCATCATCATCTTCATCATGCATCTGCAATATTTTCTCCATTTGAGTAAATTTCTGCCCTCGTGACTGCAACGGAGTCTTTAGATAATGAAACTGATAAAATCTGATTTAGTTTCTCTGAACTGATGCCTCTTTTCTTTCAACTAGGGGTGTCCAAGTTCTTTACATTGGAGGGTCAAAAATGACTCGAGGTTGATGGACATGGTCCAAACCCACGTGGTTCATCGTAAAAGCAACATGGTAAAATCACATCTGACCTGTTGAAAAATACTTTTTTTGAATATCTTTGCCGCGGAGCTTCACACAAAGCTGAATTTTGCTAATACTGAACTGTACTCGGTCTACCCTACAAAGTTTAACGGGGTCTGAATACTTTCCGTACCCTCTGTAGATTGTCCATGTCCCTCTCTATCTTAGCAGTGATGAAGAATCTGATCAGGGTTTTCCACCCCCCCTCCATCTTCCACACAGGTGATGATGTTGCATGTTCAGGGGTCATTTTGAAAATCTCTTTAAAGTTTTCTCTTTTTTTTCATGTCTCTGCTGCATTTTCTGTATGTTTCTGAAATGTTTAAGTTTTAAGAACCTTTTTGAAGTATTTTTCCACTCTTTAAAGTTTTTTTTTAACTTTATTTCTTTTGAATTTTGTCTCTTTGTATCCTGTTTAAGTCATCTTTAACTAATCTTTATGTTTTATTTAGCAGTGATGCTCCGCTGGTAGATGAAGTCGTGGGAAATAATCGGGTTAATATTAGAGTGCATGCCTGCACGCATGGAAACATTTTGTGGACGGTTTTATACGCAGATCAATATTGTGTTTTTAGAGACGTGTTGTGAAGCGAGTGGTCCCGGTCTGTGTGGGACGCGGAGCCGAGACCAGGACCGGAGGCTGGATGGCTGCAGGCAGAGTGGCTGCAGCTGGATGCTGTTATGTAAGAGCCGCTGGCTGCTATTATTAGCCTGTTACTGAGGCTCCAGAGGCGCCGGGGGGGGGGGGGGTTCCACTCCTGGTCTGGGGACACAAGTCTTGACAAGGTCACGCTGCAATGAGAAGGAGATGCTGGGCCTCGTTTTCTGAATGAAGACAGAGGATCACGTCTCCAGAGGAGAGACGGGAGTCTGTGATGGAAACTCTGGATGTTTCAGGTTCAGATCTGATGCTGCACTCAGACGCTCGAAGCAGGTTCCAGGAAAATAACTCATGTGTGCATGTTTGTTTGAGAAAAATCAATACTATTGGCTTCCCGGTCTCAAATAGGAAATGGATCGTGATCTCATGTGGAGACTTGGTTTCTATAAGCAGCTTCCTCGCTGTTATCTCGCGCATCAGGAAGGTCTCGACCAGCAAATCTGGCGGCAGATGGGCTTCCGAGGTATTTCTGGAAGCATCGGTGCTCCGATTCTCCGGCTTCACACACAGAAAGCTGAAAATAGTCCAGAAATGTGAAGAACAGGATAAATCAGCACGAGTCCTCTAGAGCTGTATGACCTTGTGCACGTCATTCTGGAGTTGCAGCAGGGAACAGCTGCAGGATCGTAGCTCTGAGGTCTGGTGGCTGCAAACTGTCAGGATCTGCAGAGATGAGGAGGATCAAGAGGTTTTGGTGGGTTTGATTCATCGCTGTAACAAACACCTGTTTGCCCAAAACCTGCTTTCCTCACCTGACATGGCAAGGCATCCGATTCACTCATTCAACAGTCATATCGGATCAGTATCGGCCGGATTGGTGCATTTCTTGATGCCAAATTCAGAGTTTGAGTTTATGAGTTAATGAGGAGACGGATTAAGCTGCATTCACACTTTTAGATAGAAAACTTAAAGACCTAGAAGGAGTTTTTATGTGCTTTTACATTTTTATCTTGGTGGGAAATCAATAGTCGCAGAATAATGCTGATAATAGTTAAATAGTGATAATCGTTAAACCGTGATAATTGTGATAATAAATTAGATAATCTGATAATAGTTAAATCAATAAATCATGATAATAATGATAATAGTTGAACCGTGATAACTGTTTTATTGCGATAATCATGATAATTGCTAAATCGTGATAATCGTGAAACTGTGATAAACTGTAAATCATAATAATTGTCAAATCATGTCGTGATAATTGTTAAATAGCAATAATCATGATAATCATTAAACTGTGGTAATCGTGATAATTGTTAAATCATGATAATCTTTAACTGTTATAATCTTTAAACTGTAACAGTGATAATCATTAAATCGTACTAATCGATAAATTGTTTAATCGTGATAATCTTCAAACTGTGGTAATCGCAATAATAATGATAATTGTTAAATCATGATATTCGCTAAATCGTGATAATCGCGATAATCGTGAAACCTAACAATAGTAAAATCATCATCGTTAAATCACTAATGGTTGAATCATGATAATCGTGATAATCATGATAATTGTTAAATCATGATAATCGTGATAATTGTGAATATCATTGCATTTTGATCATTTTTAAACTGTAATAATAGTGATAATCATTAAATCGTAATAATCGTTAAATTGTGATTATAGTTATAATTGTTAAATCATGATCATGATAATAGTTAAACTATGATAATTGCGATAATCACGCTAATCTCATTATAATCATGATAATCGTTAAACCGTGATAATGATAATCATTAAATCGTAATAATCGTTAAAGTGTGATAATCGTCATAATTGTTAAATTGTAATAAATGTGATAATCGCGATATTCGTTAAACTGCGATAATGGTGATAATCATTAAATTTGAATAATTGTTCAAGTGTGATAATCGTCATAATTGTTAAATCGTGACAATTGGGATATTCGTTAAACTGCGATAATTGTGATAATCATGAAGTCATAATAATCGTTAAATTGTGATAATCGTTATAATTGTTAAATCGTAAGAATCGTGATAACTGTTAAACTGTGATAATTGTGATTATCATTAAACCTCGATAATGGTGATAATCATTATATCATAATAATCGTTATAATTGTTAAATAGCGATAATTGTGAAAATGATTAAACTGTGATAATTGTGATAACCGTGATTATCGTTAAATGGTGATAATGGTGATAATGGATAAATCGTGATAATAGTGATAATGGTTAAACCGTGGTAATGGTGATGATGGTAAAACGGTTATAATGGTGATAATGGTGGTAATATTAAATCTTAATAATCATTAAAGTGTAATAATCGTCATAATTTTTAAATCGTGATAATTTCGATATTCGATAAACTGAAATAATGATGATAATCATGAAGTCATAATAATCGCTAAATTGTGATAATCGTTAAAATTGTTAAATCGTGGAGAATCGTGATAATTGTTAAACCGTGATAATTGTGATTATCATTAAACCTCGATCATGGTGATAATCATTATATCATAATAATCGTTATAATTGTTAAATAGCGATAAATGGGAAAAAGATTAAAAGGAAAATTAAAACGGGATAATTAAAAAAAAGGAAAAAAGAGAGAGAAAGGGGTCTCCGGAACCAGGACATGGTAACGGTGACGTCCGTGAGTCTGACCGCGCTGTTTCTGTGTTTCAGGACTGCTTCGAGGATGCCTACGACCAGATTCCTGCGTGAGTACAGACGTGTTTTAGAGCTGAATGTGTAACTGTGTGTGTGTGTGCGTGCATGTGTGTGTGTGTGTGTGTGTGAGATCATTTTTATTTCCTGTTTCGTTTCATCTCTTCGTCTCCTCCTGCTCTGACTGGTGTGTTTGTGTGTATTCCTCCTCGTGAGGACTCGGCAGCAGCCGGTTCTCAGATGCAGACGTAGTATTTTAGGGTGCAGCGTAGATGGAGGTTCTGGTGTAGACGCGGTCCGGGTCGGAACCACAAGTGTCCCCACAGGGATGGTGAAGCAGTCTGTGTGTGCATGCATGGATGCTCGAGGATTTCCTGTCAGTTTCAGTCTCTTTCACTTGTAGTCGCTTCCTGTGCTGCTTGGTTAATGCATCTGTGTGTGTGTGTGTGTGTGTGTGTGTGTGTGTGTGTGTGTGTGCATGTGTGTGTGTGTGTGCGTTTGTGTGTACAGGGCCTGTCACATGGATCTGCAGACCGCCATCCAGGAAACCCAGTGCGCTCTCAACCTGGTCCTCAACAACAAGTTCTCTCAAGCACTGGACCTGCTCAAACCATGGTAACCACGGCAACGCATACATGTATCTGCAGAGCTGCAGCAGGTACAGTCTGTCCTGCACAGCTTCAGACCAGCAGGAAAACATGAAAATACGGGTCGTTGCTCAGGTCAGGAAAGAGTTAATGAGGAAGAAGTCGGGCGACTAACCTGGTTACTATAACTAACTGGTAGAAATGTTTGGTTTGAGACTCTGCAGCAGGAATGTTGATGATAAATCCTGATTTATCGTAATAGCGCAGCATGCCGAACAGATAAACATGCCGCAGAAATCCAGTTTACTTCTGCTGACTTTCATTTCTTCCACTGCTGGAAGCAAACGTGAAGCTTCGTCGTTTGGTACATTTGTTATGTCTGGATTACCGGTATTATACAGTTTTATGTAAAACCCTCTTTCAGTTCTCAGGTTTTACTTCTCATGGCATGAAAACATCACCTGGTCCTCAGCAGGTCTCAGAGCTGTGCAGCGTTCAGGTGTGTCAACACCATGCCCAGGAGGAAAGACATCAGCAGAGATCAGCCATTAATGAACAATCTGGAGTCCATCGTTCTGGGTCAGACCCCAGACCTCCATCCAGACTCTCCAGGTCTCAGTAATACCCCAGACCTCCATCCAGACTCTCCAGGTCTCAGTCAGACCCCAGACCTCCATCCAGACTCTCCAGGTCTCAGTCAGACCCCAGACCTCCATCCAGACTCTGCAGGTCTCAGTCAGACCCCAGACCTCCATCCAGACTCTCCAGGTCTCAGTAAGACCCCAGACCTCCATCCAGACTCTGCAGGTCTCAGTAAGACCCCAGATCTCCATCCAGACTCTGCAGGTCTCAGTCAGACCCCAGACCTCCATCCAGACTCTGCAGGTCTCAGTACGACCCCAGACCTCCATCCAGACTCTCCAGGTCTCAGTAAGACCCCAGACCTCCATCCAGACTCTCCAGGTCTCAGTCAGACCCCAGACCTCCATCTCAGACTCTCCAGGTCTCAGTAAGACCCCAGATCTCCATCCAGACTCTGCAGGTCTCAGTCAGACCCCAGACCTCCATCCAGACTCTCCAGGTCTCAGTAAGACCCCAGACCTCCATCCAGACTCTCCAGGTCTCAGTAAGACCCCAGACCTCCATCCAGACTCTCCAGGTCTCAGTAAGACCCCAGACCTCCATCCAGACTCTCCAGGTCTCAGTAAGACCCCAGACCTCCATCCAGACTCTCCAGGTCTCAGTAAGACCCCAGACCTCCATCCAGACTCTGCAGGTCTCAGTAAGACCCCAGACCTTCATCCAGACTCTCCAGGTCTCAGGCAGACCCCAGACCTCCATCCAGACTCTGCAGGTCTCAGTAAGACCCCAGACCTCCATCCAGACTCTGCAGGTCTCAGTAAGACCCCAGACCTTCATCCAGACTCTCCAGGTCTCAGGCAGACCCCAGACCTCCATCCAGACTCTCCAGGTCTCTGTCAGCATGTTAAATGTCAAAGTTCATGACCGTCCAGATTAGAAGAATACTGTACCAGTATGAATCAATATGAACCAGCATGAATCAATATGAACCAGTATGAACCAATATGAACCAGCATGAATCAATATGAACCAGTATGAAACAACAATATGAACCAGCATGAAATCAATATGAACCAGAAACAATATGAACCAGCATGAATCAAATATGAACCAATATGAACCAATATGAACCAGTATGAACCAATTTGAACCAGTATGAACCAATATGAATCAGTATTAACCAGTATGAATCTATATGAACCAGTATGAACCAGTATGAACCAGCATGAATCAGTATGAACCAGTATGAATCAATTTGAACTAGTATGAACCAATATGAACCAGTATGAACCAATATGAACCAGTATGAACCAATTTGAACCAATATGAACCAAAAAAAAAAAAAATATGAACCAGTATGAACCAATTTGAACCAATATTAACCAGTATGAACAAGCATGAATCAATATGAACCAGTATGAACCAGTATGAACTAGCATGAACCAGTATGAAACAATATAAGCCAATATGAACCAGTATGAACCAACATGAACCAGCATGAACCAGTATGAACCAGTATGTCTTGCTTGGAAGGTGTCAGCACAGCTTTGGTTGGCAAAACCAGATCTGAACAAACCAGTAGACAGACCAGACCAGAGTGGACATGTTTGGTCCCTGAACGCGTCATAGCAGCTGTCAGCACGGCGGTGGAGATGATGATCTGGACTCCTTCATTATGGTGGAAGATGCAGGTCTACAACAGCATGAGGTGTTGACATGGTCCAGAGTCCAGACCTCTGAGATGCTGAGGTGGGACCTGAAGGACCAGGTGGTTTAATGTCCTGACATGTAAAAGCTGAGGAACGGTGTTTTCTCTGCTGGCTGTCCTGAGGTTTTCTGTTCCGTGTGGTCCTGCTGGTCTCGGTGTGGTGACCTGAGCTGTTTGCAGGTGGAGGGGCAGCATGTACCACGCTCTGGGCTACAGCAGCATCCTGGTGATGCAGGCAGCCATGACCTTCGAGCACAAAGACATCCAAACTGCCATGGCGACCATCAAGGAGGCGTTGCAGACCTGCCAGAGGTGAGTTTCTACTCAACTTTCAGCCTATCTAAAAATAATTCCAGACTTCCATCATTTTCTACATACTTTTATTCGTTTTTTCAGGCGATTGAAACTAGAAAGTCTTCAGTGTCAGTGCATCCACCCCACCACCCAGTTTTCACTATAATTAGCTAAAAAACTATTAAAATATTTAGTCTTTTAATGCTTTAAAATATCTCTGCAGGTTCAGAAAAAGGAACTCTGTGGTCGGATCTCTTTCCAGTCTGATTAGCAAGCAGTCCAACCTGCAGGAAGGTAGGCGTCCCGCCCACGCAGCCGACTCGTGCACCAAAGGAAGAAAATGCATTGAAAATGGCAGAAAGTGACTGTCCTGCTTACGTTTGTCTGCAGAGGAGATGCATGCAGAGATCTGCTACGCCGAGTGTCTCCTGCAGAAAGCTACGCTGACGTTTGTACAGGTCAGCATCTCGCTTTAAATCTGAAGCTTTGACATAAACATGGGGGGGGGGGGGGTGGGTGTTACTGTGGGGTTGTATCTCTCATATCTCAAGAGATACAACTACATTCTGCTCCGAGAGCAAAGATCCTAAAATATCCTTAACTCATCCAGAGAAGTTCATTTTGGACATCTGGCTGCCAGGTATCAGATTCTAGCAGGTATTAGCCAACATGTGGCTAATTCTAGTGTTTCTGACAACTTGATAACTTAACCAACAACTTAAAACCAAACATATTATAAGCAGCTTCAAAGCAAGTCAGTCTGTAGCAGCAGCAGCTGCACCCTAGTCACATGACTCTCAAAGGAATGCTGGGAAATGAAGTTCTTCCAGGATAACGGGAACATTCTGGCCCAATGGAACGACAAAATCTGGCGAGATTTTTTTACGGGACAAGGAGATCTCGCAAGATTTCATTCATAAAAATTCTGGTACTGTAAAACTGATGTAGATATTTTTCCAATATCCCATTTTAATGCCAATATCGGCCGATATTATTAGTTGGTTGACAATATCAGACATCTCCAGATGCAATTTCTTTTATTTCACACAAAAGAACAGAGATTATTTTGTATATAATATTGTATATACTTATTGTTCCATTACGAAATCTTGCAGGATTTTGCGAGTAGAAATATTGGTATGATAAAAACTGTTACCAACGTTTTCTGATATCACAATTTAATGTTGATATCAGCTGATCATATCTTTAGGCTGATTATATTGGACATCTCTTGTAAAGATTTATTTTAGACCAGTCGCAAATGCAGCCTACCCACAACAAAATTCTCCTGTTACATCAGCAAGGGTCCAGTGGGGAAAAGCAGTCCAGTAGAAAAGTTGGTCCACAGCATGTTTTCTATCTATAAGAAACCATTTTAGGTAATAGTCAGATCTTAGTGGGCAGAAGCGTTTTCTAGCCGACCCAGTCATTCTCCTAATCTGGCAGCACTGACTTTAGCTTAGCGTAGCGTAGTTGTTGTAATCTGGTGGTTCCAACTAGCACCACTTGGCGAAAGTGAACTAATTAACTTGAGATTTTTTTCCAATTACGTTTCATGACCGTACATTCTGATCAAGTACAAACGAGAAGCTGATTTCACATCAAATGACTGACTAGGTGGCATTCAACAGGGGTACGTGCTGCCTACTATCCGCGGTGCTTCCCTGTGATTGGTCTGTACTTCCGCGGCATATAGTTCTCCTATTGCTAAGAAACGCTTCTGCCCACTTGTCCAACTCAGGGGACTGCGGGGGAGGCTAAATGTCACCCAGGGGTGTCATATGCATTTAAGGTGTGATTGTTACAGAAATGGATTGTTATTTGACAGGAAAGATGGTCAGTTTATAGCAATCTGCCATTTTAGAAAATATAGCAGCCAGTACTCCAACGAGAATGAGAGGGAGATGCTCATCATGAGGATGGTTGAGTGAAATTTAAACTAAATAACAATTTGTCTCAATTTTCCAGGATGAGAACATGATCAGTTTTATTAAAGGAGGCATCAAGATCCGAACCAGCTACCAAATCTACAAGTGAGTGAAGGCAAACTGTTTAAGGTTGTTGTGACTAACCGGAAGAACAAATAAACTATTATTAGCTAACATTCAACTGGACGTTTACAGCCACGACTGTGGTCTCTGCTCAGCCTGACCTCAGTCTGCGTGTCGTCCAACAGGGATTGCCAGAATGTGCTGAATGTCACTCAGGACCAGGCCGAACAATCTGATTCGTTCAAACAGTTTGAGGGCGGAGTCAAGCTGGGGATTGGATCGTTCAATCTGGTAACTTTCAAAATGTACCGTAGACTTTAAAGTTCGGTGACATATAGCCCGGAATCAGTCCTGGCCTACTTTACTCCACCACTTATTGGTGGTAATTTGCCAAAATTAGCAGCATGTCATCAGCGTATTGGTGAACTCACAGATACAGAGTGATTGGTGGTGATTTATTTCATCAGTGTCTACCTCTAAAGTGATTTCTGTGTCTTTTTAGATGTTGTCTCTCCTCCCTCAGAGGATTTTAAGGTTACTGGAGTTTATTGGATTCTCAGGAAACCGGGTCAGTACAATATTAGTCTCAAAACCCACATCCTTTGATCCAGACTCAAAACTAAACTAGTAAAGTATGAACCCATTATTGTCCCTCTTTGTGTGCAGAGGTTTGGTTTATCTCAGCTGAGAGAGGGAGCCTCTACCAACAGTTTGCGTTCCATCCTCTCCGCTCTGACCCTCCTCTTCTACCACACATATGTTTCCTTAATACTGGGTAAGAAAAGCTTTTTATCCCCTTTTCTATTGGCAAAGTGTAACTATCTTTAGTCTTGTACTGATATTGTTGCACTGAATAAAAAAAATAAGTTGGACGTTTCACTTTTTACAGGTATCCAAGCTGTAAGATCAAATGTCAAACTTATTTTTTAATATTTTCTTTGATAAGGAACCGGGGAGGGGAATTTGGTGGAGGCTGAAGCTCTGCTGGAACCATACCAACACAAATACCCCAAAGTAAGTCAACCAGGACACAATGAAAGATGCGTGATTATGTGTGAATAAAACAAGAAGAATTCAAAAATAGTGCAGAAAGTGAATCAGACTTTTTTAATGTTGAATAATTATTACCAATATTGTGTGTGTTTATTCCTTTTAGGGTTCCATTATTCTTTTCTACTCGGCTCGTATTGCCGCCCTGCGAGGAAACTTTGAGAAGGTTTGCACATTCATACATCCGACATAGTCCTTAACTTCGATTCAGCTATCATTAGCTTTTAAAATTAGCTTTGTCAAAATGCCTTTGGAAAGAAAACATAGAAATACAAGAAATATTCGCCCTTGAACCCTCACAATTCTTGTAAATATATATACATATATACATATTTATTTTTTTATTTATTTATTCAGAGACATTTATTTAAAATGTTAAAATTCCTAAATTTAAAATATTTCAATGTTCTAAAAAATTTACATTCATGTTTGAATGTTTGATTTGTCACTTTCTATTTTCTAGTAACTATTGATTAAATTTGACCATTCCCTTAAAATCTGTCTGTCTGTCTGTCTGTCTGTCTGTCTGTCTGTCTGTCTGTCTGTGTGTCTGTCTGTCTGTCTGTGTGTGTGTGTGTGTGTGTGTGTGTGTGTGTGTGTGTGTGTGTGTGTGTGTGTGTATATATATATATATATTAGGGGTTAAACACTACAGGTGTGTATCGAATCGTGACCACCATGTATCAGATATTGAATAATGCAGAATTTTTTATTTATTTGATCAATTTCGGACGTAATCGAACGTTCGAAGTTGTAATCAAACGTGGATCTGCGTTCGATTACACTCAGTTCTGGTGTTTGGAACTACTTTGGGTTCCATGTTATTTATGACCCTGATGGTAAGCTGTTGTTATGAAAAAAATTTTGTTTATTTGAAAAAGTATCAAACCGTGACACTTAAGTATCGAACCGAACCATGGAGTTTTTGGTATTGTTGCACCCCTCATATATATATATTTATGTACATATATATTTATATACACACACACATACATATATATACATATATATACATATGTATATATGATTTTTTTTTATTTTTTTTTCCCAAAATATTCGCAAATTTTTCTTTGGTTTTAAAAGTTTTGAAAAAATGTTTTCACTTTCAAGTGAATCTTTGTTACAGTACTAAACAAACAAGTCTTTGAAGATTATGCCACCACATTTAACTACAATCCTGCAGCTGTTTTCATGCTTTAAATGTTTTTTAATTAGAAAAAATTCATCACCTTGGTGAAATTCTGAAAACGATTTAAAGACAAATTACAGGCTCAGCTTCTGACTGCAGTTTTATTTTATACTGAGTAAAATTTGATCTCGTATTTCCAGCTTTATGTGAAAATGTGTTTCATCTCTTGCGTTGTCGGTCCTTGACCAGCCTGGTGACATGTTGATGCCTTATTTCAGGCCCGTGCGCGGTACGAGGAGTGCATCAGCAGCCAGCAGGAGTGGAAGCAGATCCACCACCTGTGTTACTGGGAGCTGATGTGGACCCACTCGTACCAGCAGGAGTGGCAGCAGGCGTACCGCTACGCTGACCTGCTGTGCAAGGAGAGCCGCTGGTCCAAGGTAAACTCACTGAGTAAACACCCACGCGCTGTTGCAACAGCTCTAGCATGAATATAGGACAAACTTTCAGCCTTGAACCCTTTTGTTGGTGAAGTATTTCCAATATTTATTTTTCCAATATTATCTATAGATCAATATTAGCTTATGAAACAACAATTTAGCTTAAAAAAGCTGCTTAATTGATATCTTGTGCACTCTGTAGGCTATCTATGTGTACCAGAAGGCAGCCATCCTGAGCATGATGTCAGAGGAGGAGGTGAAGAAGACGGGGGAGGACATTATGGAGCTTTTTAGGTGAGTCGCTGTTTAACATACAGTATATGTAAAGGAGACAGTAATTTAACTGCACCTTGCTTATCAACAACCTCAGTGAAGTAAAAAGTATCAACATGTTGGAATAACTTCATAACATTTTGAGATAATGGATATCATGGCTTAAAAAACAAAGACCTCACCTCTCCAGTTACAAGACATAACAGCAAACAGGACGCGTTTGCAAGACAGGAAAAAAATCAGCCGTCAGTGAAATAAGATGAAATTGAAAAAAGTAATAATAAATAAAAATTCTATGAAAATTATGACATTAATTTTGAATTTTGGTTTGAAAGAAATATTAAAAACAACCACACAAAAAATATAACAAGTAAACAAGCATGATGGGGCTCCAAAGCTAAAATGTTGTTGAGCAACACTTTGATGCAATCACTGCAATCAGCTGTTTTCTGTGACGTCCAATCAGACGTCTGCACCTGTTGACAGGTATGTTGGTCCATGTTCATGGAAAAGGTGCTCTAATGTGTCTGGGACTATTTTGTTTGTTTGTTTTTTATTTTTATTGTTTCCAACCACAATTCAGAAGCAATATTTTCTGTCACTAAATTACAATTTTGTAAATTTTTATTTATTATTAGTTTCTTTAGTTTCTTGTTATTTGAATTACTATTTTCAATTTAGCCTTTTCTTAAATGGGAGGGTATGAATTTTGACGACTGTAGGGATGCAATATATAAAAAAATTTAACCAATAACTGATAAGTTTCTGCTTCTTATGGCCGATACCGATGTTAAAGCTGAAAATGGTGTAATTCCTTGTGCAAAATAAGAAAAATACTTCTGTCTGTTCTTGTATAAAAATCAATTAAAAAAAATAAATAAATAAAAAAATAAAATAAGAAGAATACTTCTGCTGCAGATCCAGTAGTTGCCCAAGACAACATAAAGTTGCACGGTGGGCGTGCACAGATTAAAAAAAAAGAAAAACAAACAAACAAAACTACATTCTGCAACAGCACCTGTTTTATATCGGTTTATTATATTGATAACTGTTTCATTTACATTTTGATATTTCTGTAACACGTATCCTCGTTTCAGGGAGCTTTTTAAGATCTGGCAAAGGTCAACAGATGAAAACTAACCTTTTGGCTAAATCTGATGTATCAAGAAAATTTTCTTTTCTTTTTATTGGCTCTGTCCATATGAAATAAACAAATATCAACTGGTATCAGGTCGATATCGATGTTCAAATCTGAGTACAACAGTAGCATTAATTCTCATTTACTTCTGGAGTGTTGAACAGACACTAGCGGAAGGCCAACACCAGAGGATCAGGTCACTATAAGCCACATCACAGACAGAACAGCAGGAGAAATCAGACACACGAATTCACATGAATTATTAAATCAGAAAACATGATCTACGCTGCGCAGTTCCTGTTTCAGTCTGCTGGCTCATCTGGAGCTCCATCAGGTCTCCAGTTATGTAATCCTGAAGTCTGAAATGTTGTGGTGATGCTGTTGGGCTGGTGAAGTCCAGTCATCTGCACGGAGGGCATCCAGGCAGAAAACCTACAAACTAAAGTCTCTGACACACACATTGATTTCCCTCTGATGGACCATCTTTCTACAACTCTTCATGCTTTTTCGGAATATTTTTCACCCATCAGGCTCGTAATGATAAAACTAGTTTGTCATGTGCTTCTGCATTAATATTTTCAATCTCTTCAGCTTCAAAGTTGTGAAAAAATTGCAGTCAGAGTTAAAGGACAATCATGATTACTGATAATGAGAATAACTGAAATATGGAAAATGATGAGGACCACTGAAGAAAAAAATAACATTCTGAGACAAAAGTCAGGATTCTGACTTTAATCTCAGAATGCTGCCTTTTCTCAGAATTGACCTTTTTAAAGAATTCTGACTCTTTTCAAAATACTGATTTATTTTAAAGTCAGAATTCTGACTTTTTCCAGAACGTTTTCTTTCCAATTTCCGGAGATTTTTCTCCAATTTCTGAAAAAGTCTGAAATCTGAGAAAAAAAATGTAAGGATTCTGATTTTACTTTTCAAAATTCAGACTTTTTCATAAATTGAAAAAGAAATAAAAATCTCTCGAACCTTTTACAAAACCTTTTTCAGAAAAAAAAAGAAGTTCTGGACATAAGTCAGAATTATGATAAAAAAATATATATTTTTTTTTTTGGAGAATTTTTTTTGTCAATTTCTGAAAAAGTCATAATTCTGAGGGGAAAAGGTAATAATTGTGGTTTTATCCCAGAATTCTGACTTTTTCAGAAATTGAAAAATACATCTCCCGAAATTTTAAAAAAATGTTTTTGGGGGGGAAAAAGTCAGAGTTCTAAGATTAAAGTTAAAATTTGGATTTTAATCTCAGAATTCTGACTTTTTTCAGAAATTGAAAAAATAAATCTCCAGATTTTTTTTTTTCGATGTTCTGGAAAAAGGTCAGAGTTCTGACTTTTTCCCTGAATTTTTCCCCCTCAGTTGCCCTAATCATCTTCCATACTGATATCTATTTTTTGTTGAGTGAAAATATTTTCAAAGATGGAAGTAAAGACACAGGTATCATGAATGTTTACTTTGTGTGTTATTGCACATTTTGAGGCTTCAGTTGAATATTTAAAAAGTGAGAACATTTTTAGAGATTGCACACATTTTTTTTTTAAAGGGAGATGTCTGAAAAGTAAATCTGGGAAGTGAGGACATTTGGAGAAGTCTGAAAATACAACAGGACTTAATTTAAGCCATTTATCCCATTAGGGGACTTATTTGACATATTTGTAGGTTGAGGTGCTAAAGATACTTTAGGTCCATGAAACTCCATAATCCAGCGAGTTTGAGGTAAAACTTTTCTTTGCCTCTTTTTTTGCTTTACTTGGTTCAGAGACAAGACATGAGAATCCATGTCGGAGAATAAAATGTGTTTGTGTGTGCAGGCAGGTGGAGGGCCTCAAACAACGTCTGGCTGGAAAGTCAATTCCCACAGAAAAGTTTGCAGTGAGG
The DNA here is from genome assembly GCA_023101725.1 of Atherinomorus stipes. Classification (NCBI taxonomy): domain Eukaryota; kingdom Metazoa; phylum Chordata; class Actinopteri; order Atheriniformes; family Atherinidae; genus Atherinomorus; species Atherinomorus stipes. Next base: position 114,566 of record JALJCO010012369.1, read on the forward strand.
AAGTCCAGACGCTATAAAGCCTCTAAACCCGTCCCCCTGGTCATCCCTGCACTGGTACGACACCTTTCCATCATTTATCAGCTACGTATCATTGGCATTAAAACGAACAGTGGTCTGTTAGAAAGATAGCGGTTTAAGATCGTAAATAATTTTTTTCTGTCTCTGTAGGAGATGATGTATGTTTGGAACGGTTTCACCATCGTTGGGAAAAGATCCGACTACACAGAGTCTCTGCTGGTTACCATAGAGACGGCTGAGGAGCAGCTTCGGGATGATCCCAGTAAGCATCATGCTACAAGTACTGCACCATGATTAGAGGGGTTCTACAAGGCTCTTTACTGGGCCCACTACACTTTCAGTTTATTCTGCATGTAGCAATGAGCAAAAATTTAGGATAATATGGATATTTCTGTGATTAGTAGAACGAGTAATAGAACTGTAATTAGAGGAGTTCCACAGGGCTCTGTACTGGGCCCACTACACTTTCAGTTAATTCTTCATGTATCAATGAGCAAAAATGTAAGATAATATGGATATTTCTGTGATTAGTAGAATGACTTGTAGAACTGTAATTAGAGGAGTTCCACAGGGCTCTGTACTGGGCCCACTACACTTTCAGTTTATTCTTCATGTATCAATGAGCAAAAATGTAAGATAATATGGATATTTCTGTGATTAGTAGAATGACTTGTAGAACTGTAATTAGAGGAGTTCCACAGGGCTCTGTACTGGGCCCACTACACTTTCAGTTTATCCTTCATGTATCAATGAGCAAAAATGTAAGATAATATGGATATTTCTGTGATTAGTAGAATGACTTGTAGAACTGTAATTAGAGGAGTTCCACAGGGCTCTGTACTGGGCCCACTACACTTTCAGTTTATTCTTCATGTATCAATGAGCAAAAATGTAAGATAATATGGATATTTCTGTGATTAGTAGAATGACTTGTAGAACTGTAATTAGAGGAGTTCCACAGGGCTCTGTACTGGGCCCACTACACTTTCAGTTTATCCTTCATGTATCAATGAGCAAAAATGTAAGATAATATGGATATTTCTGTGAATAGTAGAACAAACTCTGCTACAGCAATTAAGCTTTTACTTCCAGCGTATGAGAGAATGGCATTGCTGGAATTTTAAGCTGTAAATAAACTCTTTCAGAAACTAGTTGTGTTTAGGATTATTTAAACTTACTATAATCCAAATCAACATTGAAATGCTACAAAAAATTCAGTTTGTTTTTACCTGTTGTGAACCGAACCTTGTGAATAAAACAACAGTTTGGACAGAAATGATGGAACAGAAAGTGTTTTCAGAATGCAAGTTGAAGAAGGAGAAGCTGCTAAATGCCTGTTTGGGCTGAACAGCTCATTGCAGCTGAAACTGATTTATTACTGCAGGACTTTTACAGGGACGTTCTCACCCGTCTGTTTTAGTAAATCCAGGTGTTGACTTCTGTTTAGGCCAGCTGTATATAATGACTGTTTCAGGAGCTAGAGGCCTTTTGATGACATATTGTGATTTCTAGAGGTTTGGTCTCAGAATATGGGTCTTTGAGGTCTGAGGAGGTTAAATGTGTATGTGGTCCTGCATTTAAGTTGAGGTGGAAGCAGCATTCACCAGGTCTCAGTAGTGTTTCTGGAACGTTGGCATGCTGGTTCAGTGTTACATCTCTTGCGGTCCGTCTCCTTCAGATCCGTCAGAGTTTCACCCAGATGACAGCTGCCTGGTCCAGATGTTGAAGGGGCTCTGTCTGAAACATCTGGGGAGGTTGCTGCAGGCCGAGCTCTGTTTCACACAAGTCCTGTCCAGGTAACGCACACATAAAGGCAACCATCCAGGTTTACACTTTTAACTGCTTCCTTTCTCAGTGTGACAGACGGTCTCTCCTGTTTGCTTCCAGTGAGAGTCGTATCAGATACGATCACTACCTGATTCCCTTCACTCTCTATGAGCTGGGTCTGTTGTATAAACAGCAGGGAGACTTTATCAAGGCCACCACGTACATCGAAAATGCCAAGTAAGTTTTGTTTACCTTTACGGAATCACATTTACTTCAAAAAACACTGAAAAACACACCAATATATATATATATAATGTGTGTATATGCTGTGCGTATACAGATCTCCTCAAAATTATTCATACCCTCCAATTAAAGAAGAAGAGAAACAGTTGGCAGTGAAATAATTTGAAATTGGCAAATAATTAATTGAAATTTTTCTGAAAATCATATTGATTTTGAATTGTGGTTTACCAGAAATATTAAAAACAAAAAAATAAAACAAGTAAATAAGCATGATGGGTTCCTAATAAAATATTTTGTTAAACAACCTCGAGGCAATCACTGCAATCAAGTGTTTTTTGTAACTTTAAATGAGACCTATTGACAGTCCCACTGTTCATGAGAAAAGTGTTTTAATATTAGTTTTAACCACAATTCAAGAGCAATATTTTATTTCTCTAAATTATAATTTTGTAATTTTTTTGAGCTGACATGGTGATGCATTCCATATTTTTGTACCAGTCACTGGAAAAGACGGCTGACCACATGTTGTTCAACAGTTTAAATTTCTCTCCTCGTAAGTGGAAACCAAGTTCAGGACTTAAAAACTAAATGTGGTGGTTGGAGGGTATAAATAGTCTGACGAGGCCGGTTGGTGAGTTACTTCCTAGAACACAGATGGTTGTTATTGTTGTCTGTACATTCATACATGAACCAGCTGTATCCCTTCATGTAGTCGTCATCTTTACACGCTTTTATTTACCCGGATATGTTTCTGTCTCAAAATATTCACTTACCTTTAAAAATGAATCTCTAAGTCTGCGTAGTTCTCTTTAGCTTTGTAAGTATTTATACATGTTCAGTAAGTTTCTATAATCCTTTAATCTTTTCATGTAGTACATACAGTTTTCATTCCATCTATGTTACAGTATAAACTGCATGTTTGTGTTTTACACATATATATTTCCGCCATAATTTACTTTGTCTTGTGTCTGCATTTACGTCTCAGAAGTATGTAAATACACAGTTATGTTAGGAAATAACACGGTTTTCTTCAAGCGTGTTACAGTTTATGACAGTCCAGTTAGAGGAGGACTGAACCGGTATGTCTTACTGGGAAGTGTTGCAGACTTCTGGAACAACGTTGGACAGACCAGATCAGAGAGGACATGTTTGGTCAGAGTGGCGGTTAACCCTGTAGTGTCTGAATTTATATAAAAACAAATATGTTTTTTTAAAAGAAGAAAACAAAAAGGAAATTAAAAGTAAAACATTGACAAATAAAAATAAACAAAAAACAAATAAAATAATGATAATAAAATAAATAAATAAATAAAAAAAAGAAAATACAATTACATATTTAATTAGTCAATAATCAATAAAAGTATATAATAAATTCTCAATGTAAAACTAAATGCTTAAATAGAAGTGGGGGGAAAATAAACAAATAAATAAATTGGTTTGATAAAAAAAGAACCAGAATCGAGGCCTGAGGTAGTGAAACACGGTGGTGGAGGGATGATGGTCTGGGCTCCATCTGTATAGGTTATCATGGTATCATGCACAGTCATGTGACAGACTGATACGACAGATTGTTTATTCTATCAGTTTGCAGCCCTGCAGAGCTGTTCACAGCTGTTTCTTCATCTCTGCTCCTCTTCTTCATCCTGTTGCACAACGACGCGACACACCTGTCCACCTCGTCCACGTCTGCTGAAACACCTGCATGTCCCTGATTACAAGCTTGAGTTGGCGTCTCTAACATGCTCGGGGGCCCCGGAGGCCCGAGCGACGCGGTCAGGAATGACAAGCATGTTCTGTGGTGGTGGAATGTGGACGCGAGGCCGTCATGCTGGTTCCCTTCAGTAAACTAACAGCATTTCTGCTCTGTGCTTTTCTGCCGAGTTTCCTGCAGCTCAACCAGGACAAACACAGCTCTTAGTCATCGTCCTGACGGCAAGAGACGGAAACTTTTACCTAAATTATGAGATTTTAAACCATCACAGGGTGGAAACAACCTGGGCGAGTTTACTTTTATTCCTCACATAGAAAATGTTACTAAGATAGTTTTTTATCCTCTTAAGAATATGCTTTTATCTCTGGTCTTCCCAGAACGATCACGTCTAACTTACAGCTACTCCAGAACTCAGCAGTGAGAGTCCTTATCAGGAAACACATTACACTGGTTTTAATTCACCGCATTGGCTCCCCGTGTGTTTCAGGATCGATTTTAAGCTTCTTTTACTAGTTTTTAAATGTCTTAACATCTTGGACCATCTTGTCCGACTTGCTTTAATCACATCAGCCCTCATGGACCCGAAGGTCCTCTGGTAGCAGCCTGTTAATCCCAAGAGTGAGATCTAAAACCCACATGGAGACTGCATTTAGCCATTATGGCCCCCACCTAAGGACCAGCCTGCCAGAGGACAACAGGACCACAGAGACTGATGTTTCTAAGAATAGACTCAAGACTCACCTTTTTAATTTGGTTTTTAACTGATTTTTTTTTTTACTCTTTTATTGCTTTTGTTTTCAATTTTTAATCTCTAACGTTTTTAGGACGGTGGAAAGTGAGGACATTTTTGCAAAGTGAGGACATTTTGGCTAGTCCACACAGAAAAGCCTAAAGAAAAACCCATTTTTGAGGGTCAAGACTTGATTTTAGAGTTTAGATTAGATTACAGTTGTGTGAAAACGTGTTTTCCCCCTTCCTGATATCCTATTTGTTTGCATGTTTGTCACACTTATATGTTTGAGATCATCAAACAATTGTAAATATTAAACCTCCAAACCCCCATGGCCACTCATCTTTGCAGAATTGTTGTAATTCAGCCACATTGGAGGCTTTTCCAGCATGAACCGCCTTTTTAAGGTCATGCCACAGCATCTCAATGGGATTCAGGTGGGGACTTTGACTAGACCACTCCAAAGTCTTCATGTTGTTGTTCTTAAGCCATTCAGAGGTGGACTTGCTGGTGTGTTCTGGATCATTGTTCTGCTGCAGAACCCAAGTGCGCTTCAGCTTGAGGTCACCAACAGATGGCCGGACGTTCTCCTTCAGGATTTTTTGGTAGAAGCAGAATTCATGGTTCCATTTACCACAGCAAGTCTTCCAGCAGCAAAACAGCCCCAGACCATCACACTAAAACCAACATATTTTACTGTTGCTATGATGTTCCTTTTCTGAAATGCCGTGTTACTTTTACGCCAGATGTAATGGGACCTACACCTTCCAAAAAGTTCCACTTTTGTCTCGTCAGTCCTCAGAGTTTTTTCCCAAAATCTTGGGGATCATCAAGATGATTTCTGGCTAAACTGAGACGAGCCTTTATGTTGTTTTTGCTCAGCAGTGGTTTTGGTCTTGGAACTCTGCCATGCTGTGGTTTTGTGTTGCAGTTTCATGTATGAAAGTGTTTCATAAGTCAAACCGGATGTGATTCATTTCTGCTTCTCTCCTTCAGGACGAACTACAAGGACTACTCCATGGAGTCCAGGCTGCACTTCCGGATCCACGCTGCTCTCAGCAGCCTGAAAGGATCGCCCGTCGGCACGCCATAGAACCCCGACGCAGCCCTCTCTGCAGCCGTTAGCTCAGCCGGATGACCAGGCGTCGGGGTTCCACCTGGATACTTCACATACTTTATGTAGTTTTTACCTTATTTATTCTTCCAGCAGCTTGGAAAGATGAGATTACTTTATCTTGCACTTCTTCAACAGACTCGGGCTTCCTAAAAACATCTGTCAGTGGGAGGTGCCGTCAGTCCATCGCTTGTTTAATCAGTGTACTGAGAGATTTTTTTTTTGTCTAAACGCAAAAGCACAACATAAAACACCCATCAGACCAGGTCGGATCCACCAAGACATGCAGGGAACCACCAAACCAGTGGTTTAACCTCCCACTCTTCAGCTTCCCTGCATTTCTGTGTGATTGAACCATAAATTAAATCTCTCCTGTTAAAACCTGGAATCAGAAGCAGATCGTGGCCTGTTGCCAGGCAGATTATCATCTCTGAGAAAGTGTTTATTTATCAGAGAATCAGATAAGAACGAGTCATTCAGCTGCACAGACAGGCTTCATCTTTTCTTTGCCTTTTTCATTTCCTATTAGAGCATCAGGCCACACATGCGCACACCACAGAGACGTGCACGTGCAATCGCAGCCTTTTCACCGTCGGTGGCTTCAACGACCCGAACGCAGCGTAACGGACTCATTCCAAGCGTGCACGTGCAGGACGACCTGCATCTGGAGCAGAGGACACACTAAACGCTGTCATCGCACATTTTTAGCAGCAATAGTCGAGTTTGTGCGGTTTAGACGTCGTCGTTCGTCCAGTCGGTTCGTGTGCGTCTGTGTTCAGTAGGGTCCAGACTCCCCCGTGGCTCCTCTGACCCGTGACCGGGACAGAAGGCGGAGCTAAAGCAGCCTTCACAGACTCCCCAAACGCTGGGCGAGGAACCGCTCCGTCAGACCAGATATGCGTCGTTAAAAGATAACTTTCTTTTTTTCAACCTGGACCTGATTTCTGGGAGTTTATACGTGCATTTACTCACCGGTAAAATATCTGCATCACTTTGAGGCGATATTTACATTAGAGTTGCACCGATCCGATACCAGGATTGGATATCCGCTCCGATACTGACAAATTAGCTGGATCGGATATCGGATGAAAGTGGCCGATCCAGTCATTTCTGTTTTTATTAACATCATAAAAAATTTACATTTTGTTATTTGGTAATAAATCAAATGAAGTACATTTATATATATATATATATATATATATATATATATATATATATATATATTTTTTTTTTTTTTTTTTTTAAAACGAGGCTAAATGTTGATGTCCAGGGGCAAGATATACAGTTCATTCATCCAACAGTAGTATCAGATTGGTATCGGTCGATACACTCAGCCCAGGTATCGGTGTTGGATTGGATCAGAAAAAACTGGATTGCTGCATCTCTAATTTAGATTGGTTCTTTTTTTTTTTTCCATATTTTGATAAAGGGCTTAATTAAGACGTCAGATTTTAAAAATTAGAATTTTCTCCCCATCTTTTCTTAAAAATATCACTCAAAGGACTGCAAAGTGATGCAGAAATTTTACCTGTGAGAAAATGCACGTATAAACTTCTAGAAATAAGGTCCAGGTTGAAAAAAAAAAAAGAAAGTTATCCTTTAAAGTCCTTGTCAGATATTGAGATTACTAACCACTTTCGGGGTGGTGTTGCGTCACATTTGGCATCAATAATGTTATTTTTTTCTTCTACATTTAAACACAGAAACAAGCCGCAGTCTCTTATTCACCACATAAACCAGGAAAACAGCTGTTTCACTGATTTCCTGACAAGAAAAACAATAGGAATCCTATGAAGAGGGTAAAATAACGGCTGCAGAATGTTTTCAGCTGACCGTGATCCAGGAAGGACGTCGTCTCAATCGTCACCGTCGCTGCTGATGTTAACCATGAGGAAATGAAGGAAAATGAATCTGAGAACGAGTCTGAGCTGAGGTTATCTGTTCGGCCGTTGCTATGGGAGCAGCTCTGCCTCTGGAAGACAAACCTCTCCGCGCACCTGCCCCAGCCCTGGCCCCGGCCCGCACCCTGCCCCCATGCCTAGCCACCGCCTCCACGCCCACGCGCGCAGCCCCTGCCCCTGCCGCCGCACCCATGCCTCTGCGCCCCAGCCCCTGCCTCCGCGCCCCTGCCTCCACGCCCATGCATGCAGCCCCAGCCCCTGCCTCGACGCCCCTGCCGCCGCACCCATGCCTCTGTGCCCCAGCCTCCACACCCCCGCACGCAGCCCCTGCCCCCATGCCCAGCCACTGCCTCCACGCCCCTGCCACCGCACCCATGCCTCTGTGCCCCAGCCTCCACACCCCCGCACGCAGCCCCTGCCCCCATGCCCAGCCACTGCCTCCACGCCCACGGGCGCAGCCCCTGCCGCCGCACCCATGCCGCCGCACCCATGCCTCTGCGCCCCAGCCCCTGCCTCCGCACCCCTGCCTCCACGCCCACGCATGCAGCCCCTGCCCCTGCCTCCGCGCCCCTGCCGCCGCACCCATGCCTGTGTGCCCCAGCCCCTGCCTCCACGGCCCCGCCGCAGCACCCACGCCTCTGTGCCCCAGCCCCTGCCGCAGCACCCATGCCTCTGTGCCCCAGGCTCCACACCCCCGCACGCAGCCCCTGCCCCCATGCGCAACCCCTGCCTCTGCGCCCTGTCCTCCGTGCCTGTTCTGAAAACACTAAAAACTTCACTCTCCCTGTTTTCTAGCTCGTAAACTCGGCCGGTGAACGAAGGAAGATGGCCTTTTTTCTCTCTTTTCTTACTCTTGTATTTATCCCAGAACATACTGGAAGTTATTTAGATCAAACGCGTACATGAAGAGCAACTTTAAGCTTTATTTTCATCATTAAAAGAAGCACAATCATCCCAGCCACGTCCAACAGGATCTCTCATGCGAACAAGAATAGTTTCACTGCATGACGTGTAAATCTCCTCTAAATGAGTTTGTTTAGTCTTTAAATGGCTGGAAATGAAACTTTATGACATCTTTGCTTCCATTTTAAAGGTGGGGGTGCAGGCTCGGCTGAGTCCTACTTGAATAAATGCGACCACCCGAATCGTTGGCATTCTCCACATAATGAATGTATCCACCTGAAGACCAAATTATGTGTGTGTGTGTTTGCTTCGTTTTCCTGTGCCTGTAAATGTTTGGATGTAGTTTCTTTACATCTTCATGTGACCTGAAAGTCGCTCTGGTGATGATTTACTGGCGACTGCGGTTGTGCTTTAAAGATGGGAGAAAGGAGGAGGTGTGGCGGTGAAAAATGTCGACTCAGCAGGACGTCCACGTCTGTCGCTGCTTCGGCAACGCTGAGGTCCGAATATCCCAGCAGGGAAAATGTTGTAGTTGCTTTAGTATGCATGAAAAACCAGTGTAAGATGATGTCATCAACTTGTCTGGCCAATAACATTGAGCCTGATTTTCAGCAAATCCTGAAACTTGAGCAGCGAGTTGTGACTTCTGAGGTACATAAAGGTACTACACTATGTTAGTATCCAGCACACAGGTGCAGGGTCCCGTCCAGGATAGCACTGATCCTCCACTATGCAGTGTCCTGTCCATGATGGCACGGATGCTCCACTATGCAGGGTCCTGTCCAGGATAGAACATATGCTCCACTGTGCAGGGTCCTGTCCAGTATAGCACGGATGCTCCACTATCCAGGGTCCTGTCCAGGATAGCATGGATGCTCCACTGTGCGGGGTCCCGTCCAGGATAACACGGATGCTCCACTGTGCAGGGTCCCGTCCAGGATAGCACGGATGCTCCACTGTGCAGGGTCCCGTCCAGGATAACACGGATGCTCCACTGTGCAGGGTCCCGTCCAGGATAACACGGATGCTCCACTGTGCAGGGTCCCGTCCAGGATAGCACGGATGCTCCACTGTGCAGGGTCCCATCCAGGATAGCACGGTTTCTCCACTATCCAGGGTCCCGTCCAGGATAACACGGATGCTCCACTGTGCAGGGTCCTGTCCAGGATAGGGTTGGTTCTCTGAGGGTCCTGGAGTTCCTGCATCAGGTTTTATTCCCGTGGACGGAAACACGGACAGAACAGGCAATTTAATGTCTTGATGGAAACAGGTCTTAAGTCCCATTAACACCCTAGTGAGGACATTGAAGTGGGAACAGTAGACGTCGCATGTCTTATGGACGTCAGTGGGACGTCCTTGGTGTGCTGGATGCTGAACATCAGAATAATGTCCTACATAAAGAGAATTTTAGCCTCTATGCCAGATGTTAGTCACCATTTGATGATGGAACCTGTTGAAGTTGATGTCTTTCATTGCCACAAAGGTTGCAGGTTTGAGTCCGTGTGTCTTTCTGTCAGTGCCTCTGTGTTTAACCGTAACGCCGTTTTCTGGACCGCATGTTATTAACTACGTGTACTCATTAATTTTCCAGTTGACGATGTTGCTGTATGTCGTGTGCTTTACAGCAGTTTCAGGCTTCATGGTTAGGTGCTGATCATGCGGTGCAATAAAACGAATAAAGATTAATATTGTTCATTTTGACCATGTTTGTGTTTATTTAGTCTTTTTGTATTTGTCAACGACGCATCATCCATCCAAGAGTTTCAGATGTACAAACACAACAGAGGAGTTTTTTAATCCCCACATTCCTGAACCAATAATCCAGGCTGTCCTGCTAGTCTAAGAAAAGTGCTTAGCTTTAAAGGTACAGTATGTAAGAATTATTGACATCTAGTGGCAAAGATGGGTATTTGAAAGAAAAGATATTTTATATTTCTTTGGCTTTACACAGAAAATCCAATTTAAAATCAAGTTCTTAGATATCAAGAGATAATTTCCCTATATGTCAGTGTATTGCCTTTAAAGGTGTCCGATATTGTCGGCCTACCAATATTATTGGCCGATATTGGCATTAAAATGGGATATCGTTTTATGGTGTCAGTATTTTTATGAATGAAATCTTATGAGATCTCCTTGTTCCGTAACAAAATCTTGTGAGATTTTGTTGTTCCTTTGGCCCAGCATGTAGAAAAATCCCTGTTATGCATTTAAAACCAAGTTCTTAGATATCAAGAGGGAGTTTCCCTCTTTCTTATCGTATTGCGTCTACAGATGTCTAATATTGTCAGCTTACCAATATTATCAGCTGATATCGGCATTAAAATGGGATATCGGAAAAATATCTGGATCGGTTTCATGGTACCGATATTTTTATGAATGAAATCTTGTGAGATCTCCTTGTTCCATGTTGTTCCATGAGTCCAGCATGTATAAAAGTTCCTGTTATCCTGGAAGAACTTCATTTCCCAGCATTCCTTTCAGAGTCATGTGACTACGGTGCAGCTGCTGCTGCTACAGACTGACTTGCTTTGAAGCTGCTAGTATCTGATATATGGTAGTATCTAATACCTGCTAGTATCTGATATACGGTAGTATCTAATACCTGCTAGTATCTGACATATGGTAGTATTTAATACCTGCTAGTATCTGATATGTAGTAGTATTTAATACCTGCTAGTATATGATATATGGTAGTTTCTAATACCTGCTAGTATCTGATATGTAGTAGTATTTAATACCTGCTAGTATCTGATATATAGAAGTATCTAATACCTGCTAGTATCTGATATATGGTAGTATCTAATACCTGCTAGTATCTGATATATGGTAGTATCTAATACCTGCTAGTATCTGATATATAGTAGTATTAAATACCTGCTAGTATCTGATATATGGTAGTATCTAATACCTGATATATGGTAGTATCTAATACCTGCTAGTATCTGATATATGGTAGTATCTAATACCTGCTAGTGTCTAATATATGGTAGTATCTAATACCTGCTAGTGTCTAATATATGGTAGTATCTGATACCTGGCAGCCAGATGTCCAGAATGAACTCCTCTGGCTGAGTTAAGGAGAATTTGGGATCTTTGCTCTTGGAGCAGAATATAGTTGTGTTTCTCAAAATATGAGATACAACCTCACAGTTCGCTGTAAATGTCGGTACCGGTTGATATTGGATATCGGAATTTAAGAGTTGGACAATATCGGTATATCGGATATCTGTTTAAAAAAAAAAGGCTATATCAAACACCCCTGATATTTACAGTTTATCACCATATATCAGTTTATTGTAGTGCAAAAGGTGTCCACCAGGGGGCAGAAGACCAGCATCAGATTGTGTTCAACAGGGTTTTGAGCAAAGTTTTTATCATAAAGTGATGCAAAAGATTAAAAAAAAACTTTTAAGTGATGGATTTAGCATGAAAGGGTAATCTAACATAATCTAATCTTCATCATGAGGATAAATCAGGTTCAGACCTCAACCTGCAGCATTGACTGTGGAAAAATAAACAATGACAGACAATAAAAGAGTAGTAGGCCTACTTAATGATAGAGGTGTAACGATTCGCTTAATGATTGATTCATTTCACAATTCATTGTTTCTGATTTGATTCATAGACAATATTATTTTTTTTAGAACAATACAATAATATTTGATTCAGTGACTTGAAATCGAATCAAAAACCATGAATTGTGATATGAATCGAATCGTTAAACCCGTAATTATTAAGAGTGTAAGCAAATGTGACATTCATTCATTCATTTATTCATTTCAAACTAAACTTAAAAGCAAACGCTCACATTTGGGACACGAAAAATAAAAACTTTGTGGTTCGAAAATGAGTTTTGGATGAAGTTTAGAAAACTGATCAGGTCCAAAAACATTAATAAGTCAGAACTTAAATGAAACATTTGCTGTAATATCACAAAAAACTCTTTACACAACACACCGTACTTTATGAGAACAAAACTGTCAAAAAATTATTGTCCTCAGTAAAAAAGTACAGTGATTATTAATAATACTCAATAACTGTACTCTCCTGTAAATCACAATATTTAAATACAATAAAGTTCTCACTATAAATCATCTTCATTAATTACAGTATTATGTTTAATAATATAATAATAATGATAATAAATTACAACACTGCAGAGATCCAACCTCGCTTCTCTGAGTCTGGTCTGCAGATCTCTGTCCTCCGTTGGTTCAGCATGTTTTTAAAGTTTACTCAGACGACTGGCACCAAATAAGATAAATAAGATGAGACCTTTCAGACGCGTCCTTGCACGCGACTGTAATCAACTCCAGAATACGTGAGAGGAAGATTATCACTCACCAGAGACACAGAGAGGTCAGATCATTCCATCCACACCAGTAAAAGAAGGAAAACACACCACCCACATGGTGTGGTGGTTGCAGGAATCTGTAATTTCCCCCCATGACTAATCCCCCCCCCTGCTTTTAACAGGACGGTCCACAGTCAGCCGGATCAATCGGGGCCATCGGTGTCCCCACCAAGACAAGACGAGCTAATGATTGATGGTGACAGCAGCGGCGGTCAGAGCAGATATCGGATCATCAGCTGAGTCCTCGCAGGGAAACAACCGCGTCTCAACCTGCAGATATTTTCCTCTTTTATTCCTCTTTTATTCCCTTCATCCTCACGGGAACGTTTCTCTGAGATCACGCTGAAGCTCAGAGCCGGCGTCCAGGTCTGTCAGCATGAGATCAGCGGCGCTTTTCTGCGTGTTTCTGCTCATCCTTCACTGTCAGTCGGTGAGTCTGTACGTTCGTGCCATGTCATGAATCTCATGTCTTCAACTTACACTTCTACATGATTCATAACTACTTACTTTACTGCATGACGCTTACAACTCACAATTCCAACGCAAGTTATTGATCCTGAAGTAATCTCTCATTAACTGTTAGCTTTATAACGCATCTATTAAACATGATACTCAAACTAGGTCATGATGCATGTTTACTAAAATAAAGAATGTAAGAATAGATGCAGTCTGAACTGTTAAAATAGATAATAATGTTACAAATATCCCAGATATTTTTCTAATTTCAGCACGAAGTGGTGAGTTCATGTCCCTCACAGTCATGGTGGCAACTTCAACGTTCAAATTAAACAAAAGTTTTCAACAACGTTCTCTAAATGTGAACATAAAAGCAGTAAACACCTGAATTTATAGGATAACAGTAATGAAAGTTTGAATTCCTGCTGAATTTTGTGTTTCCCATGAGCCTTTGTGGGCCTGATACGAGTTTTTAAAGATAGCTCCGCCCCCTTTGTTGTTCATGCAACCTTTAAAGTCCATTTGCTCTTTAAACAGAGTTGTCTAGCGAACTTCTTACGTCCCGGTCACGTTCAGTCTGAATGCAAACGGTTTAAAGACAAATTCTGCACGATTATCGCTTTTAAGTGCTCTGAAACGGCCATTAAGTTCAATCCATGATGACGAACTACAACAGTTGAGAAAATTTACAATTTAAAGTTAAACATCTAAAAACACATGAACTTAAGGTGGTGGTGGTGGTGGTGGTGGGGGGGGGGGTCATGAGTGGCGTAAGTAAAGTAGAGATTGATGGATAGAAAGAACGAGTTAGGGACAGAAAGACGTCATGTAGTGAAACAAACTCGTGACTTATTTAGCTAGTAAATAATTATTTTGCCACCAAAACTCTTTTCTCAGTGTTGTTTTTGTTGTTTCATAGAAGTAAACAGCTGTTCAGATGTTGGAGGCGTCGCTAAAGTAGAAATGTTGGCATTAAAATCACTTTTCCACTTGAAGCGCATTGCTGCATAAAAAGCTTGTTTTCTCAGCTTTTTGGTGAAAAGCAGCATTTTTTGCTGCAACTACCCCATTTTCTACTGCAGATTACTAAAGAACAGAAAAAGCTAGAAACAAATGGTTTTTTTCTGATAAAAGAACAGAGTCTAAGCTTTGCTATGGTTGATTCGTGTTTGCATAGGCATAGTACACAACACTCTGTGGCTCACCAAATATCTGTGAAAATGCTTAAAAATCCTGGCAATATGGAGCGCTCTGCTCTGAAAACATCTGGCAGTCAATGAGTTAAGTGGAGTAAAAGAGATAAAATAAGTGGATATAACTTTTTACAGTGCAACAATTGCTGTAAAATCTGTAGTAAATACATTAAACAGCGTTCCAAGCATTAGCTGTGAAATAAATATCATATATTGGATAATAATGGAGTTTTCTGAGCAGCTGTACGCGGCTGATGTGTGGAGTTTATACCACAGTGGAATAATCTGCCTATATAACTTGAAATAATAATAAACCGGAGTAGCTGAGGACATCCTGATGTGATGCTCATTTTAATCCAGTTTAAGTGAAAACTGGCCAAAAATGAAGCGAATCTGAACGATCTTAATTCAGATCCAAATGCTTGTATTAGAGAGAATAGTTCATGCAGGACTTCAGGGAAACATGCTTGGAAATATCTTAGTCCAGAGCCAACATGTGGGTGAGCCCCTCCCAGATTACACCTGTAACATGATGCCGAGGGGATAAGCCTCTTAACTGGGGGCCACTGGTTCTTATACCAGTTCAGCTTGTGTCATTGACTGGAAATGTGTACAGAAGCCTGAAGTGGCTTTGAACTTTAGATTCCAGTAAATGATAAAGTAGCTGATTGCACACAGATTTTTTTTTCTTTTTTGGGGGGGGGGGGGGGGGGGGGGGGCTTGCATCATTTACTGGTATAACCAAAATAATGTTTACTTTTGTATTCCAGACAGAAGTAGGTCATGTTCTGATCTACTTTAGTCCCGAATAAACAAACAGTAGTGATTACTTTGGCTGACCTCGAAGTCCTCGTCATAAATCTGCTGCTGTTGTTGCTCTAATGACGGAAAAGCCCACGAATAAAACCTCCAGCATCGGGATTTACCAACTTAAAGCACCACCAGACCACTGGCTTAACTCTGGGTCATCACTGGCATGGGGGTGGGCCCCCTGCAGGATGGGGGCCTGAAAGTCCTGGAGTGATTTTTCACGTATTCATTTCTAACTTTCTAATAAAGTGATGACATAAAGTAAGTCAGTCTGACTGAATGAAGGGGAAAGTGAATTTTGCATTAAGAGTAATGACTGATGTCCTTTGGGCTCCTTCACCCCTTTAAAATTGGGAAGGGAGGGGGGGCACTTCCCACTCGTTTAGCTGTGTTGCTTATTCTAAATAAGAACCATCCTTACAAGCTGTACCTGGTGATTAAGGTGACCAATCAGTACCGATGAGTGTATAAATACCCGGGCCGATACTTCAACATCTACCAAGCAAAGTGTCGGATTTGATACTTTTTAAAGTATCGCAATACCACTGTGCTAATGTCAAACATTGTTTTTACTTACAATTTCAGGCAATAAAATTGGGTGCAGAAATCAGAACAACAGGCTCACTGTTTCCTCATTCACGCACTTTCACAAGAAAATTTTATTTGAATGTATTTTTGATCAATAAAGTCATTGGTTTATTTTAATGTAACTTTAGAAACATTTCTTATGAGTATTGAAGTTATACGTTTTATTCTGATTGCCACTTCTTTTTTGGTTTTTAATGCGTCATCACCCATTAGCATTAACAGCTGGACATGCATGTTTATTCTTTCACAATTCCTGCCTCTCACCCCTTTAATATAATGTTCCATTGTGTGGTTTTTCTTTTAAGGAGGAAAAAATATCAGCATCGGTATCAGTGTTTAATGTTATTTATTTATTTAAAATTGCATATTCGCACTTCCATTCAAATATGCAAGATTATAGCTAGTGACTAATTTCCATACTCAGTCTCTTGGCAGGTAGATGGAACTAAAATGACATAAAATAACATTTCACACAATATAAATCAAGATAACATGATACAAAAACAATAAGTTAGTAAATAATAACATAAAATAACAGTACTGTACCCGACATTTCTCATAATATAAGGACAGAAAAACATGATCCAAGAACAATAAGTTACAGATTTAAAAAAGCACCTAATTAAGAATCTGCTTGAAATGTCAGATATAAAACATCTATCAGGGTTGAACATAGTGGGAACATTGCTGGTGGGTCTTTAACCATTGCTTAAGTTTGATTTTAAATTATGTATAATTATCTGTTTCTCTGACAGTTACAGGTAATGTATTCCAAGAATATGTACTTCTAAATGACGGGACCATTTCACAGAATTTTGTTTTTCATTTGGGGATATCACAATCTCCCTGGTAATTCAATTACTGCTCTTTTTGTGAATGTAGGTGTTTAACGGTGGAGGTGCGAGTCCATTTAGTACTTTGTATATAAGAGATGTGTACAGAAAAATTTGGTATCAGTATCGGTATTGGTATTAATATTTAAGAAAAAGTACCATAAACTCATAGTATTGCCAAAAAACTGCGTATTGTCCATTCCTACTGATCAGGTTTCCATCCATGTATAATACGCCACCGTCTGGTGTTATTAGAGGCGAGAAATGGACGAGCAAACAATGTCCTTGCTTTTTGTTCCGGTTTGGAGCGCTTTTAGAAAACTTACATATAAAGGTTTTTAAATAAACTCCAATGGGCTCCATGCATGACTCCACTACTTCCTGAACTTAAGGTAGCTCCTTTGTTTCCTGTCTTTCATTACTTGACAAACTGATTAATCCAGGTGTGTCTGGCCATTGTCGTCATGGTTACTGAGGTCAGGCACACCTGGATTAATTAGTTTGTCCAAAAGGCAGGAAAGAGAGTAGCACTACTTAGTCCAGGAGGTGGTGGAGTTGTGTATATCGCCCATTACGAGACTGTGAGTGGATAGAATTATAGTAAATTTCCCTGGTTGTTGGTTTGTAGAATACTCTAGATGGGTATACGGTACTATGGATACAACACCACGTAATCTCCATAAAGAATCAGTGCATGTGATAAATTAATCTAATACGTTATTGTTTAAAGTATGACATTTATACAACATTTATATTTAAGAGAAATGAAAAGTTGTGCATCATCTGCATAATGTGTAAGTATCTATATTCTGTGCATACTGATATATTTTTTTTTCTGTTATTATCTGACTGGATTGTGTTTAACTGATCCTTCAGGATAGTCCTCCAAGTCAGATGAGGCCTTCAGCCCTCGATGAGGTAGTTTCAACACAAGGACCCGATACAGAGGGGTCATCGGGCCGTGACCCTCCCAAAGGACCCGTGACTGATGCTTATCTGGGTCCAGAAGAGTGTCTGAACAAGAGGTAAGTGGCATCTTTATCCTGATTTACTGTAAAGGCATGTGCCACCCCTGGGTAAAACTGAGTATGTATGAACATACTCAGTCTAAGTATGTTCCTTGTCACAGCAGTGAACCAAATCCACAAAAAAACATTTATCCTCCATATTTATGACGTTTCTGATAGTTTTCAAGCCTCACATTTTTTTTTTAATCATTTAGTGTCCAGAAACAAAGTTATTACAGGTGCCATTCCCAATTTGGCCCCATATCGCTGAGAAAAGCTGAATTTCGGAATTTAGCTGCTTCTCCACAGCTGTTAACATAATCCACCAAAATCCACTTTTTTCGCATTTTTTATGAAAATGAACTTTGGGGGTTTGTGACACAAAAAGTTTGAAAACCACGGATTTATTTGACTGCAGTGAATAAAAGAGAGGTGGTTCAAACCAGGCTGGTTTATGTCTCTGCCGTGTAACTGGGACAACCCGTGTCTGAAATGTGAGATTT
This sequence comes from Atherinomorus stipes, assembly GCA_023101725.1. NCBI lineage: Eukaryota > Metazoa > Chordata > Actinopteri > Atheriniformes > Atherinidae > Atherinomorus > Atherinomorus stipes. Next base: position 132,697 of record JALJCO010012369.1, read on the forward strand.
GTTTATTACAGCTGCTGTTTCCTTGTTTACGGCAATGATCCTGAACATGAAACTGTCTGTCTGAAACCTTCAGTCTGAGCCGGGTGTCCTGTGGCCTGCTGTTCTGCCCTCCGTGGGAGCGATGCATCGGTGGACAGTGCACCTGTAAACCACCATACCTGTGTCCCCATGACGGTTTAAAACAAGCTTGTGGGAAAAACCACAGGACCTATAGATCCTACTGCCAGGTCCGTCATTCATTCATTCATTTGTTTGTTCATTCATTCATTTATTCATTCATTCATTCATTCATTTTTTGTTTGTTCATTCATTCATTCATTCATTCATTCATTCATTCATTTATTCATTCATTCATTTGTTCGTTCATTCGTTTATTCATCCATTCATTTGTTCGTTCGTTCATTCGTTTATTCATTCGTTCGTTCGTTCGTTCGTTCATTTATTCATTCATTCGTTCATTCATTCATTTGTTCGTTCATTCATTCATTTATTCATTCATTCATTCATTCATTTGTTCGTTCATTCATTCATTCATTCATTCATTCGTTTATTCATTCATTCGTTCGTTCATTCATTTATTCATTCATTCATTCATTCATTCATTCGTTCATTCATTCGTTTATTCATCCATTCATTCATTCGTTCGTTCGTTTGTTTGTTCATTCATTCATTCATTCATTCATTCATTCATTCATTCGTTCGTTCATTCGTTTATTCATTCATTCATTTGTTTGTTCATTCGTTTATTCATTCGTTTATTCATTTGTTTATTCATTCGTTTCTTCATTCGTTCATTTGTTCGTTCATTCATTCATTCGTTCATTCGTTCATTCATTCAATCATTCATTCATTCATTCATTCGTTCATTTGTTCGTTCATTCATTCGTTCATTCATTCATTCGTTCATTCCTTTTTTCATTCATTCATTCATTCGTTCATTTGTTCGTTCATTCATTCATTCATTCATTCATTTATTCATTCGTTCGTTCATATTTGGTGTTATAAAACAATAGACCCAACCTGATCTCACAAAATTACGTGACATGAGCACGAACAGTCTTTCTCATTTACGCGTCCCCGACACGTAACTGCTTCAAATTACGTGTCACGTAAAGTTGCGCAATGTTAAGTCAATGGTGAGGCTTTTTGTGTCCCCAGACAGAGAAGGGTCTGTCTGCGGCTCGCAAGACAGGTGCGTGTCATAGAGTGGGCGTGTCGTAGTGTGACATTACTCGACGACACGCCCACCAGGCCAATGAGAGCACGGTAAAATCTAGCCCTACCCCTGACCCTTCCCCTAAACCTAACCAGACCCACCCACAATGTGACACGCCCACAATGTGACACGCCCACTATAGGACACGCCCACTGGGTTGCAAGCCGCAGATAGATACACTTGCCCAGACATGAACTTTTCTGCTTCAAATTTTGTGCTGCAGACACGTAAAACTGTGCAATGTAAAATCAACAAGTCCTCTAAAAAATCACACCCATATTAGGTGGTTTGTGCACAAAAATACGTTCTTAATATCCACTCAGTTTATATGTGAGATCCACAGTTCTTCTCATTTTGACGGAGCCTAAATCCTTTTAGGTTTTTTTTAGCTGCATGTTGCCAGGGGAAATCTGGAATCGATCTCCGTAACTTCTGGATGACGGACACCTGCTCTGTGTCTATTCCTGGAGAGCTGCTGTCATGCAACTGTTAGAGGTGTTTCTTCCCCAATGTCACCTGAATTACTTCATGCGCTGTCATTCAGCTCTGCAGACGTAACGAGTCAAGTTGCATGACAGCAGCTCTCGAGGGATTGACTCAGACACGGAGCAGTTGTCCATCATCCGGAAGTTCGGGAGATTGATTCCAGGTTTCCCCAGGTAACATGCAGCAAAAAAAAAAACTAAAAGGATTTAGGCTACGTGAAAATGAGAAGAACAGAAGAGGATTAGGGCCACTGAAGAAAAAAGATTCTTAGGAACAAAAGTCAGAATTCTGACATTTTTTTGTTTGGTTTCTTCAGAATTATGAATTATTTTATCCAGAACATTTGAAAAAAAAAAAAAAAATTATTTTCAGATTTTTTTCCCCCCAATTTCAGAAAAATATCAGAATTTTGAGAAAAAAGTCAGAATTCTGACATTTTTTCCAGAACATTTGAAAGGAAAAAAATTGTCAGGAGATTTTTTTCTTTTGTTTTTTAAATATCAGAAAAAGTCAGAATTGTGACTTTTTTCTCAGAATTTTACTTTTTTTTTTCTTCAGTGGCTCTGATCTTCCTCCGTAGTAAAAAACTATGGATCATATATATAAACCGAGTGGATGTTAAAAACGTAATACAGTCCATATTTTTGTGCACAAACGACCTAATTTGGGTGTGATTTTTTTAGAGGACTTGTTGATTTTACTTGCACAGTTTTGCATGTCAGCAGCACAAAATGTGAAGCAGAAAATTTTGTGTCTGGGGACACAAAAAGCTTCACCATTGACTTAAAGGAATAGTTCACCCTCAGAATGATTTAACTTTATTTTCCACTTACCCTGATGGTGAGCAAGACTCTGGACCAATTTTTTAATATGTCAAATGCAGCCGGAGATCAGGACGAATTCTCATTCCCCCCCAATGGAGTTCACCAGGGCCCGAGCCAAAAAGGTCCATAAAAGTCCACAAAAAATTGTCAATATTCCCCCATACTGCTCGTCCCATGTAATCCAAGTGTCCTGAGTGGGTAGCATCCAGAATTTACTTGAAACTACGGCATTTAGTATATTTTTAGAGTCTAAACAAGACTACATCACATGCCCAGCAAGCACGCCGATGCGCATTCACGAAACTACAGAAGCCACGGCAGACGAGATCGCGCGTTCTCTTTTTTTCTTTCTTTTTTTCTTTTAGATCAATATCCACCCCCCTCCTGTGTTTGTCCCGGTTTGTTTAGAGCTCTTGCGCTCTTAACACAATGTAAACAGTGAATTTCTTCTTCTACGCTTGCATTATCGGTAGAGAAGGCTCTGAACGCAGAGGCTTCCGTAGTTTCATGACCGCGGATGTGCGCGCTTCATGGACGTAAACAATACTCCTTTTTAGACTCTAAAAATATACTAAATGACGTAGTTTCAAGTAAATTCTGGACGCTACCCACTCAGGACACTTGGATTACATGGGACGAGCAGTATGGAGGAATATTGACAATTTTTCATGGACTTTTATGGACCTTTTTGGCTCGGACCCTGGCGAACTCTATTGGGGGGAAACGAGAAGTCATCCTGATCTCCAGCTGCATTTGACATATTAAAAAAGTGGTCCAGAGTCTTGCTCACCATCAGGGTAAGTGGAAAATAAAGTTACATCATTCTGAGGGTGAACTATTCCTTTAACATTGCACAACTTTACGTGTCAGTGACACGTAATTTGGATCAGCTAAATGAGTTAGACTGTTCGTGCTCGTGTCGCGTATTTTTGTGCGCTCAGGTTGAACAGACGGGACTCAAACAAAACAGGACACCTCAAAATAAAAATTTCAACCAAAATCTCTGATTTCTGATCTCCAGACAGCAGCATACTTACCTGCTTATTTAACTGATTCTTGATCTGATTTAGTTTTGCTACAGATATTTTCGATCTGACATGGTTGACGTGCCTTTTCCGGCCCAGTTTAATAAATAATATGACACCTCAAAATTTCGCCTCATAGATTTTCTCAATTTAATCCCCCCCACTTTTTTATTTTTAACACCACTCACACTCTGGTTTCCTGAGTAAAGTTTCTCCTCCTTATATTCACAATTTATTAGAGTCAAACTACTTTTTAATGAGGTTTATTTCTTTCCATAGTTGTAACAATATCTTGCATGTTCTTCTCAGAGTAACAGAAACATATCATCTGCATAAAGCCTTCTCTTTCTGTGTTTCTGATGCGTATCTCCAGACTCTAGCGGTCTCGTGCCGGACGGAGAAGCCCCTCTTTTCTCACTTTGGAGAAGCCTGCAACGGTTCGTTCACAGATTAACACCCAGTCTGGTATTTACTGGTATTTCTGTCCATGCATGAGTCCTCCTATATTTTCCTCTGACCACAGCGAGTATCCCAAAGTTCAGCAGCTCATTAGATGAAGTCACAGGAGTTGTCAGGATCTTCCTTCCAAACAGTACTGGAGGCGGGGAGGACTTACTGGTGTGTCATAAGCGGTGGGACATGGCGGCTGCTAATGCGGCCTGCAGAGACCAGCAACACTCGCTGTAAGATGATTTCATGAGATGAATCTTGAGCATTTATTGGCTTGATTGCAGCCAATAAACACATCAGCTGTTTCTGTTTTTATCACTGGAAAGCTAAAGTCTACAATGTGCACAGGGGTGCAGCATCTGCAGACGGAGTGGAGTACAAATCCCTGCCACCTGGTGACAAACTCCCTAAAAGATGCGTTAGTGTGCGTTGCCAGGGTTACGAGACATCTTTGGCTGAATGTGAAATAAAAGAAGCGATGGAAGTTGATGAGGGGAAGGTTGCAGCTGTGAAATGTTACAAGGAAGCACCGAAAGGTCAGTTTATCCATTATTATGCCGCACAAATGTTATTGAACTGTTTAAAATGTGTTTTCTTTAATGTTGCAGACTATGACTTCATATGTGCAAACAGCAAGTGCATCTTTCTGAACCAGACGTGTGACGGAGTCGACGACTGTGGGGACCGGAGTGATGAGATGTGCTGCAAAAGTAAATGCAACATAAATGAACACATAAATGTACGGAAGAGGATTAGGGCCACTGGAGAAAATAAATAAAATGCTGAGAAAAAAAAGTCAGAATTCAGACTTTTTCCCCCTTAAAAATAACAATAATAATAATAATAATAATAATAGTAAAAGCTCCCAAAAAAGTTGTTTTTAATGGTCTGGAATAAACTCTTTTAAAGAATTTATTTAAAAAAAATCCTTTGTTTTCAATTTCTGAAAAAAGTCAGAATTATGACTTGTTCTCAGAAATAATTCTGAAAATAATGATAAATGTCCTGAAAAAATGTTTTTAAAGGCCTGGAAAAAAGTCAGAATTCTGAGTTTAAACTCATAATTCTCTTTTTTTTTGCAGAAATTGAAAAAATATCTCCATTTTTTTCATCTTATGGAAAATAGTCATTGAGAACATTTTTAAAAATTCTTATATATTTTTTTATTATTATCTGAAAAAAAGAGTTATGAAATTAAAGTCAGAATTCTGATTTTTTTTTTTCTCAGCAATATTAATAATTAAAATAAAATCTCCCAAAAAATAGTTTTTAATGGTCTGGTATAAAGTCAGAATTCTGGCTCTTTTAAAATTTCTCAGAAATATAATTATGATATAAATAATAAATCTGACTTTTTTCCCAGAAAAATGACATTTTTAATAAATCTCCCCGAAAAAAGGTCTAAAAAAGTCTGATTTTTTTTTTCAGAATGTAATTCTTTTTTCTTCAGTGGCCCTGATCGTCTTCCATATAAATGTAAAAGATGAGATTGCATGTCCATCATTTTTCGCTTATCCTTGCCAGAGTGCAGGAACGGTGCGTTTCGCTGCAAGACGGGGGTGTGTCTTCATAAAGAGGCCGTCCTTGATGGCATAACAGACTGTCTGGATGGAGAGGATGAATCCGAGAAAATCCAAGCTACACTAAGTGAGACATCTTTAGATGAACTGTTGCTCATTTAATCCCAGTTTAACTCCTTTGCCTTCCTCAAATTTTGCAATGCTGGTGATTCTCATTGACTAAAGTGTCCATGCACAAAAACTGTCATACATTATCATTACCAATCATCATACTTAATATTTTTTCAGCTTTGTTTCTGCATAAATTATTTAAAAAACTTCTTTCCTTCTCAAAACTACCAAACTTTCAATTTCTTTTAGGATTTAATTGACAGTTTGAATGTTTAAATTGCGGATTCATTCATTACAACAAAACTGAATTATTTTCCATATTATGAATATTATAGGGATGGCTGATTAGTCAGTTTCATATGTCAAAGATTAGCGACAAAATTTATTTGAATACATTTGTAATTTTCCACGTAGAGTCAGAAACTCTCTCTAGTGAGACTTGTTGTCAAGAGTCCACACAAAAAACTGCTATAAAATGATCATACAAAAGTATTTTTTCTACTTTTTTTTCATAAATCACATGAACACCTTCAGACCTTTTCAAAACTACCAAATATGTAATCATTTCACGGCTTTTAACCCTTTGAATACCAGTTTAATTATTTCAATTATTAATTATTTATCAAAATAACATACAAAAAGTTGAATATTTTCTATAAAATAAATATCACAGGACTGTGGCTTTGGTGGGGATTAGAGTCTTGGACATGTCAAAGGTTAGCAACAAAATGAACTTCATGTCTTTTGTACTTTTTGTGTAGTATCAGATCATTCCTCTGCTGACCTTCATAGCCATTATTGTCCCATTAACTTCCATTAAAACTACATATTTTAATCTTAATGCCGTTACAGTTTAAGACTATGTATTCTTCAATGTTAGCATTTCATTTGGAAGAGAGGTAGTGGTATTTGGCATTTTTACTGGATACCACCAGATTTACCACTTTTTCCAGTGTAGGCAGACGCAGCAAATCCTGGTATGTTCTTGTAATAACTATGCGAGTAGGGACTGCTAAGAGTAATTTCTATCCATACATTTGTGAAATGATTTCCTCTTTTCAGGATTTTGGTTTAGATGTTGGGTAAGAAATTATTTCAAACATACGGAGACACAAAATTTTGTGTCCCTAAGTGGTCCCAAAACTCGGTCAAAATTACCTGAATTATGGAGCAAAGCTTTGGAGCACCAACACAAAATAAAAAATTGCCACTATCTACTGGTTTCCATGCCCTCTGAATCTAAATAATGGTATATTTCTCTTCTCTACAGCGGCAGATGGTAACGACACGACCCAACAGTCAGGTAAGCGATGCGTTTGCGTAAGCATGTAAAAGTTTGACTGAAAACTGACTGAGTGGTCGCAGAAAGAAATGCTTTTTGTTTTTCTTTATTTCAGAGTTTATATCTCGTAAAAATGGTAAGTAACCTTAACACTGTCACTTGTGTCAGAAGGTAGGTCGCTCTTGGAGTCTTAGCTGCTGTCATACCAAATTTCTGATTTTTCTCTACAAATTAACCCCACACACACACACACACACACACAAAACCCTGTCTACTTTGGTGGTGCAAAGTCCTAATGAGGCTCGACTCGTCTTCCCATTTGGGTTGCGTCCATAAAGCCGTGCAAGAGCAGGCAACCAGGAAGTTGAAAGTTCACCAACTGTAGCTGCTTTTAAGTTTAGTTTAATTTGACCAGTTTCTAGAGAAAGCAGTGATGGGTTTAGGAACTGTCTTGTTTTTCACCGTTTGTCCAGGACCTATAGCTCTGTTTCTCCAGTTCTACGCCTCCTCAGCTGTTTCTGGGCTACCAGCAAAATCAGTATATGGTTATACGGCAGGCCATTATGGGAATAAAGTGAACAGTTATAGTCCAGGGTCAGCCTAAATAATGGAATTGCAATTTGTCAGAAGTCAATTGTTGACACTTCTGCATTTACTGTGGCAGCACTGCGTGTGAAAAAAGTGTTATGATTGTACTGTGACAGTTTTTCTGTCCTTTCATGACTCACCCGGGAGTCTGGGGATTGAATTGCCTCATTGCCACATTCTGGGCTTGTGAATGTGGCAACTAGAGCACATCCCCCCCCCCCTTCTTTTCTTTTCACAAGCACATCCTCGTGCTTAACACAGGCTGCCACCAATTACAAATCCATGGACTCATGACCAGTGCCGCATGAATCCTGCCGACAACGCCAAAATGGGGCAAGGTATGCAGGAATGGCCTGCATGACTCCCGGGTGAGTCATGCAGGTTTGTGATTGTTGAAGGATAGTGACAGGACCCCTCACTGTCACAGTATTAAATCTTTACATGTGAACGCACAGCTGATCGGGTCACTTTTCCGGCGTTCATGCAGACATGCCAGTTAGCATCTGATCAGACTGATTTCAATCACTTTGAAGAAATGTTTATCCATGTAAATGTAACTAAAGGTGCAGTTTTACACTGAACAGTTTTTAGGTCTCTCTCAGAGTCCTGGGAACTGAAAGACTATACTCTTTGCATTTGTCCAGAAACAAGGGCCACCAGAAAATATCTGGAGTCCCAGTTGTTCTGTGGGATTCCCAATACAGAGATAATAGATGAGAAGGAGAAGGAACGGTCCACAAGAGTCAAAAGGGTGGTGGGAGGACAAGAGGCAAAGCCTGTAAGTTGGAAACATGTCTGTGTTGAATTGCTGTTATACTGATTTATAAGATGTTCCCTCTTCAATATAAAATGGTCTGAAATAATCCCCCCATCATCATCATCATCATCCCCTCTGCTTTCCATTACTTAAAGTAATAGCACACCCACAGAATGATGTTCCTTCAGTTTCTACTTACCGTCATGCTGAGCAAGACTCAAGAACAGTGTTTCTCAATCCTGGTCCTCAGGGACCCCCCCCCTGCTGGTTTTCAAGATATTCCTACTTCAACACACCTGACTCAGATAAATGGCTCGTTAGCAGCTTGCAAAGAAGTTGATGAGCAGTTGAGTTGATCTGAATCAGGTGTGGTGGAGTTGGAAACCTAAAATACATGCAGGGTGGGGGTCCCTGAGGACCAGGATAGAGAAACCTGGCTCTAGAGCACTTTTTTAATATCTCATATGCAGCCGGAGAGCCGTGTTTTTTTGTTATCCGCCAACTTTCATATAATGGAGTTCACCAATACTTGAAACAAAAAGGTCCATAAAAGTCCACAAAAACCTGTCAATATTCCTCTATACTGCTCGTCCAATGTAATCCAAGTTATGGACACTACCCACTCAGGACACTTGGATTACATTGGACGTGCAGTATGGAGGAATATTGCCAGGTTTTTGTGGACTTTTATGAACCTTTTTGTTTGATCGGCTGCATTTGAGATATTAAAAAAGTGCTCCAGAGTCTTGCTCAGCATGAGGGTGAGTAGAAAATCAAGGCAGTGTTTATGGACTGTTAATATTTTCATGTCATTATGTCATTTGATTGTTTTAACCACCTGCCATGTTTCTGCCATCCATCCATCACGACCACTGAACCAGTTCTTGCTGTCTGCAGACTCAGATCCAGTGGCAGATTGCTCTGCAGGAGAACAAGAGGATCGACTGTGGAGGAGCTTATATCGGAGGCTGTTGGGTCATCACTGCTGCTCACTGTGTCAGGTAGGACCAATGACGTGGCTCAAGAGGCAAAAGATGGGAGAAGCCAAGACTGAAGGACAGTGAGTCAGGCCTCAGTGGGTTGTGACGTAAACTTTCTTCCTGGGATTAACTTTGCTGAGTGACAACAGTGTTTAGAGGTGGAGCAACTGTTGGCAGCCAAAGAGTCAGATACACCTCAGAAACTGAATGTTTCTAAACGGTTATACTGTAAAATACAAATAAACCCTGATACCATCGCACAACCTGGTGAGAAGGTGCTGCATCATCTGGTTTCATGCTAAACACGATGGCTGTGTAGTGTGGGGGTGTGTGGGGGTGTGTAGTGTGGGGGTACTGAAGACAAGCCCACCAGGGCAATGAGAGCAGGAAAATATAACCCTACCCCTGACCCTTCCCTTCAACTTTAACCAGACCCACCCACACTAGGACACGCCCACTGGGTTGCAAAGAAGATACAGGAAAATTGTTTCAATTTTACACGACGGCAACTTTAAAGAATTATTGCATTTTATTTTCATACCTGAAGCCCAAAACGTGCTCCAGAAAAATAAGAGGGAACTAAAGAAATACAGGATCTGTCAGATCTCGTTGCCGCTTTCATCTGAATTACTAACAGCTTCTCGTCACCAGGCCGAATCCTGCTGCTTTCCAAATCAAGTTCTCCCTCTGGAAGAAGCACGGACCCCAAGACACGACCGACATCGTCCCCGTCAAAGAGATCATCATCCATCCGAAGTAGGGACCCGCCTGTATGACCGTCACACGTGCAGGTGAACGTGAGCTTTAATGTGTCTGGATGTCCTGCAGCTACGTCGCCTCCACGTACGAGAACGACATCGCTCTGGTGAGACTGAAGGAGCTGCCCTTCGAAGAGAGATGCCTGTTGGAAAACCCGGCCGTCAGGCCCGTTTGCGTCCCCTGGTCCACACACCTGTTCCAGCCCAATCACACCTGCAGCATCTCAGGATGGGGACGAACTAAAGGTAGGGACACCAAACACGCCAAGACTGAGGTTTCCAGCCTCAAAGAGAGCTGGACTCTGGAGTTAAAGGAATAGGGGATTATCACGCTTACCGGAAGTTCCAAGATTTTGGGCACTTCCTCTTCCGGGCCATGTTAACGACAGCCGTTCCTGCTCTGTTGTACTGTTTAAATCGGATAAACTCCAAACATACTTAAGTTTTCATTCTAGACTGAAGTGATACTAAGGAAGATGTGAATCAAAGCGATCGATTCGCCGCGGTGAAGGGCCGAACTTTATAATAAAACACACGTTTGTTTGTCGCCGGTGGGGCACAACACCGGCACTTCACAGCATGCTAGCATTAGCCAGCTAGCGTTTACTGACGTGCTTAACATTGTGCGTCTTAAAACACACAAACATCTGAAAATTGGGTCTGTACCCCCCCGTTTCCAGTGGAACAACTGGGGACTGCCAAGAAAGGAGACGCTTTCAGATGCTTGTGTGTTTTCAGCCGCACAAAGTTAGGCACGTTAACGAGCTGGCTAATGCTAAACTGCTAACACGACTGCGCAGTCTGCCGGCTACAAACAAACGTGTGTCATTTTATTATAAAGTTCGGTCCTTCACCGCGGCGAATCGGTCGTTTTAATCCACTTCTTCCTCAGCATCACTTCAGTCTGGAATGAAAACTTGGCATTGGCGTTTATCCGATTAACAAAGTTTAACAGAGTAGTAGTCGGCGGACTATTGTTAGCAGGTTAGCATTAGCCAGCTTGATGACGTGCCTAACTTTGTGCGGCTGAAAACACACAAGCATCTGAAAGCGTCTCCTTTCTTGGCAGTCCCCAGTTGTTCCACTGGAAACGGGGGGGGGGGGGGGGGTACAGACCCGATTTTCAGATGTTTGTGTGTTTTAAGACGCAAAATGTTAAGCACGTCAGTAAACGCTAGCTGGCTAATGCTAGCATGCTGTGAAGTGCCGGTGTTGTGCCCCATCGGCTACAAACAAACGTGTGTTTTATTATAAAGTTCGGCCCTTCACCGCGGCGAATCGATCGCTTTGATCCAGCTTTTGATCCAGTATCACTTCAGTCTAGAATGAAAACTTAAGTATGTTTGAAGTTTATATGATTTAAACAGTATAACAGAGCAGGAACGGCTGTCGTTAACATGGCCCGGAAGAGGAAGTGTCAAAATCCGGGAACTTCCGGTAAGCGTGATAATCCCCTATAGTACACCCACACTGCCTTGATTTTCTACTCACCCTCATGCTGAGCAAGACTCTGGAGCACTTTTTGATATCTCAAATGCAGCCGATCAAAAAAAAGGTTCATAAAAGTCCACAAAAACCTGGCAATATTCCTCCATACTGCTCGTCCAATGTAATCCAAGTGTCCTGAGTGGGTAGCGTCCAGAATTTACTCAAAACGACATAATTTCGTAGATTTTTAGAGCCTAAACAGTAGAACATTGTACTTCCCTGATGCGCATCTCCATGCGTGAACTCCATTATATGAAAGTCAGCGGATAACAAACAAAACAAAACAAAACAAAACGGATCTCCGGTTGAATTTGAGATATTAAAAAGTGCTCCAGAGTCTTCCTCAGCATGAGGGTGAGTATAATGAAGGACCATCATTCTGTGGGTGTACTATTAAGTCAGGAAATGATCATGTGTTTTGTTTTAATCACTCAAAAACAGTTGATTTTAATTCTGATTCCTGGAATCAGATCAGAGGTTTTAATAAAGGCATCTTTGTGTGCAGAGGGGAAAACGGCTCAGGTGCTGCGCTGGGCCAACGTGTCCCTCATCGCCGGCTGCGAGTCGGCCTACAAACATCGCTTCAAGCCCGGCATGATGTGTGCAGGTGGGTGTTCGTGCGCTCTAACGAGCTGCCCGACAGCCGCCGCCTCGGTTTAAACCTGCGTTTGTGTGCAGGCGATCCGGACGGCAGCGTGGACTCGTGTCAGGGGGACAGCGGGGGTCCTCTGGTGTGTAAGGACGAGCTGGGCGTGTCTTACCTGTGGGGCATCGTTAGCTGGGGGGAGAAGTGTGGACAGCCAGGATTTCCAGGAGTTTATACTCAGGTACAGCACTTTCTACACACAATGATCTGCACACACATCCAACCAGTTACCTGCAAAAAAACCCTTAACCAGTAAAGACCGAGATACATATACTTTATAAAATAGATTATTCAGACTTCACTCAAACTTGAACTACTTTTGCACATTTTTTAGAACATAAAAGTAATGTTTAGAGAAATTTAATTTCCACTTTTATCACAAATAATTCAGCATCGAGATTCATTTAAAGGGAATATTTTTACAAATTAAAAGGAATATTTAGTCGCTCCGGAGTATAAGTCGCATCAGTCAAAAAATGCATCACAAAGAGGAAAAAAACATAAATCACATCGGATTATAAGTCAAATTTATTTATTTAAAATAGTGGGTTTTTTTAATTTTTCATATCCAACTCCTAAAATCACTCTGATTCCAAAGTTAATGCCTCTAAATGATCAAAAACATCATAATTAAGAAGGATAAACATGTTTTTGGAGGATTTGTTCCTTCATACAGGCAGTACAGTCAGATGTCTAAAATGAACTCCTCTCGCTGAGATAAGCCTGTTTTGGGATTTTCTGCCCTCGAAGCAGAACATAGTCGTCACAAGCGTAGAGCGCCCTCTTGTGGCATTAGACGGTAATGTTTGCTGCTTGGCTCACGTCAGTCAATATGAATTAACACTTAAAAATACGTTAAATTGTATATAAAAAGCAGGAACAGCCTCACTATGAAAAACAGTGTGACGTATAGTCTGGAAAATACGGTATGAGCCCAAAGCTGATGTTTCCTCCCTCTCATTATGCTGCCTTCTCTCTGTGGCAGGTCGCTCATTACTTCGAGTGGATCCGGCTTCACACCGGCTGGGCTGCAGTCACCAAGTACAACCACTGAAACCCAGCTCAGACTGGGCTGTGAGGCTTCTGCCTGACGTTTGTACTGGTATTAAACCACCACTTTACCAGCACCAATAAAAGAAAGTTCCTGTTTGTTTGCTTCAAGAAGTACTGATTTTAGTTTTTAGTTCAGGTTTACGGGGAGATGATGGAGGATAGAGATGTCCCATATTATCAGCATACCGATATTGTCAGCTGATATCGGCCTTGAAATGTGATATTGGAAAATATCAGTTTCATTTTTTTACTAATCGATATTTTTCCTAACGATATCTAGCGAGATCATGTTCCATGCCTATAATACATTTATTAGGGCTTGCAAAAAAAATCAATACACTGAAATATCGCGATATTTTTATATGCTGATTTCATTTTGATATGTAAAAATGTGGTATACAGGAGATCTATTTTACTAATGAAATCTTGCGAGATTTCGTTGTTCAGTCAAGAAATCTCGCAGGTTTTAGTGAAATCTCGCGAGATTTCGTAAGATAACAGCGAAATTTGTTGGTAAAATAGATCAATATTGCATTTTTTAATCTCTATATGAAATCTGCATATGAAAATATCGCGATATTTCAGTGTATAGATTTTTTTTCCAGCCCTAACATTTATGTCTGATTTTAAGTTGTTGGTCAAGTTACCAAGTTGAAACATTAGAATTAGCCACATGTTGCTAATACCTGCTAGCATCTGATATCTGGCAGCCAGATATCCAAATTGAACTCCTCTATTTTGGGATCTTAGCAGAATACAGTTGAATATTTTGCAAAATATGAGAGATATAAACTCACAGTTGTCTGCATATATTGGTATTGGTTGATATCTGATATCGGAAATTAAGAGTTGGACAATATCTGTATATCAGATATTGGTAAAATGGTCAGGCTGGGACAGTTTTTTTTTGTTTGTTTTTTTAAATATTATTTTCAACCACAACTCAAAAGCAACATTTTATTTCACTAAATTATAATTTAGTAATTTTTTTCATTCTTATTTGAATAAATATTGTGAAATTATCAATTTGAGGTAGACTTTCCCGTTAAAGTGATCCCAAACTTTAAACTGGTAGTGTATGTCTGGTTTTAAGTTGTTGGTTAAGTTACCAAGTTGTCAGAAACATTAGAATTAGCCACATGTTGGCTAATACCTGCTAGTATCTGATATCTGGCAGCCAGATATCCAAAATGAACTCCTCTATTTTAGGGATCTTAGCAGAATACAGTTAAATATTTCTCAAAATATGAGAGATCTAAACTCACAGTTATTGGTATCGGTTGATATCGGAAATTAAGAGTTGGACAATATCGGTATGTCAGATATCGGTTAAAAAAAATCCAATATTGAATGTGTAATGGAGGCATTGGAATGAAGGGTGATAATGAAGTGTTATTTTCTTTATTTATGTCCTTTATTTCACCAGGAAGGTCCAGCTGAGTGAAACTTGTCTATTTTAGATCAGATCAGATTCTCCACATTAACCCTGTCAGCCCGACTGGTCCTAGAATGGCTAAAAAAACATCAATTCTTAAAATTATAATAATGGACAAGTGTATATTTTCAGCTGTTAGACCATAATGATCCATAAACAGGACTGAAGGTGATCAATAACATCCATGGATTCATCGTTCGGATGGTGTTTCCCTCAGATGAGGATAAAGTTTCACATTCCTCATGAATAGGAATATTATTATTATGCATGTTTATCTTCAGCCGAATGAAGGTGTGTTTAATCGATAAAACACACCTATATCACGCAGACGGGATGAAGACAGTTAAATCTGAGTTTTTATGTTTTTTTTATTGAAGGCAGGAAAATATAAAAATAACTGTAGAAAATGTTAGAAAGTGCAAACAGGACGAAGCGGCGTCAGGTTTGTTTCTGAGGCTGGACCTGGTCCACGGGCAGCTGCAGGCGGATGGCGCTCCGCAGCCTCTGGAGATCATCCTCCACCTGGAGACAAACACACCGGTAGGTCACACCTGCTGCAGGTGTTCCAGTCATTTTCACTACAGCCCACAAAAGGAAGCCCCGGGAATGTGCCGAGTCAGCTTTTCCACATGAGGCGGTGCACTCATCTGGAAGTCAGAGCATGACGCCTTGTGTGCTTTAAATTAAAATAATGATATACAGTATATACATATATTTTAGGGGTGCAAAAAAATGAGTAAATTTATTTAATTATTATTAATGATTCACATGTTTTCAGGCACTCCTGACTTTTCGTTTATCCTTCAGACTACTAAATAAATCACCTTCGCCAGCTCAACTTTCAGCTCGTTGTACTTTCGGACATCAAATTTCCGTAGCGACGCTTTCTTGTGGAAGTAGAGGAGGGAGTACCGACCCGTCACTTGAGGAAGGATGAAGTCCTGAAAACACACAAAGACGGTTACACTCCAAACATGAACTTATTCAACATCAGATCAGCATCATCTTCATCACGGCTCCTCGCTGAGAGACTCGTGTGGACGGGAACCTGCACAGACATCATGGAATAAAATCCGGCTGCTACAACAATTAATTTATAATCTCAAGTCAGGATTATTGACACAAAATTACTAATTATTATATATGTTGTTTCTTTCTTAAACATCTCTCAATAGGGGATTATCACGCTTCCGTGTTCCGAACTTCCGGTTTTAAACAGTTAGACGGCCCACTTCCGGACCAGTTCAATGTCCCTGCTTTACTTCGTAGATAACGTGAATAAACGCCAACCCTACTGAAATTTTCACAGATTCCAGACTGAAGTGATACTAAGGAGGAAGTGGATCAAAGCGATTCTCCAGAGTGAAGGGCCGCACTTTATAATAAAACAACGTAGCATGTTTGTTTGCAGCCGGTGGGGCACAACACCGGCATGCTAACATTAGCCAGCTAGCATTTACCGACGTGCTTAACTTTGTGCGTCTTAAAACACACAAACATCTGAAAATCGGGTCTGTACCCCCCCGTTTCCAGTGGAACAACTGGGGACTGCCAAGAAAGGAGACGCTTTCAGATGCTTGTGTGTTTTCAGCCGCACAAAGTTAGGCACGTCATCAAGCTGGCTAATGCTAACCTGCTAACAGTAGTCCGCCAGCTACTACTCTGTTAAACTTTGTAAATCGGATAAACGCCAATGCCAAGTTTTCATTCCAGACTGAGTGATGCTGAGAAAGAAGTGGATCAAAACGACCGATTCGCCGCAGTGGAGGACCGAACTTTATAATAAAACGATACACGTTTGTTTGTGGCCGGCAGACTGCGCAGTCGTGTTAGCAGGTTAGCATTAGCCAGCTCGATAACGTGCCTAACTTTGTGCGGCTGAAAACACACAAGCATCTGAAAGCGTCTCCTTTCTTGGCAGTCCCCAGTTGTTCCACTGGAAACGGGGGGGTACAGACCCGATTTTCAGATGTTTGTGTGTTTTAAGACGCACAATGTTAAGCACGTCAGTAAACGCTAGCTGGCTAATGCTAGCATGCTATGAAGTGCCGGTGTTGTGCCCCACCGGCGACAAACAAACGTGTGTTTTATTATAAAGTTCGGCCCTTCACCGCGGCGAATCGATCGCTTTGATCCAGCTTTTGATCCAGTATCACTTCAGTCTGGAATGAAAACTTAAGTATGTTTGGAGTTTATCCGATTTCAACAGTATAACAGAGCAGGAACGGCTGTCGTTAACATGGCCCAGAAGAGGAAGTGTCCAAAATCCGTGAACTTAAGCGTGATAATCCCCTATTATTACATTTGGTGTTGAGTTTATCTCCTTGTACTGTCCTTCACTCATGGTGCAACTTTAACGTCCAAATTGAACAGAATTTCTCAACAACTTTCTGAATGTGAACAGTAAAGTTAATAACTCAAATTTATAGGATAACAATCATAAAAGGGTAAATTCCTGTGGAATTTGCTTTTCCCATGAGCCTTTGTGGCCGTGGTATGCCCCGCCCCCTTTGTTGTTCATGTACTCTAAAGCTGAAACAACTTAATGGATTTACTTTGAGTGAAAATAAAAAAGTTATATCAGATTAGAGAGTAGGGTTTTTATGTTTATTTGACTAAAAAAATTAGATTTCATTGCCAAACCAATGGCGGCCATCTTACCACTGTCAGCTCACTTGTTTACAGCATTGGCTTTAAATGGTGATGTAATTTTTAAATAACCATAACTTACACAACTTTCTACCAATGTTCAATCAATCTGGTTTGTTAAAAACGCCAGAGATGTAGGTATGAAACTACATACTTCATGACTATAGCTAACAAACCCAGAGCGGAGTATATATATATATATATATATACACACACACATATATATATGTATGTATGTATAGACTTGTTGAAGAAAGAAGATTTGGGTTTGAGTTCATTTAAAAAAGGGACAATACATTCAATGAATTTTAATTAAATTAAAAGAAGAAAAAAAAAGACAGAAAAAAATTTAAATTTAATTAAATTGTAGTATTTCTGAGTAAACTTTACTACCAGGTTTCACTCATAGATTTTCCCCTCGCCTGAATTGTACCTACTTTTAGCTACATAAGAGGTTCATTCAAATGTAATATTCTTAGCCACTCGACAAAAAAATACGGATAGGAAGAGCTCCATCCAAGGTGTAAATAAAGTTTAAGACGGGGCGCGTTTACTAAAACCATAGTTGCTAAACTGTTAGCTACATAGTTTGGGAAATTACATTACTTTAGCAACAATGGTTTTAGGGAATGCACCCCAATCACACAACAACCAAAGACGATAGTTTAAACAAAAGGGTTGATCATAAAAGCGTCACTGATGTACTTGAACTAAACCTTGCTATTTAATAAAAGATGTATTAAAGGGCTATCTGGCCGTCCAAACAGAGATTTTCTGTGTGGTATGATATCACCCACAATTTGATGTGAAATACGGGTAAAATGGCGAGGAAATCAGCAGCCAAAGAAACACACAAATGTGAGTATTTTCTGTAAATAAAATATAAAAATTGTTATTTTAAGGTCGCTCATCACAAATGTGAAAAAATCCCTACTTTTGTAGCGTTACGTGCATCTTCTCACGTCTGTAACATAATATTAACGTTAAGCTTGAGTCGAAGGCTTCTTTTCCTTTCATTTTTACGATTTTCAGCTCAAAGCGGATAAAATGACTCAATCACTCAGGAAAGAGACATGACTACTGCTGCAGACGGCTTGCAGACTCTTCCGGAAACTGCCGTTACGTTAGCTTACAGCGTCACGGACGACTATTGGTGACACGAGGATTTCAAAGGGTCGTCCCATTTCTTAGGGGAATAATTTAATTCCTATACGACCGACAGGGCCAAGGAGTAGGAATAGGAGTTGATCCCAAACAAAGCAACACCAGAAACTCCAGAAACACACTTTGACCCTAAACCGGGTCTTGGAACCGGTCCTGGAAAGACCGGACCCGCGTGGGGACCCACCTGCTTGGTGAGGACGTAGTAGCCGCAGAAGATGAGGCTGGTGGTGAGGGAGATGAAGAGGGTGACGGGCTCCATGATGTCCCAGGCGAACACATACCTGACACACAGACACACGTTACCCCCCCATCTTAGAATGTGTGTGTGTGTGCGTGTGTGTGTGTGTGTGTGCGGTTACCAGGTGAGGTATCCCAGGAAGCCTCCCTGCAGGGACAGGTAGGCGAGCCCCACCCACCCCAAGATGGAGGCTCTCCTGTCCGCCTCCTTCGCCATCTGGACCCTCAGCTGTTGAGAGAGCGAGTGTGAGGTATTATGGTAGTACGGTGGTATAGTAGTATAGTAGTATGATGGTACGGTAGTATTGTAAAATGGTAGTACGGTAGTACAGTAGTATGGTGGTACAGTTGTATGGTAGAATATGGTACAATGGTAGAACGGTGGTATGGTGGTATAGTAGTACGGTACTACGGTAGTGTGGTATTATGGCATAATGGTAGAATGGTAGTACAGTTGTATGGTAGTATGGCAGAATGGTAGTACAGTAGTATGGTAGAAAAGTAGAATGGTAGTTTGGTAGAATGGTGGTATGGTGGTACGGTAGTATTGTAAAATGGTAGTACGGTAGTATAGTAGTATGATGGCATGGTAGAATGGTAGTATAATGGTACGGTACTATGGTAGTATGGTATTATGGTAGAATGGTAGTACGGTAGAATCGTAGAACGGTAGTATGGTAGTACTCTGGTATGGTATAATGGTAGTACAGTAGAATGATAGAATGGTAGTATGATAGTACGGTATTATGGCAGAATGGTAGAATGGTAGTATGATGGTATGGTATAATGGTAGTACAGTAGAATGATAGAATGGTAGTATGATAGTATGGTATTATGGCAGAATGGTAGAATGGTAGTACAGTAGTATGGTACAATGGTAAAATGGTAGAATGGTAGTATGGTAGTACAGTGGTATGGTAGAATGGTAGTACAGTAGTATGGTACAATGGTAAAATGGTAGAATGGTAGTATGGTAGTACAGTGGTATGGTAGAATGGTAGTACAGTAGTATGGTACAATGGTAAAATGGTAGAATGGTAGTATGGTAGTACAGTGGTATGGTAGAATGGTATGGTAGAATGGTAGTACAGTAGTATGGTAGAATGGTAGAATGGTAGTATTGTAGTACGGTAGTATGGCACTACATCAGTATAGTAGTATGTGTGAGTCGCAGTACTGTCTCCAGCATTAGTAGTACTTGTGAGTAGAGGTACCATCTCCAGCGTTAGTAGTGCGTGTTAGTAGCAGTACCGTCTCCAGCATTAGTAGTATGTGTGAGTAGCAGTTCTAGGTTCAGCGTTAGTAGTACGTGTTTGTGGAAGTACAGTCTCCAGCGTTAGTTGTACGTGTGAGAAGAAGTACTGTCTCCAGCGTTACGAGTACATCTTAGTAGAAGCACTGTCTCCAGCGTTAGGAGTACGTGTTAGTAGAAGTACAGTCTCCAGTGTTAGTAGTCGGTGTGAGAAGAAGTACTGTCTCCAGCGTTAGGAGTACATGTTAGTAGAAGTACAGTCTCCAGCGTTAGTAGTACATATGAGTAGCAGTTCCGTCACTAGCATTAGTAGTATGTGTTAGTAGAAGTACCATCTTGAGGGATAGTAGTACGTGTGAGTAGAGGTACCATCTCCAATGTTAGTGGTACGTGTGTAGTACTAGTACCGTCTCCAGTGATAAAAGTACATATGTAGTAGTACTAGTGACAAGTAGTGCATGTGTAGTAGTAGTACGTGTATAGTAGTATGTGTGTAGTAGTACATGTGTAGTACTGGTACCATCACCAGCGGCTGCAGCTGCTGCCGCAGCATCTCCTGCTTCACCAGCAGCTATGAGTGCTTGTACCGTCTTCAGCGTTAGTAGTACATGTGAGTAGTAGTGCATGTATAATAGTAGTACGTGTGTAGTAGTAGTGCGTGTGTAGTAGTAGTACGTGTGTAGTACTGGTACCTTCTCCAGCGGCTGCAGCTGCTGCCGCAGCCTCTCCTGCTTCGCCAGCAGCTGTGAGTGCTGGTACCTTCTCCAGCGTTAGTAGTACGTGTCAGTAGTAGTGCATGTGTAGTAGTAGTATGTGTGTAGTAGTACGTGTGTAGTACTGGTACTGTCTCCAGGGGCTGCAGCTGCTGCCGCAGCCTCTCCTGCTTCGCCAGCAGCTGTGAGTGCTGGTACCGTCTCCAGCGTTAGTAGTACGTGTCAGTAGTAGTGCATGTGTAGTAGTAGTACGTGTGTAGTAGTATGTGTGTAGTACTGGTACCTTCTCCAGCAGCTGCAGCTGCTGCCGCAACGTCTCCTGCTTCGCCAGCAGCTGTGAGTGCTGGTACCGTCTTCAGCGTTAGTAGTACGTGTGTAGTAGTAGTACGTGTGAGTAGTAGTGCGCGTGTAGTAGTAGTACGTGTGTAGTAGTAGTACGTGTGAGTAGTAGTGCATGTGTAGTAGTAGTTCGTGTGTAGTAGTAGTACGTGTGAGTAGTAGTGTATGTGTAGTAGTAGTACGTGTGTAGTAGGAGTACGTGTGAGTAGTAGTGCGTGTGTAGTAGTAGTACGTGTGTAGTAGTAGTGCGTGTGTAGTACTGGTACCGTCTCCAGCGGCTGCAGCTGCTGCCGCAGCGTCTCCTGCTTCGCCAGCAGCTGTGAGTGCTGGTACCGTCTCCAGCGTTAGTAGTACGTGTGTAGTAGTAGTACGTGTGAGTAGTAGTGCGTGTGTAGTACTGGTACCGTCTCCAGCGGCTGCAGCTGCTGCCGCAGCGTCTCCTGCTTCGCCAGCAGCTGTGAGTGCTGGTACCGTCTCCAGCGTTAGTAGTAAGTGTGAGTAGTAGTGCGTGTGTAGTAGTAGTAGTACGTGTGTAGTACTGGTACCTTCTCCAGCGGCTGCAGCTGCTGCCGCAGCGTCTCCTGCTTCGCCAGCAGCTGTGAGTGCTGGTACCGTCTCCAGCGTTAGTAGTAAGTGTGAGTAGTAGTGCGTGTGTAGTAGTAGTAGTACGTGTGTAGTACTGGTACCTTCTCCAGCGGCTGCAGCTGCTGCCGCAGCGTCTCCTGCTTCGCCAGCAGCTGTGAGTGCTGGTACCGTCTCCAGCGTTAGTACGTGTGTAGTAGTAGTACGTGTGAGTAGTAGTGCGTGTGTAGTAGTAGTACGTGTGTAGTACTGGTACCTTCTCCAGCGGCTGCAGCTGCTGCCGCAGCGTCTCCTGCTTCGCCAGCAGCTGTGAGTGCTGGTCGTGCAGCTGCTGAGGAAGAGTCAGGGCCGTGTGAAGAAGATGGACCAGGTACTTCATGTCGTCCAGACCCAGCACGTGTTCGTGGGACGAGCCTGGCGGAGACAGGACGTGTTTACAGATGATGTCACAGATAGAAGCTCCGCCCCCTGCAGACACACTTGCAGTTACCTTGTCCGAGCGAGCGGACGTTGTAGGTGTGGTCATTGATGATGAGCTGGAAGTCTTTGTTTAGGACGGTTTCCATCAGCGTGCAGGAGGAGATCCTCTGTCCATCTGAGGAGAGACGAGCTGCCGTTAACGCTTCTGCCTCCGTAGCTTCATCATCAGTGAGCACGATGTTCTGATGTCCAGCTACCAGGTCTCTTTCCTGCCTCAGGTGTTCTGGAGAATCCTGTTAGACTGCAGCTTTGCTGCTGCTTCCTGGTTCTAAAAGTAGACTGGCAGACTCTCTGCTCTCTATCTTCAAACTTTCCTTCCTGATTAATCGGTCGGTCCCCGTAGTCCTGCTGCTGCAGAACCTCCCATGATGCACTGGGCTCCTCTCTGCTCTCTGTTTGCTGGGAACCGTGTGTTTGCAGGTCCAGGTGGACCGGTGTGTTTTACCGTGGTTGAGGAGTGCGGCCGTCTGGACTTGGGGGTCTTTGGCGGCGATGTCTCGCAGCAGGTCGCCCACGGTGGTCAGCATGGGGGTCAGGGTGAAGCGGCACTCCTTCCCCGCCGGCAGCCGCAGAGACAGGACGGGACGACCGAGGCTGTACCGCAGAGACACATCTGAGAGAGAGAGAGAGAGAGAGAGGGACACCGTTAGTGAGACGACAAATCAGAGTCATAAGAAACCTAAAACATGAATTCATCTCTGATAATAACCAGCATTTAAAGGGCCAGTTCACCCTATATCAGGTGGTTGAGCTGTAAATGTTATAACTACATGGTGGTGGAACCATCTATGATGTTAAATTTGGCTTTTTTTCTGGAACTAATTGAAATTTGGCTCAAATTACCTCCAAGATGAAACCAGGTTTAGTTTTTCACCCTTGACCCTGACATGGAGGTTCGTCTTTAGATTTTTCCGTCTGTCCCGAGCATGCGTGCTGACATTAAACATGGATTTCATGAGCTAAGTGGCGTCATGTTGACTAGAAACTGGAAACTGAGGAAGAGGAGGAGCATTCGAATCCCCTGATGGGAACATCACAAATCTTAACGTGGTTAATGTTTCATCAGTGCACCACTGTCTGGCTCTTTGTTGCCGAGAGAAACGACAAGTTAAACATTGTTATTTGAGAGTAAATCACTGAAGAGTTTAACAATGTTTCCTGAGGGGATGTACAGTTTTCTGTCTGTTCAGTCAGAATCATGTTAAACTGTTCAAGAAAAATGGAGCAACTTCGATATTTAAAGTCAGGCCACACAATTTCCCGAATTTACAAATCTGTTTCAACTTTTAATGGCTTTTTTAAAATTATTATAGATAGATAAATGTAGAGAAACTACATTTCACAACTTTTCCTGCCTGGGGATATTATGTATTTTACAGCACCGCATCGCATACAAGCTACTGGATATCAACATGCTAGCAACTGGATATCAACACAGTAGTAACTGGATATCAACACACTAGCAACTGAATATCAACACACAAACAACTGGATATCAAAATGCTAGCAACTAGATATCAACACACTAGCAACTGAATATCAACACACAAACAACTGGATATCAAAATGCTAGCAACTAGATGTCAACACACTAGCAACTGAATATCAACACACAAGCAACTGGATATCAACACACACACAACTAGATATCAATATGCTAGCAACTAGATATCAACACACTAGTAACTGGATATCAACACACTAGTAACTGAATATCAACACACAAGCAACTGGATATCAAAATGCTAGCAACTAGATATCAACACACTAGCAACTGAATAACGACACACACACAACTGGATATCAACATGCTGGCAACTAAATGTCAACACACTAGCAACTGAATATCAACACACAAGCAACTGGATATCAACACACACACAACTGGATATCAATATGCTAGCAACTAGATATCAACACACTAGTAACTGGATATCAACACACTAATAACTGAATATCAACACACAAGCAACTGGATATCAAAATGCTAGCAACTAGATATCAACACACTAGCAACTGAATATCAACACACACACAACTGGATATCAACATGCTGGCAACTAGATGTCAACACACTAGCAACTGAATATAAACACACAAGCAACTGGATATCAACACACAACTGGATATCAATATGCTAGCAACTAGATAACACACTAGTTACTGGATATCAACACGCTAGTTACTCGATATCAACACTAGGGCTGCCAAAAAAGATTATTTTGATAATTGAATAGTCACCAATTATTTTGGCAAATAGTCGACTAATAGTAAGTGGTCGCCGCAAACTCCGCTCCTCCCGACCGAAGATGGAGGTTTAAAATCCACTTTTTGCAGCGTTGCTCCGTCAGTTTTCCACATTTTTCACCTTTGTGAATGACAGTTTTTGGTATTTAAAAAAAAACTGAAGCAGATAATCAAATGGCTCCTCTATGCAACGAAGCGATGTTTTCACCCCCTACCTAACCGGATGTGACAAATTTGGCGCCTAAACAACCTATTACTCCATGCAACTGTAACTGAGCAGCAGTTCCCAAACTTTTCCATGTATTTGTACTTTTATACGACCTTTTACGGCCCTCTGCTTTTATAACTGCAGCTTTCTCACAGCTGAGCTCATCAAGCGAGCCAGAGAAGATAAAAAGGTGGAGATCTTACCTTTGGATGCAGGCTGGGTGCTGTAACTGGAAATGACACAGGCGGACCAGACCTGACCGGGCTGAGAAGAAGAAGAGGAGGAGGTTACGTTCACACTGTTACAGTTCACCAGACAGCTCAAAGCTCACCGCGGAGGCCTCCGAACCAGGAAGCGCTCAGAGTTCTGAGATGAGGTGTAGCTGCGGTTTCTGAGATGAAAATGTCACGCCAGCCAGCGAGAAGCATCTTCCTTTCTCACAGAAAAAGGAAGCAGCGAAGCAGCTGCAGAGCTGACGGTTAACCTGAACCACTTCCCCTGCAAACGAAACCCGGCGCTACACCGCCCCCCCCAAAAAACTGAAGAGAAGCTCAGCAGCTGCTCCACAGCTGTACAAGTACTGTGTAGTACAGGGAAGTAGCCAGACATGTGGTTGATGTGGAGTGTGAGTATGTGGTCGGTGGGGCGGTTAACTCACCGGGACGATCCTCCTGGTCCTGATCCTGGTCCTGGTCCTGATCCTGAACGCGGATCTGCAGAGGAACACGGAGGAAAACATGATCTGAGGCTTCGCTGACTGCTGGCTCAAACCAGACGCTGGAATCCTCCTGACAGGGTGGAACCGCGCCGGGGGCAGGCAGAAACAGGTTTTCAGGGTGGAACGGCTGTTAGAGGAGCCGGGGAGTTAACCCTTTCCTGACCCGAACCAGCCTGGGAGGACAGAAGCTACCTGATAGCAGCAGTTTCTCTCTCCCTTCACTTGTTTTTTCAGGAATGATGCAGAGTTTACGCTCACCATCCTCTTCATCAGCTGCTTATTAATGAGGATAGACCGATACATCACCAGGCTGATATTTTAGGCTGATATTTGCGGGGTTTTTTGGTATTGGCTAAGGGTGGGACAAAACATCGATACACTAAAGTATTGAGATATTTTCTATGTCGATATATCAATATCTAAAAACATGATATATTTTACTAACAAAATCTCGATTTCGGAACAGAATGACGAAATCTCGCGAGATTTTGTTCTATCAGCAGCGATCCAGCATGCAGAGAATGATATCTACGTACATCTGCAGGTTCAGGCTCAACTTTACACCAGTAGTACTGGTTAACGTGTGTCCAGGCTTCCATATAACACCCAGTTATTTGAGGTTGATTGATATACTCATATACTACTGTACTTTGTTTTACTAATTTCACATGAATTTGTGTACATTTCTACTATTCCAGCTCAGCTGTGGTAATTTGTTTTCAAAACACTTTATTTTTATTTTATTTGCACATGTATTCAGTTGGGTTTTCTCAAAGTGAGAAATATTTATGTTCAGGGGGACGATTGTAAATAATTTTATTATGAGATCCCAGTTAAATAAATGGGACATGGAGAAACTGAATTTCATTGATTTTGACTCATTTTGTTCAGTCATCCGATGTATGTACATAGGTACATTTATTTCAAGCTGCATTTTAATGTTTCTGAAGTGCCTAGAATATCGCAAAATATTGCAGTGTCAATATCGCGATATTGTATCGTATCGTGACCCATGATACGTATCGTATCGTGAAGTCTTTTAATATACGCTGTCAGAAATAATGTGACACCACGGGTACATTTCTGTCCCTCAAGGTACAATTTGGCCTGTAAGGGTCATTAGTGACCTCATGGCACCTATATGTACCTTTTTAGGAGCCTGGAAAGTACATTTATGTTCCAAAGCACAAAGTACTCACTGTTAGTGGTACACCAGCACTACCCTTGAGGGTACCACCCCAGTGACAAGCCATTGTACCCCTAAAGGTACAATTTGGTACATTTGGAGTGTGTGTATTTATTACAAGTTTAATGTTTATATTTAATACTTGTATAAGTATTTGTATATTCATTTAAAGTACTTTGTTCTTTTTTATAATAAAAGAGTTGTAAAATTACTTTTCATTGTGTCCTTCATTGTATTGATTTTGGAGTCAAATGCAGTGTCGGCCCCAAATATCGGCAGGCTGTATTGGCCCTGGGCTGAAGCTGATGAGAAAATATTTGGGCCTAAAATATCTGTCTAGGTTGATCCCTACTTATGAACACTAGTCCTGCCACGATTAGTCAATTAATCAACTAATTGTCGACCTTAAAAATAGTCTGTGACTTATTTCATGATCGACTAATCGTTTATTGTTTATAAGCTTTGTTTTTCCTCTCAAAATTGCCGCTGTACCTTCCACTGCCTTGTCTGTCTTTCTGTCAGCTTTTCTTGAATAGTTTATTAACATAAATAAACACACGCACCACCAGTCAAAAGTTTGGACACGTTTTTCCATTGGGTTTAATGTGAAAGGGTTTAATTTAGAGAAACCAATTAACCTACCATGCATGTTATATATACATACGCAAGATATGTACATAGATTAAATATCTAATGACAAATGTTTATTCACTTTATGAAACTCGCTAAACATGTTTTAGTATAGTAACTATTTTATGCTAGTTTGAGCGTTGCTATGGTGATAACATTCCGAGGCAGAATATGACAGTGATCTAACTAGTCGTGCGTATATACAAAAATAATGCGCTTCAGTCGGCATTAGAATTCTCACTGACCATGGTATGAAACATATATGTGTATATATATATATATATACACATACATATGTACATATATATACATATATATGTATATATATATATATATATATATATATATATATATAATAGGGCTGGGGAAAAAATCGATACACTGACATATTGCAATATTTTCATATGCTGATATCATATTGATATGTAAAAATGTGGTATCGATCTAGTTTACTAATGAAACCTCGCGAGATTTCACCGTTATCTTACGAAATCTCGCGACATTTTGTTGGTAAAATAGATCAATATTGCGTTTTTGAATCTCTATATGAAATCTGCATATGAAAATATCGCGATATCTCAGTGTATCGATTTTTTTTCCCAGCCCTAATATATATATTTAGGCAAGCCAATGATACGATTCCCGATCCCACAGCCATCTGTCGTTGTGTCAGCAGCTGAGGCTACATACGTAGCTTACCATCACCACTGACTGAGTTAAATAATGGACCTACTGTGAGCGCTTTGAGTGCCCTGCAAGATAAAGCGCGATATAAAGCTAATCCATATTTTTTATTAAACGAGCATGATGGGGCTACGAAGCTAAAATTTTGTTGAGCAACACTTTGAAACAATCACTGCAATCAGGTGTTTTCTGTAACGTTCATAAAGACGTCTACGCCTGTTGACAGGTATGTTGGTCCACTGTTTATGGGAAAGATGCACTTATTTATTATTAGTTTAATTATTTTCTTGTTAATGAATTACTTTTGTGAATTTAGCTTTTTCTTTAATTGGAGGGTATGAAAAATTTTGAGGAATACATACATATATATATATATATATATATATATATATATATATATATGTGTGTGTGTGTGTGTGTGTGTGTGTGTGTGTGTGTTCATAAAAATTGTGTAAATGAACCTCTTTACGCTTTAGTAATCATTGTATTAGTACTCATATTTATTATAATGATCCATTTATAAGTGAACATTATGCACATTCACCTGTATTTGATCACATATTTCTATAAGTTTGCAGCTTATTTAACTCTGAAGGATCAATATTTATGTCATTTTTCTGTAAGATTAAATAATTAATCAATAGTTATAAAGCAGGGGTTAACTCCTGTTTCTAATATATGTTTAACAGCGTGCAGTGACTGTGCAGTCATGCAGAAAAGGCGCCGTGACTGTGCCTCTAACCACATCCTGACTCAGTCCAGGCTGCAGGTCTGAGCAGGGAAGCTGCTGTCTGCTGGGCCTGAGGGTCAGCTGATCGGACAGAGGCTCTGAGGTGCCGGTCTGACAGGAATCCAGCAAAAACCTCCATCCTGAAGCCTGAAAAGTCCCCATTTCCACCCACAACACCAAACCAGACACACTTATCACAGAAAACTGGGATTTCAGCCAGGAAGAGGAATTCCAGATTCATCCGGAACCAGAACCTGAAGAAAACCCCTCAGAAACCCACATTTTCACATCTTATCACTGACGAGAACATGAGATTAACATGTAATCTGTAAGGATAGAAAACTGGCTGCACGGCTACATCAGGGCTGAACTGAGCAGGTTTAAAATGCCATTATACAACTCTGTTACACAACAGCGTCACAAACAAGACGTCAGCGGAGGAATCTGGGGAAATATTTCACTTCAAGCAGCAGCTCAGGGTCAGTCTGTTTACTCCCGGTGCCCCACCTCACATCACATCACAGAGCCACACATGAAGAGGTTTACACTTTTATAGGTGCTTTGTTTTTAACAAAACAGGGAATTATCTCCCTCCGCTCGCTCGTGTGGTTCAGACATACAAGTTTATGGCTGATAGGAAGAGAAACACTGAAGCCAGAAGTCGGGGTGCCCTGACAAAACCTGAGGAGAGTCCAGACCAGCAGACAGCAGCTTCGCTCTGCGGGTGGAAACCCCAGAGACACGTCATCGCCTGAGCCGCAGAGCAAACGACTGCAGATAAAGACTGAGCCGAGATAAAACTGCTCAGACTTACAGCTCCTCACATTCAGACTTTACTGATACTGAAAGCAGCTCCTCTGCTTCCACATAAGCACCTTTATCAGAGCCTGTGAGCTGAGTTTAAGCCGCACTTTTACGGGTTTATCGTTATAAAGATTAAAGAGAAAAACAAATACTAGAAGATAGGAAATATCTTAGTTCCAGGGCAGCAAATACTCCTCAAAAACATCCTCATAAACGAGTAAAACTCACTCACTGATCACACACACCTCTGCAGGCACCATCTGACAGCCATAAACTCAAATTATCGACATAAATAAGACTAAAAGAATATAAACAAGTTTACAGATTAAAACAAACCCACGTAAAGCCGCTATGAAACATCCCTGCCAGCATTAAACAAATTATTAATACTGATGCCAACATTGGTATTAGAGGTGCACCGATACAGTTTTTTTTCCAATACCGATACCTGGGCTGAGTGTATCGACCGATACTGAGCCAATACTACTGTTGTTGCCATGTGAGTGAAGGAATCAGGTTTGACATGAATTTTTAGACTTGTTTAAAAAAAGGTAACAAATTAACACAAAAATGTACTTAATATTATTCATTAACAAATAACGTGTACTTTTGTTATGATTTTTTTTTTTTAAAGAAATGACTGGATTGGAATGCTGGATCAGCCTCATTTCGATATCCAATCCAGTTAATTAGTCAATATCAAAGCCGATATCCAATGGGTAACGGATCAGTGCATCTCTAGTTGGTATCCATTGATACTTGTGTGATAACAATGATACTTGAATGTAGGGACGCACAATATAATCACCCCCCTATCAGTATCGGCCTATATCGGACTTAAAACTGAGTGTCGGACATCAGCCACCCCACCAATATTTAACCGATTAGCCCGCTGTTTCTAAAGTCTAAAAAAGAACCAGAAACTTCTTCTGTGTTGCATTTTTAAATATCGATTTGATATCGGCATATGAAAATATTGCAATACGTCAGTGTATCAATATTTTTTGTATTTTCGTATTAATATAATCTTCAAAAACATATTTTTTACAGACTTTAAAGCTTCTAAAGACGAAGGGTGGGAAAAATTTTTGATACACTGAAATATCGCGATATTTTCAAATGCTGATATATCTATTTTACTAATGAAATCTCGAAATATTTTATCGTTCTGTTAACAAATTTCATAGGAATTAATGATATACCTTGAGATTTTGTAACAGAATAATGAAATCTCAAGAGATTTTGTAAGTTAAACAGATCGATGTCATGTTTTTAGATATCGATTTGATTTCGGCATATGAAAATATCGCAATATTTCAGTGTATCAATTTTTTTTTGTATTTTTGTATAAATAGCTTCTTCAAAACACTTCTTTATTACAGACTTTAAAACTTCTAAAGACTAGGAGTGGGAAAAAATGTTGATACACTGAAATATCGCAATATTTTCATAAAACACGGTATCGATCTATCTCACTAACGAAATCTCGCAATATTTCATCATTCTTTTACGAAATTTAGCAGAAATTCACAAAATATTGTGAGATTTTGTAACAGAACAATGAAATCTTGTGAGATTTTGTAAGTGAAATAGATTAATGTTGCTTTTTAAAATATTGATTTGATATCGGCATATGAAAATATTGCAATATTTCAGTGTATCGATATTTTTTTCCACCCCTATTTTTTTAAGTGTCGGAAACGGATAACAAAACTGCTATTTGTAATGACTGCTTGTTTTTTTCAGGTTTAATATTGGTATTGATATCGGTTATCGGCCACACAAGTTTTCAAAATATCAGCATATCAGATATCAGCCAAAATTCCAATATTGTGCATCCCTACTTGAATGTAAGGCTTGATAAAGACCAGGATCTTCATAAATAAGGAGGATAAAGTGGTTTTTGGTCATTTAGACACCGACATGCAAAATCAGCTTCAGATTTTTATGGTGTGAGCAATAACAATGATAGCAATAGCAATAACTAGCTTGTTATTTGCTTGATATCGGATCGACACTAAATCTTGCAGTATTACACATCTTTACAAAGCAACTGTCAAAATAGTAATGTACTTACTTTTAATCCTTATTTATGGTCCTTTCATGTCCATAAATCAGTGCGTCCATGTCCAGCGTCCATGCAAACATATTCCCGTGTCCTTTCCGTTAGCATGATGGTAGCTAACACATCCACCAGAGGGCGGTGCAGAGTTCAGAGCTCACCTCCGAGTCTCAGAGACCATAGATATCCAATCAGTAGATAGGACATGGAGGCATTTTGAACGTCTGCACTGGCGGCCATCTTTCCACAGTCAGCTCGACCGCTCATTACATTAATTTAGTGGTACATACTTTTTAATCAACTACAATTTGCTCAATTTTCTACCGATTTCCAGACTGTTTGGCTTGTTATCAACATCAGAGATGTAGTTATGAAACTGCCTTCACTGCCAGTCGTTAAAACAGCTGGTGTCAAAAATAGAAGCGGGCGTTTAGCTCTTAAGTCAATATATTGAATGACCGAGATCAGTCATACTCCCCCTACTGGCTGCTAGTGGAACTGACGTAACTGTAATGTTCTGCCACATAAAAGGGGAAAACAAACAACACACGTCTATAGAAAACATGTTATATAGACACAATAAAACAAATCTAACATTCCACTTCTGTTTTGTCTACTGCATGTGGGGGAGTAGGTAGCCTAGCGGTAATGCTGTGGGCTTTGGCATGGCAAACCCGGGTTCGAGGCCTCGACCCCCACCAACCACTACCCGTGCGCTGCAATTGGCTGCCCACATCTCGGGTTAAACTTGAGATGGGTTTAATGCAGAGAATGAATTTCCTAATTAAGTATAAATTATTATTATTACACATAATAATCATTATAAGCAACATTTCTAGAACAGAGCTGTAACCATGGGCTTTAATATGAAACTAAACAGGAGCAATGAGTATGATGCAAATCAATATTTAGGCTACTAAAACTTAAACCGAATGCCAACATGATGTTTACATTCACCCCTTTGAAAGCACAATCTGTCGCTGACTACACCCACTTGACCATTGGTTGTCATCACCATGACAACCAAGATAAGACAAACCATCAACCCAGTGATCAGAACCCCAAAACAATATTTATGTCTCTTAAAATTTGGTTATAATGATTGACACGCATGTAGTTTCATAAGTATTCCTCCGACGTTTTGGGGGTCGAAAATTGCACAGGTTATGGTTGTTTAGAAAGTACACGCACCATTAAAGGTACAGTGTGTAAAAAATCAAAGGTCAATGGCAGAAAAATGTGATATATAATTCAAAACTGTGTTTCTATTGATGTGGAATCGCTGCACTAGAATAACTGTATATGTTTATTTTCTTAGAATGAGTCATTTATATCTACTAGCTGGGGGGCGCACATATGAAGGCTGCCATATTTGTTCAATCCATTTTTACTACGGTGTCCCTGAATGGACAAAACAATGTGTGTGAAGTGAGAACTCTGAACTTTAAAACTGCTGCACCAACTTTGTTTAATGGGAGTTAAGACTGTTTGGGATCAGTGATGCCTTAAAAAACATTAAAAATAGTTCCTCATAGTCCACATGGCTACACCTGAGACCACTGATCCACTCCCAGATAAAAACATCTTTACGTCTGTGAGAATTTTGGCCACTAACGGCCACCGTACATTCAAAACTGTGCTGGAATATGAAGTAATTTGCAAGAAAACATCTTTTCTTTCAAACACCCATCTTTACCACTAGATGTCAGTAATTCTTACATACTGTACCTTTAAATCAATGTAATAACTGAGCGAGCTGACTGTGGTAAGTGCGGACGTTCGACTCCATTGGCCAACAGGGGGGGGGGGGGGGGACATATCTATCAATTATATAGGTTATGGCTGAGACGGTGGCGGTCTGTGCAGACGCTATAAACGTTGTGGTTTCTTCTTCGTTCCTTTAGCTGCTCACCACTGACACATATCTCTGTGGTGAAATCCTCTTCAACACAACCAAGACTTCCTGAAGAAACTGCAGAAGCAAAAACATAATTACATTTAATAATTATCGTCTAAATTTATCTGAAAATAACAGAATTTCTCCTTCAGAAAACATAAACCCTCATTTGCCAGTTCTTCTGAAAGCAGGTTAAACATTCTTGACATGGCTTTGAAAATTTTGCAAAAGTTACCATGTTTGGAAGAAAAGAAGAACTAAATTCCAGCTAATGTTAGCATTCTGGTCTATACTTCCTTCTTTTTTAAAACATAGTTTGAATTTAAATGGTCTTACTTTCTAACAGGCAGATCTGAAAGAGGGTCTCCAGTTCAGCTCCTTCCACGCTGTGGACATGCTGGTGGACCAGACTGGTCCCGGTGCGGGGCCATGTGATGCTGGACTGGTGTCCAGGGCTTGTAGAGACTGGACTTTGTGTCCCGCCACACCTCTTCTTACCCCTGAGAAGATAAAGGCAGCGTTACGCAGCAGTTTTCTCCCTCAGACTCATGAGTTTTCATACGTACATCCAGTTAACGCGGTCGAAAGTCCACAGCCTCCCCCCTGCTCGTAAATCCTCCCTCCGTGCAGCAGGAACGTCACGCAGCTGCTCAGGAACCAGACTGATGC
This sequence comes from Atherinomorus stipes, assembly GCA_023101725.1. Lineage (NCBI taxonomy): Eukaryota > Metazoa > Chordata > Actinopteri > Atheriniformes > Atherinidae > Atherinomorus > Atherinomorus stipes. The sequence goes on from JALJCO010012369.1 coordinate 166,567, forward strand.
CGCAGCGATGCGATCGCAAGCCCATGTGCAGCTGCAGCATCTGAAACTCGGCAGGAAGTCAGCAGGGTTTCAACACTTCCTGTGGAACGCTGCGTTTTCAGCTTCCTGGTTACTTCACTGGTTCAGTCTCGTCTGGTGTGCAACCATCAGCACAGGTCAACAGGTACGGACTCCGAGAGGCCCCCGCAGGTCCTACAGCCCAAAAATGATGAAAAATTTAAACTTATCTCATTTTTAAAGGCAAAAATGATGCAATGTGGCTTAAACGTTCCACAAACTACCTGCAGAGATGGAAAAGATTCAGTTAATAAAACAGCAAAATGCTTACAAAAATGATAAAAGCAGGGTTCCTGCACAGTCTTAACCCTCCTATCATCCTAGGGGCCAATTTGACCCCATTTAATGTTTATCATTCAAAATATAGTTAACTTTTCATGACTTTTCCTAATTTGATCGGGACAACTGATAAAGCATAAAATTTTATGCTGATGTTCTTTCAATTTGCTGAACACATATTGCACGCAAAGGTCGTCCTCTAGGGTCAATTTGACCCCCACACTGTTTTAGCTGTTAAAACTTAGTGTGTGTGACCTAAACATGCGCACACCTGCAGGTGCAGTTGATACATTTGAGTTGATACATTTTGATACTTCCCGTTCAGTGGGCATGAAGGTCTGTGTGACCTTCTGACCTCGCACCTGTCACAGTAGAACTGATTTTCCCACACTGTGAGGGTGTACCTCATTATTATTTTTTCACAAATAAAGAAAAAAATCATATAAAAAGCCAAAAAATAAATTTAAAAAACTGTATCTCTGCCACTGCCGGTCCCAAGCCCGGATAACAAAAGAGGACGGGTGAGTGAGATCTTACAGTAACTAGCCACAAATATATTACAAAAAAAATACATTAAATAAGTAAATAGATATGTTTATGACGGGAAAGGGCGAGTCACCAACATCAACATCATGAATTCATGAATGTGCTCTAAACCTGAAAGCTTGTCTGATGGTGGCGCTACAGTGAAGGTCGTCTCCATCAACACCAAAACCAGACTGGTGGTCATTAATGCTGAGAAGTAAATTTGAGAAGATTTGCATGAAAAATTTAAATTTAAAGGTTTGGCCTGATGGTGGCGCTAGAGGACAGGTTAATTCACTGATTTTCAAGGGGTTATTTATGTATTCAACAAATAAACAAAGTGCCTGTCACAAAACTTGGTCAACAATATTCTATAAATAATTTTCTGGAGGTAAATATTCCTGGGATCAAACTGACCCCACACTCTTAAAAATAGGGGTACGAGACAGGATCATTTCTGTACTTGTAGGTACATTTTTTACAAATTTTCTCCCTAAAGTACAATTTTGGTCTTTATGAGGCCAGAAGTACCTATATACTATAAAAAAAGGGCCCAAAGTAATATAAAGTACAAATCTGTACTATTTCAACCCTAAGGGTACCTGCAGCATTGAAAAATGTGTGTAGCTTGTACAATAACTATAAATAGCAGTACTTCTAAACAGTAGCATAACTATAGTTATTATATTATGATTTTCATAATAATCATAGTAATCATAGTAATAATTATACGTATAATTATATATGTGTTTGGCCTAATATTTCTATAATAATTAGTCATTTATTATTAGCATCTTTGATTGTTGTCATAATCTCTATTTTATTAACTTTTATTGATAATTTTTAATTGGTTTAATTGTACTTTATTAACTCATACAGCTTGAGAAGGTACAAAAATGGACCAGTGAAGGTACAGAAATGTCTTTCAGAAAGGAACCCCCCCCCCAGCAACAAGCTTTGGACCCTTTTAAGTACAAATTGGTACCTCTATTTTTGAGTGTGCAAGGACCAAATTTGTTGTTAAATTTGAGGACGATAGGAGGGATAAAGGACTAGTACACCCACAGAATGATGGTCCTTCATCTTCTACTCACCCTCATGCTGAGCAAGACTCTGGAGCACTTTTTAATATCTCAAATGCAGCCGGAGATCGGACAGGTTTTTGTTTTCCCCCAATTTTAATATAATGGAGTTCACCAGCGACTGAACCAAAAAGGTCCATAAAAGTCCACAAAAACTTGTCAATATTCCTCCATACTCCATATGTCCAATGTAATCCAGGTGTCCTGAGTGGGTAGCGTCCAGAATTTACTGGAAACCACATCATTAAGTAGATTTTTATAGCTTAAATAGTACTACAAAGCCGCCGGAAAGCGCGTCCATGAGAGTTCATGACACTACGGAAGCCGCAGCATTCAGCGACTACTCTGCCGTTAATGCAAGCATAGAAGAAGAAATCTGCTGTTTACATTATGCTAGGAGTACCTTTCCGATCTTCGGCTGCATTTGAGATATTAAAAAAGTTCTCCAGAGTTTTGCTCAGCATGAGGATGAGTAGAAAATGAACACACATCGTTCTGTGCGTGTACCATTCCTTTAAAAAGTCTTTAAAGTCTTAAATTTACAAAACTGCATTTAATACCTTGAAAAGTCCTTAAATTTGACACTTTTGGTCTTAAATTTCATATGCTGGCCCTTAACAAAAAGAAGTATTCCATTAGTACGTGTCATTAAGTATACTCAAGTATAGTAAAGTATATTCCCCAAGTGTATTTTTATTTACCAAGTACACTGATACCAATGTACTAGCAGTATACAAACAAGTAAACTTCTTGGGGCTAAATTGGCCCACTGTAAGTATTTAAAAGTACACTTTCAAGTATACTGAAAGTAATTTTCTTGTTATACTGTTAGTTTAGTCCTACAAAAACTTCAAGCTTACTTTTACTTTTAGAAAATACACTTTTAAGTAGACTAAAAGTGATATATGAACCGGGGGTTTTCAAAGTGTGAGCGAGCTAGCGCCTAAATCTTACAAGATAGTATTCACAAACATGATAGAATGTACATCTAGCAGTACGCCACAAAGATACCAGTATGTGAGAAAATGTACTATGCATATCGTTCAAAAGTGTAAATATAAGTAAAGCATAAATATACTTAAACTACGCCTATATTTATTAGTAAATGGAAAGTAAACTTAGAGTATACTTCTGATAAGTACATAAATAGTAAACTAAAAGTAAACTAAAAGAAAAAAAAACCTGTTTGTCCGAAATGTCTGACACATGTGCTTGAACTTTTCTTCTGTAGCACTTTGAGATGTGTTTTTACAAATGTAAAGTGCTTTATAAATAAAATACATTACTATAAAAAGATGGAGTTAACTAGTTACCTCCTGGTCCAACTTAGGTAACCAGTTTATCACTGACTCTGTAAGTAGAAATGATCGGGGAACATTTAAACCAACACACACACGAAGCCTTTATTTACGCGTGAAAGACAGCAACCTCACCGTCACCTGAGAAGTTTGTGGATGTGTGAGGTTTTTTGTTAATATACAGCGTATACTCTGTTTTTGTGTGTGTTTTCTTTGTTTAATCTATCTCTTTTTTGACGTTATCTTGGTGTTGCAGACGGATCTGTGATTTTGCCAGTATGGCTGTGAAATACGCATTAAATTCTGCTCTAAGTAGTCTTAAAAAGGTCTTAAAAATACTTAAATTTAACTTGTAAAAACATGCAGGAACCCTGAAAAAGTGAATTTAACAAAAAGAAAAAATGGACAAAGAACAACAACAACAAAAAGTTACACAAACTAACTGCCGACATGAAAATGATCCAGTTCATAAAACAGCAAAATGGTTACAAAAATTCCAAACATTCAAAGTTGTCATAAGAATATTAAATAAACCAAACTGACCACAATCAAAACGTAAATGTAATAATAAAAAGGAAAAAAAAGCAAACAAAACATATGCAAGGCAACCTAAGAAAACACCAAATGGGCTGGGACAATACACTTTTCTCCCAGTTCAATTCTTAATCAATTTTTGGGTGCTGATTCAATTTAAATTGCAATTCTTCAATGATTTTTGTGATTTTTAGTAAAAAAAAAAAAAAAATTAAACACCAGACCGAGCTGTCTGCCATTCTCCGCCTTCTGTTTAAGTTTCATTCAAGAAATAGACGTCATTATTTGACAGTTGAAGAAAAACATTTTGCCCTCTGCTGGAGAAAAACAGTAACTTTCTTAACACCTAATTTATAAATATAGACTAGAAAGAAGCATTCAATTTTGACCCAAAAAAGCTGATTTTTGAACAAAAATCACGATTTCAAAAATTTTCAAAAAAAAAAAATCCAATTGATAATTTGATTTTTTTCGATCCGATTTTTGCACCCCGGTCAAATACAAAACCTCAGAAAGACGTGCACCATAGTTTTGACTTAAAATTAATCACAAACTTTTGGCCTGAAATTTTAAGGCATAACAGAGACGCATCATGTAAGATGCAAAGCAGGAATGAGAACATTTAAAAAGAATATAAAAATGTCCGGAGGTTTTTTTTTTTGTTGTTGTTTGTTTGTTTTGTTTTGTTTTGTTTTGTTTTCTTCAATTTCTGAAAAATGTAAGAATTTATACTTTTTTTCAGAATATTTAAAACAAAAATTCAGGATTTTTTTTTTTCCAATATCTGAAAAAAGTCAGAATTCTCAGAAATTAAAATTTTTTAAAAATGGCGTGGAAAAACGTAAAAATTCTGACTTTAATCTCAGAATTTTTTGTATTTTTTCTTCAGTGGCCTTAGTTCTCTTCTGTAGTTGGTTCTTTAAAAATAGCAACAAATTTCATACAGTTAGTGTTTATCAAAGTTATAAGTTTTTTTGAAAAAAAATATATTTGCGGCTCTGGACGACTTTTATTTAGCTGAGTTGAGGCAAAAACGGCTCTTTCAACTGTAAAGATTGCACAGCCTTGCTCTAGATAGTCTGATTTCTGTCAGACAAACATGATTTAGTCAAACTGATATAAAAATATCATTTTCTAACATCATTAATAGTATACTGAGTGAGCTACCTCATGGGTACTTTAACAAAACACTTATTCAGACATTTATCATTCATAAAATCTTATAAGATATTTTTTCCCTCTATTTCAGGAAAATCTCCCTCCCTAAGTGGTATGATAAGTTGGCTTTATGTGTGCAGGACCGGGGGACTATGGGTGCAGTTCAATAAAGGATATCAGCTGCAGTTACACATGACGTCCACAGGGTGGTGCTGTTGTCCCGTTACTCATGTTATCAGAGACTTGGTTGGTTGGTAAAGCAAGTGAGTGTATTTATACAACACGTTTCATGTACAAGACAATTCAGTGCTTTACATAAAACATTAAAAGCATTTTAGGTGGGAAAAAGAAGCATTTGAAAGTACAAAAAAGAAAAAGAAAAATGTATTTAAAGAAAAAATAGAAATGTATGAAGAGAAACAAAATCATTTAAATCATAAGGATAAGTTAATATACAGTGCAGATTTCATGAAGAGACACATGAGAAGAGAAATGTTTCCTACCTGGATTTAAAAGTGGAAGTTTGTTCCACTTGTTTACAGCATAACAGCTAAATGCTGCTGTTCCATGTTTAGTCTGGTCTCTGGTCTGGACTCTGGTCTGGACAAGCTGACCCAGTCCTTGGATCTAAGATCCCTGCTGGGTTTGAGTGTTCAGATCTTTTAGTCCTGGTTAAAACTGTGGATGAGCTGCAGCTGTTTCATGCTCTTTTTTGGGGGGGAAGTCCAGTTAAAAGACCAGTACAGTCATCCAGTCTGCTGGAGATGAATCATGAATTAGTTTCTCCTGGTCTTTCTGGGAAACTAAAATTTGAATTCTGCTCATGCTTATGAGTGGGTAAAACGCTGCCATGGTGACAGCTTTGATGAGGCTGCTGAAAGTCAACACTCCAAGGTTATCAACTTGAATGGTGGTTTTTAGGCCCGAGTCTCAAGATATCTAGCAATGCTGACCCTCTTCTCTTTGAATAAGCTCCGTTTTGTCCTCATTTAGTTGTAGAAAATTCTCTCTCATCTAGGTGTTAATCTGCTTGTTGGTGGCAGAGTCACATAAAGTCACATATCGTCTGCATAGCCGTGATAATTGATGTTAAACTTCTGCATTATTTGACCCAAAAGAAGCGTATATGATTGGAATTGAAGAGGCCCAAGAACTGACCCCTGGGGGACTCCACAAGTTAAAAGCCTTTCCACTTTTACAGGTTTTTATTTGAAATTATGACAGTTTTGTTTTATCAATAAAACAAGGTAAAAGGTCATCTTTAATGACCTCGTACTCTCTGAAAGCTTTTTTTATATCACAAGTTTTCCTTAAGGTAAATATGACTCTGAACTAAATTACATAATCTTGGGAATTAAGTGTAAATGTGCCTCCACGGCTGTCACACACACTTCGCTGTGTGTGAATGGCGTCTGTGAGATGAATGAAGTGAATGAAACAGCCAGCAGCCTCGATACTCAGCTCAATGAAAGCCTGGTCCTGCTGTGTGTTGTGTTCGTTCCTCTCAGGGACAAACACTCTCTTATTGTTTCCTCTTCATTGTTGCAGAGTCAGACTGCGATACGTCTCATCATGAGGTTACTCATTTAACTTCCTTTTTTCTCATAAAGCTGAGTGGTGTCCGGTAGTATGGCTCAACAAGCTGACACATGCCAACTCCTAATGCCTGCATGTGAAGCTTGTGTGATTTTTGGTCTTTATACCAAACAGAATTTCAGTTTTGTCGAACAGAGTGCTCTCATGTGATGGATTCTCTAGCATGCACCTGAGGAGGAAGAGGAACACTGGAGCACATTCTGTCCCAAGGCATCTGGAACACACTATTGCTGGCATTGTGGAGATGTTGAAGGCTGCTGAGTCCATCTGCAGCTCCATCAACCAGAGCAAACACCTCTGGCACCTGAGACCAGATGAAGTTCATTCTGGTGTAGAAACGTCACAATCCCCAACTTAAAGCTTGAACAGGCCTCCTGCAGGACTATTTTTCCCAAGGATCCTGAAACCCTGCTTGGTTATATGTAGGGCTGTCAGTCGATTAAAATGTTTAATCGCAATTAATTGCATGATTGTCTTAAGTTAACTTGCATTAATCATAAATTAATCACACATTTTGACTCTATTCTACATGTAATGCTAGGAACTTGTTTTAAATTTTACTTGTTCCATTGGCAGAATTTTTTTTTTTGCTATAAACAAACAAAAAATCTTTTTTTTAATCAAAAATTAATCACAAATTTTAACTCTGTTCTACATGTATCACTAACGAGACATTTTATTTCTAAGGAGTAAGGCTCCAGCAGGTCTATTTTCCCTGAGGACCCTGAAACCATGCTTGGTTTTGTGTAGGGCTGTCAGTCCATTAAAAGTTTAATCGCGAGAGTGTCTTAAATTAACTCGCGTTAATCACAAATTAATCACAAGTTTTAATTCTATTCTACGTGTAACGTTAACAAGATGCTTTATTGCAGGTTGAGGCTCCTGCAGGACTATTTTCCCTGAGGACCCTGAAACCAGGCTTACTTCCATGACGACATTCAATTTAAATGTTTAATCGCAATTAATCACATGAGTGTCTTAAATTAACTCGTAATTACAATTAATCACAAATTTTAACTATTCTACATTAACTAACAAGATATAAGATATTTAATTTCTAAAGAGTAAGGTTCTAAAGAATAATTTCCCAGAAGAAAAAAAAAATGTTTGTGGGAAAAAAAAAAAAAAAAAAAAAAGGGAATTAATTTAAATAAAAATAAAAAAAAAAAAATTAAAAAAATAAAAAAATCTTTATAATTCCAATTATCACAAATTAATGATCAATTTTAACTCTATTCATATATATCGCCGACGAGATATTTTATTTCTAAGAAGTAAGGCTCCTGCAGGACTATTTTCTCTGAAGACCCTGAAACCATGCTTGGTTTTATGAGGTGCTGTCAGCTCAATTAGAATTTCTAACTGCAATTAATTGCATGGGTGTCTTAAGTTAACTCGCGTTAATCACGACTAATCACAAATTTTAATTCTGTTCTTCATGTAATGCATACAAGATGTTTTATTTCTAAGGAGTAACCATTACAGCCACAAGAGGGGGGTCTAAAATTTTAAAAAATATATTTTTGTTAAAAAAAAAAAGATCCCAAACTGGTTTTATTTCAGAAAGATAAATTTATTTAGATATTTTGTGTAGTGTGTGTGGGGTAAAAAAAATAAAAAATAAATATTTTTTTTTTTTTTTTTAGATATTTTTAATAATATAAAATATTTGTGAAAGAAGAGGTCAGCCACATATAGGTCTGTATGAAAAATCTGAATATGGCTTCTTTGAATTTTCTGCTGATGTCACCTGAGGGACTCACTAGCTTGTTGTATTCGCTTAGCCTCCCATGTATTTGCTAGCAATACTGAAATCTGTATTTCTGGAACCCAATGTTAATTTTGTGCTACTTCCTGAAACTATGGGGACAGGTAGGGCGTAGACCGTATTAATCGTGCATTTAAAAAATTTAAAGTGCATTAAAGGGAAATTACATTATGCGTTATTAATGCATTATTAATAGGTTATTAATGTGTTATTAATGCATTATTAATGTTGACGCATTAATGGGTTAATGGTTATTAATGGGTTATCAATGCATTAATAATGTTAAATGTAATTTGAATTAATGTGTTATTAATGGTTATTAATGTTATTTGGTTATTAATAGGTTATTAATGCATTATAAATGTGTAATTAACATTTACTTTGGCAGCCTTAGTGTATGCTTTTATTTGCTACTTTTTTGCCATTAATGATGCATTCTGGCTGGTTTCTTATTCAAAACTATGATGTAACCAAACCAAAAGAAAAGAAAACATAAGATTGTACACTTTTTTATTACACTGGCTCATAACAGTCAAAACTTTGGGGACCCTCTGGGGGGGCCAGACCCCATGTTGGGAACCACTGCTGCAGACTACTGTGCTGATCCAGCTGTGGCTTATTTAATGCAGACATTTAACGTTTGCGTAGCAGGAAGTCTGGTGCGGTTTATCTTATCTGGGATCAGAGTCTGCAGCTCTGATGGTGTTGGCACATTTAAAACTAAAACACAGGCGCTGTCATTGGTGGAAATGTTAGATGTTTCTCACAAAGGTCACAAACATCAAGATAGGGCCACTTGTACGAGGTGTGTGTGTTTGGTGGTGGGGGGGTTTACGCAGGTAAATAATATAAACTATTCCATCCTGTTCCCCAGAAGATCATCGGCCTGAATCGTTTCACTTAATCAGACTGGGATAAAACATCCACTGGTCGTTAAAACAGCCAGGTTAAGATTGAATCTTTCAAACAAGTTCTTCTCCTTAATTCTAACAGCTGTTAGAATAAGTATCCATGGCAACAGAAAGTTGTTTAACTGATTAAGCTCTGCAAAACCTGCATAAATGTGTGATTTTTCATCAGGCGTGGCAGTTATTTTCATTGTTGTTGGGTTTTTGTTCTTTTTGAGTGAGTTTCATGTCACTTTATGATCATTTTGACCCAAAATTAAATTAAAAGAAAAAATAATCATTAATTTCCTCAAGGAAATTATAATAAATAATTTTCTTGTTCTCTTTGCATTTATTTGTCTTGTTGGATTCAGTTTTTCAGTTTCTTCATTAGATAAAAGTACTTTTAACCTCCTTCATCCATCCGCTGCTTCTCTCTTTAAGCATCTGAGTGATGCCAAACGTCTACGGTCAGTTCTCTCATGGAAATATTGATGTTATTGTGCAGCAGAAAATCAAATAACATCATTACTATTTTTTTAAAAGTCAGGAAAACTCATCATCGTACATATTTCAAGTCTTTATAATGGATATCACCACTTGAGACGTCTGATATTATTGGCCTACCGATGTAATTGGGCGATATTGGCAATAAAAATATGGTTTTGGGAAATAATATTTCCCCGGATGAGCTGTCTGGGCTTCCCTGCATAGGCAGCTGCCCCCGCGACCCGACCCTGGATAAGTAGCAGAAGACGGTACGGTACCAAAATTTTTCCAAAATCTCGTGATATTTCATTGTTCCCTTACAAAATCTCATGTGATCTTGTTCCCTGAACACCAGTCCAGCATGTAGAAAAGTCCCTGTTATGCTGGAAGAACTTCATATCCCAGCATTCCTTTCAGTCATGTGACCACGGTGCAGCTGCTGCTGCTAGAATATTAGATATTGGAAGTTAAGAGTTGGACAATATCAGTATATTGGATATCGGTAAAAAGCCAATATCAAACATGTCTAATTACCACTGATTTTGTTCCAGTTTTGTATGAGACAGTCTATAATTCTGCTTCGTGTGAAAGAGCATGTGTATGCAGTAGTTTTCCACTAGCGGAGCATCACTGCAGCTTATTGTGGATTAAAACAAACCTGTAAGATAAAACCTGTCGAGTCTGGCTGCTTCTGTCAGACTTCCTGTGATGTTGAAGTTAACGTAGCTTTGTTCTGGTGTGAGCGGGTGAAATCCTGAGGCCAAACTGAAGCAGTTTCAGGTCACCTGTCGCCGACTCCTGGACTCAGCTGAGAGAATCAGAGGGATAAAAGCAGAGGAAGAGGAGCTGTAGCTGCAGGTGAAGGTCGGTAAGCTGATCCGTTAATGCACCGACTGTCTGCAGAGGCCTCTGCCAGCTCTGCAGAGCCCCCCCAGTCCCAGCACCCTCCCCCGAGCAGACACAAGCTGCTATAGTTTGTTTACATATGATCAGACTTCACTTCTAAGCCGGCATGTGATCTACATCCAGTCCCAGTTCCTTCCCTCACCCTGCTCCCCGGTCTGCTCCCCAGTCTGCTCCCCGGTCTGCTCCCCGGTCTGCTCCCCGGTCTGCTCCCCAGTCTGCTCCCCGGTCTGCTCCCCAGTCTGTTACCCGGTCTGCTCCCCATTCTGCTCCCCGGTCTGCTCCCCAGTCTGCTCCCCGGTCTGCTCCCCAGTCTGCTCCCCGGTCTGCTCCCCAGTCTGCTCCCCGGTCTGCTCCCCAGTCTGCTCCCCGATCTGCTCCCCGGTCTGCTCCCCGGTCTGCTCCCCGGTCTGCTCCCCGGTCTGCTCCCCGGTCTGCTCCCCGGTCTGCTCCCGGTCTGCTCCCCAGTCTGCTCCCCAGTCTGCTCCCCGGTCTGCTCCCTGGTCTGCTCCCCAGTCTGCTCCCCGGTCTGCTCCCCGGTCTGCTCCCCAGTCTGCTCCCCAGTCTGCTCCCCGGTCTGCTCCCCGGTCTGCTCCCCGGTCTGCTCCTCAGTCTGCTCCCCGGTCTGCTCCCTGGTCTGCTCCCCGGTCTGGTTCTGCTGGTCCTGCACTTCGGGATAAAGAACTTATCATTTATCCTTTCAAGCACTTAAAATACGACATAACTAGATACAGACCAATACAGATTTTCTAGGGTCAATACCGATATTTTCTCATCAGCCTCCGCTGATGGTCGATACAACCTGCCGATATTTGGGGCCGATACTGCATTTGACTCCCAAATTAATATAATGAAGGATGCAATAAAAAATTATTTTACAACTCTTTTAATATAAAAAAACAAAGAACTTCAAATATATATTTAGAAATAGAAATGGAACAGTGCACTTGTAAGAAAAATATTAAATAGAAACATTAAACTTGTAATATATGTGTATATATATATATATATATAACTTTCAGTTTGCATTTATCTAAAACAGGGACAATAAATACACTCAATAAAATTGAATTAAATCATAATATTTGAGCAAACTTTACAACCAGGTTTCACTCACAGATTTCCACGTAGGTTCATTCAAACATTCTTTTTAGTCATCAGACAAAAAAGACGGATGGGAGAACCGGACTGCAGATCCGTCCGTAGGGTGTAAATGGCTTTAGAAAGGGCGCATTTACTCATTGCTAAACTGTTAGCAACATAGCTGGGAAATTGCATTACATTACATTAGCAACAATGGTTTTGGGAAAAGCACCCCAGCTAATCACACTTCAACCACTACAACCAAAGAAGGTAATTTAAACCAAAAGGGTTGATCATAAAATCGTCACTGTTGTTCATAAAAGCTTGCTGTTTAATTAAAGATGTAATTGTGGTCTCAGCTTTATTACTTGTGCGAGTAGGCTAGCTATTAGCCGTGATGCACAACTGTGCCACATGATTAAGTCGTTTTTTCAAAAAGAAATGCTGCAATTTCAACATGTTGAAGCATCCAGAGTTATAGCCACGTTAATGAGGTTTTTAAGAAACCAAACCCTTTGTAAATCGATGAAGATTTAAGTGAAATATGATTATTTGCATTTGCGGCGATCCCTCTCCTTCATTCAGAAACCAGAGGTCCCAAGAGAGAGCTGCCTGTAGTAAGATGGCCGCCAGTGATGCCATTCAGCAAGCCACCATAATAGATCTAGCGATTACTTATGCTGCGTTCCATTTTCATCGGAACTGGGAAGTGGGAACAGGGGGGTGACGTCACACCCGACCAACTTGCGTTCCAGCTCACTGGTCGGAAAACCAGATAGCAGCCTAGCAAAACAACGTGTTTGCTAATGCTATTGTTATTAGCCGTTGTTGGCACAGCAGGCGTTGTAGTTCACATATACGACATGAAAAATGTGAATTTCACTACAGCAGCTTCCCCCTACATCTTTATAAACCAATACTACGTGTACGACTGATTTATGCAACAAAATATTAGTAAGAAGTGTAAATAAATGTAACATTATAGAAGCTTCTAAAACTGCTAACATTGGGCGCGGCCATCTTTAAATCTGAACTCGGAGCTGCGAGAGTTGTCCGACTTTCCGAGTGGGAAATCCGACTTCAGGGGGGCGTTCCAGTTGAAACTTCCTACTCGGAACTGGGAATTTCCGACTTCCGAGTTGAAATGGAACGCAGCAATAGATATCTATGACTACTACTACTATCATCTCCACCATGACGATGTGTTCACTGTCCTCAAATAGCCTCCATTTAAAGCTACATATTAAAGCAACAAACTTGTTGTAAAGTGGGACAGTTAAGATTAATCATGTTTATCTTTACATGTGTTTACTTCTGTTACTAAAAATCATCATTGAGCTCATCACAGAGCAGCATGAGATTAAAGAAAAGGTTCTGTGATGATGACATCACTTCCTGGAGGCGCGGCTCACTAATTCAACTACATCTACAGTGAAACAAGATGGTAAAATGACAGCGTTTTTAGGTAATGTTAGCGTTCTAGAAATAAGAAAACTGCTGGATAGTTTTGTGATATTTTTTGTTAAGGGGCGTAATGTTGATTCATAATTTTCTAAAAATGACATCCATCTGAGTCTTACTTTAAAAAAAAAAAAAAAAAGCTATTTAGCTACTGTCCCAGATTAGCAATAGCATATTGCTAATCTGGGACAGTGTGTTACTGGCAAACTGGGACAATCATTTGAGTCCTTCTACAGGTGGAAATAAGTTCTCTTTTTATTCATCCCTCATAATTTTTCTGTCCAGCTAGGTAGCTAGATACACAAATTTACTTAAATTGCATAAATCAAGCTTGCTAATGAAAATGATTATGGTGATGCTTTGCTAGTTTATGCTAGCTAGCCCTTGCTGTGAGTGTATCGATGTCTTGCCACCGCACCTGGCACAGTTTACTGTTTGTTCTTTAATTTCTCCAGATTACAAAAACATTGTCTTTGTTCTCCAGCCTTCTTTTGGCTTCTTTGTGCTTTTATCGTCCAAAATTGGCTATTTTAAAGTGACATTTAGTTTCTGAGTTTATTCATTTGTTATAATAGCTGACTATTTGTTCAATTTCTTCACGGAATGAATTTGTATTTTTTTGTCCCGTTCTTTTTATGTCCATGAAAGTTCTTGTTAATATTTATATTTATCAGAAATGAATTGTTTTTATTATTGTGTTTACATTAAAATGTAAGGTGTTGCTTGTGTCCCAGTTTGTCAATAACAGCGTCCCACTTTACCAATAGTGCCTGGAAATTTTGGTTTTGGGCTAGTGTGTTTTTGGTGAAGGGTTATTTATGCAGTGTTTAATATTTTTTTGTTATTTTTTCTACATAGTAAAGTACAGATCTGAAGCTTTTTAGAACGGTATCATATGATGGGCGAAGAAGTTTGGTTCATAATCAGAAATTACGTTGAGGTTACATTTTCAGAAAGTGTCCCAGTTTACCCATATTCATATTTATGTAATTGGACTTATTTAAGTTTGTTTGTTACGTTTATTTTTATGAGCTTTTACTAAAAATGTGAAATTTTAGCAGTGTTTATGACGTCATGGAGGCCTTTTTCAGGCGCAGCCATCGTTTTCCTCTGATGGGAGCTGCTTTCCTCTCCAGCTGAACTTTCTCTCTGTATCGATGACTGCAGGTGGGGGCGCGCGCGGGTATCGATGTGCTGGGCATGGCGCGCGGCAGTGGGAGGACTGGGCTGGGAGCAGTCTATAAAAGGGAGCGGGATGTGGGCTCCGCTCACCTGTCCTCGCGCAGCTGCGGAGGTCTCACCTGAGACCAGCGCCTTTAACGGGAAACCAGACCCCGAACCCGGACCCGGACCTGACTGAGTTTTCACGTCTTTCAGGGGGAGGAACGTCGCTCTGCGCGCGCGAAGTGAGGATTTTATCGGTTTATTCCCTGATCAGATAAGTGATGATGATGATGGTGATGATGATGATGATGATGATGATGATGATGATGAAAGAGAGAAACTGAGTCCAGCTTGTGTTTGCAGCCATGAGCCGTCTGATGATGATGATGGTGAGCGCCGGGCTCGCGCTCCTCGCCTGCTCCAGTCAGGGGGAGGCGCGCGTGAGGCTGAACTCCATCAGAACCGTGATCCTCCGCGGGGGTCACCCGCTCCCCGGGAACAGGAGCGCGTGGGAGCCGAGCGTGGACCTGACGGTGAGTGGGTTTCATGGCGGGGAGCGGGACCGGATCTGAAGCAGAAGGCGGAGGGTCTCCTCCCGTATCTGGCTTTCACGGTCCAGTACGGAGCCTAGCAGGGGCGGATCTAGAGTATCTGTGATGGGGGGCGGGCAGGAGCACATACCAGGAGAAGGGGGGCGCGTGAAAGAAGGGTTTAGCATGTTCCTCAGTGATAACCATTTAACTTTGGACCAGGGATCCAATGATACAGATGTTTTTAGGGCCGACACTGATAAGGCCGATTACAACCTGCCGATATTTGGGGCCCATACTGCATTTGACCCCAAAATACACTGAAAACTTATTTTAAAAACTCTTCTAAGATTAAAAAAGAAACAAAATACTTCAAATAAATATATAAAAGAGAAACATTAAACTTGCAATATATACAGTTGTCCTCCAAATTATTCATACCGTCCAATTAAAGAAGGAAAAAAAAATCAGCTGTCAGTGAAATAAGTTGAAATTGACAAGTCATCATAAATTACTTTTTTAATATATTATTTCCAACAATATTTTAAAAGCAAGATTTCATTTCTCTAAATTATAATTTTGTAAATTTTTATTTTTATTAGTTGCTTTAGTTTCCTGTTATTACTGTTAACTAAGTCTTTTCTTTAATTGGAGGGTATGAATCATTTTGAGGACGACTGTATATAAAACAAACTGCTGCCTGTATAGATGCCTGTCTGTAAACTTGATCCCGATACCATAGATATCATATAACAGCGGCCATCTTACCTCAGACAGCTGCCCCTTGGACAACATTAATGTCAATGGTGCATGCACTATTTTAATAACCACATTTGGCTCAGTTTTTCAAACGGTTTGATTTCAGACAAACATCAGAGATGTAGTTATGTTCCTGTATACTTAGATGTGGTATATTATGATTTTTTTGGGCATTTACAACTTAAAACAGTCATCCACATCCAGACTACATACTGTAGGCTCCTGACAGCTGCAGGCGAAGTAGTTTTTTGATGGCTGCTCCTCCTCCACAGCTGCCTGCTCTGGCTGACAGACGTGATTTATATGTTTATTGTATCTCAAAAACAAAATAATAATAATAAAAAAACCTTAAAAACACCTCATTTCTAAACAACTCAAATGGACAAATGAAGGCAACATGATGCAAATGGAGAATTTCCATAGAGACGGTCAAAGTGGGCCAAAGCTCATTGACTGTTCAGCATTCCGCTTAGAAAATCTATTAAATTGATGATTTTTTCCAACTTTAAATTGGAAAAAATCCCCAATAAGCTATTTTATTGGTTGGGAAAAGTCAGTGGAACTGTTCTGGTTCATGGATGTTTATCAGAAAGCTACTTAGTTTGTAACGAGCTAAACTGCAGCTGTCAGAAACCTACAGTATATAGTCTGGATGTGGATGACTGTATTAAGTTGTTAAATGTAAAAAAAAATCATAATATGCCTCATCTAAATATACAGGAACATAACTACGTCTCTGACGTTTGTCTGAAATCAAACCGTTTGAAAATCGGTTGAAAATGGAGCCAGTTGTTATTTAAATAGTGCATGCACTAATGACATGAATGTTCAAAGGGCAGTTGAGGTAAGATGGCCGCCGTGTCGCTACGCTGAACAACCCCGCTGACACAATCTAGTCCTATAAGATATCTATGGCCGATAACTGCAAAAAAAACCCAAAAAACCCCAAAAATATCGGCCGGTGTATCGGTCTATCTTGGTTTACTGATTTTAACACCCTGTAAACAGTCTGAACAAACAAATATCACCATGACAACGGCGAGATGACGCCGTGTAAATGCTGACTCATGATCTGGAACATGGCGATGTAGAACAGCACAGAAGTCCTCCATGATGAAGCCGTGGTAAAATCTCGGTTTTTCTTTTCTACTGAAGGCAGCCGGTCAAAGTGAAGCGGATTATGCTGAGTCAGCGTTCTGAAACAGTTATCAATCAGCACTCGGCCGGTTTACTGTCCTGCAGTGTCAAAGCGATTGTCTTTAGATCCCTAGATTGTCTTACACCATCTTCCCTGTTCTCTAGGCTACATTTACGCTGCCAGTCTTCCTGTAAATGTAATTTTTTTGCAAAAACCTAATTTATAAATTTTAATTAATGTTTCCATGGCTGTTCATGTTATAATCTAATTAAAAAGGGTCACACACGGGAATATTTAGTCAGATTCAGGCCACTTCTGCCTTTAATGACCCTGCTGGGCTGAACTCTGACAGAAACCAGTCCTTACTGGTGAATGAACTGGTTTCCCTGCAGCTCTACCAGTGCATGAGCGACCTGGAGTGCAGCGAGGGCAGCTACTGCCACGTCCCCACCAGAGGCCCCGCCCACTCCCGCTGCCAGACCTGCCGCCGGAGGAAGCGGCGCTGCCGCAGGGACGGCATGTGTTGCCCCGGCAACCGCTGCAGCAGCAGTAAGTTACAGCGAGACTCGTCTTGGTTGGTGGTCGGGGGCGTGGTCTGTCTGGTGTCAGCCTCCTTCTTCTTCTTCTGCAGATATCTGTGTTCCTGATGACGACCGTTTTCTGTCTCAGACGATCCCAGACGTCGACGAGGACGCAAGTCCGTCCTCGCTGAGGAAAGGATGGAGGAAACGAGGGAGGAAGGACACCAAAGGATCCTCGACTAAAGGTGAGTTCCTGTTTCCTTTATCCTTCCTCCTTCCTTCTTCACGCTGCCTCCTTCATCCTTCCTTCTTCACGCTGCCTCCTTCCTCCTCCCTTCTTCACACTGCCTCCTTCATCCTTCCCCCGTCATGCTGCCTCCTTCATCCTTCCTTCTTCACGCTGCCTCCTTCATCCTTCCTTCTTCACGCTGCCTCCTTCCTCCTTCCTTCTTCACGCTGCCTCCTTCATCCTTCCTTCTTCACGCTGCCTCCGTTCCTCCTTCCTTCTTCACACTGCCTCCTTCATCCTTCCTTCTTCACGCTGCCTCCTTCATCCTTCCTTCTTCACGCTGCCTCGTTCATCCTTCCTTCTTCATGGTGCCTCCTTCATCCTTCCTCCTTCACACTGCCTCCTTCATCCTTCCTTCTTCACACTGCCTCCTTCATCCTTCCTTCTTCACACTGCCTCCTTCATCCTTCCTTCTTCACACTGCCTTCTTCATCCTTCCTTCTTCACGCTGCCTCCTTCCTCCTTCCTTCTTCACGCTGCCTCCTTCCTCCTTCCTTCTTCACGCTGCCTCGTTCATCCTTCCCCCTTCATGCTGCCTCGTTCATCCTTCCCCCTTCATGCTCCCTCCTTCATCCTTCCTTCTTCACGCTGCCTCGTTCATCCTTCCTTCTTCACACTGCCTCCTTCATCCTTCCCCCTTCATGCTGCCTCCTTCATCCTTCCTTCTTCACGCTGCCTCGTTCATCCTTCCCCCTTCACGCTGCCTCCTTCCTCCTTCCTTCTTCACGCTGCCTCCTTCATCCTTCCCCCTTCATGCTGCCTCCTTCCTCCTCCTCTTTTCCTCCCCTCCTTCATCCTTCCCCCTTCACGCTGCCTCCTTCCTCCTTCCTTCTTCACGCTGCCTCCTTCATCCTTCCCCCTTCTCTTCATGCTTCCTCCTTCCTTCTTCACGCTGCCTCCTTCATCCTTCCTTCTTCACACTGCCTCCTTCATCCTTCCTTCTTCCCTGCCTCCTTCATGCTTCCTCCTTCATCCTCTCCTTCTTCAAGCTGCCTCCTTCATCCTTCTTTCTTCACGCTGCCTCCTTCATCCTGACCCCTTCATGCTCCCTCCTTTATCCTTCCTTCTTCACACTGCCTCCTTCATCCTTCCTTCTTCACGCTGCCTCCTTTATCCTGACTCCTTCATGCTGCCTCCTTTATGCTTCCTCCTTCACACTGCCTCATTCATCCTTCCTTCTTCACGCTGCCTCCTTTATCCTTCCTCCTTCACGCTGCCTCCATTCTTCCTCCTTCACCTTCCTCCTTCACGCTTCCTCCTTCATACTGACTCCTTCATGCTGCCTCCTTTATTCTTCCTCCTTCATGCTTTCTCCTTCATGCAGCCTCCTTCATGCTGCCTCCTTCATCCTGCCTCCTTCATCCTTCCTCCTTTATGCTTCCTCCTTTATCCTTCCTCCTTCATCCTTCCTCCTTCATGCTGCCTCCTTCCTCCTTCATGCCTCCTCTTTCATCCTTGGTCCTTCATGCTTTCTCCTTCATGCTATCTCTTTCATGCAGCCTCCTTCATGCTGTCTCCTTTATCCTTCATGCCTCCTCCTTCATCCTTCCTCCTTCATCCTTCCCCCTTCATGCTTCCTCCTTCCTCCCTCATGCTTCCTCCTTCATGCTGCCTCCTTCCTACCTCCTCCTTCTCTCTCCTCCTTCATCCTTCCTCATTCATGCTTCCTCCTTCATGCCTCCTCTTTCATCCTTGCTCCTTCATACTTTCTCCTTCATGCTCTCTCCTTCACCCTTCCTCCTACATACTTTCTCCTTCATGCCTCCTCCTTCATGCTGCCTCCTTCCTCCTTCATACCTCCTCCCTGTTTCCAGGTCAGGTCGGAGACTCCTGCTTGCGCTCCTCCGACTGCTCCGACGGTTCTTGCTGCGCCCGTCACTTCTGGACCCGCATCTGCAAGCCGGTGCTGCGGGAGGGCCAGGTCTGCACGCGGCAGCGGCGTAAGGGACACCACGGCCTGGAGCTGTTCCAGCGCTGCCCCTGCGGGGACGGACTCAGCTGCAGGACTCTGCGGGACTCCGGCACCCAGCCTCTGACATCATCGTCATCATCCTCAGAAAAGTCAAAGTCCGCCTCCTCTTCCTCGTCTCGGCACTCTTCTCCACACACGTCGGTTCTGTCCTCAACGTTGTCATCGGCATCATCGAAGTCGCTTTCACCGGTTTCAAAGATGAGACTCCACGTGTGCCAGAAGAGTTGAGGGAAAAAGACAGACGGACACGAGAGGACGACGTCTCGCTTTCTCTGACGGAGCCCGGAGGCGAAGACAAGCAGAGAAAAGGATTTTTAAATAAAGGGAGGACTGGGAGACATTCCAGTTTTCACCCCCCCTCCTCCACCAGTATCTGGATGGTAATTAGCTTCCTGCGAGGCAGCATTGACACATAAACTCAGCAGGATGTGAAACTCTTTGTGGTTCAGATCCGGTTTCCTAATGAGAGTCTAGACAGGCAGAAACCCCTTTGAAATCCGGTTTGACTCCATTTCCACCAACAGGAAAAGCGTTAACGTTGAATAGCTGATGCGTGTCTGCTGTCGCCTCCAGCACGCGAGAAGAGAAGCCATGTTCTCCACTAACTAGCCTTTAAAGTCATTCGCTCACATTTAGTATTAATTTGGCTAAAACTGAAATAAACTTGACTTCATCAACCTTTTCTTTGATGCTGTGAAAATAAGAGCAGAAATAAAAGAAGTTCTTGAGTGAAAAAAGCAGTTTCAGCTTTAAATGTTCTTTGGTTTTGCTGTTTTCCTGTCTGCTGTAGCCTAACTTATTTGAGCGTTATGGTTTCACTCGTCTTTATTAACTTGCCTTAAAAGTCTAATGTTGAAATTTATCTCTATTTTGGCTGAAACTGAAATTTTAAAGATAAAATTATGAACATTTGCTTCAATCCTTTGTAAATTAGGGAACGAATAAAGTTTTTTTTAATAAAAAATGGAGTTCATGTTAACTAATGTTAGCTAACAAGCAGGCAGGAAAGAAATGTTTTCTATTTGATTTATTTTCATCAGCTAACTACTTATGTTAGCTAAGCTAAGCAGCTAGTTTTACTTTAGCTAAAACCCAAGTTAAACCTTTCCTCAAAAAAGGAAATGTTTATCAAGTGCTTCATGTTTTGTTTTGAAAGGGAGATGAATGAATGGAGCTTTGTTTTTTGCTAAATTATCTTTTAGGTCTGTGAAGTTTAGCTGCAAGAAGCTCCTAGCGTTAGCCAAAAACAGGCTTTTCAACAGCTTCATGATATCAAACTTTATCTTCCTGTGTTGCTGAAAAGTAAACTTCTGTACGAGTTATGTAAACATCTGTCAAGCTAACACCCATCTGGACATTTTTGTTTGCTGCATTAATGTTGGGTGAACTATAATATCTTGGTGATATTATCTGTAAATATTAATAATCCTTTCAACTTAACTAAATGTGACTTTAATTTCTCTGGAACAAAATATGTTGCTCGAGGCCTGACTTGTTTTCTGATTGCACTACTGTAGAAATGATTTTCCTATAAACTGAGCCTTTTGGGATAAAAGCTGGTGTAACTGAGTCATTTTGTCACATGCAACTGAGTAATTTCATCAGTTTAAGAAGCAGTCGTCTCTTTCCATAGCTATTGTTTTCAAATCAGCTTTTTTATGGGTTCGTGATTCACATATTAGTCTGTTTTTATCATTTTTAAACCTGATGCCGGCATGCCAAACATGTCTATTAGACGTCTTGTCTAAGTAAATTTGCCGGTCTATATTTTAGCCCCAGTCTAGACATTATGATTTAATTATTATTAAATATTAGATTAAAAAAACAAGCTGTATAAATGATTGCCAAATGCTGGATTAAAACACTTACAATTAAATATACAGTGTGATTTAGATTTAGCTTAAGCTAGTCAACGCTTAGACGGCTGAAATACATTAATTTTTTATCACTTTTAGCCCAGATGAAGGACCATTAGATGTCTCTTAGACCAAAAAATGTTTGGTGGGTGTAATCTGGAAGCTCTAGAAGAAAACTTGCATTTTAGCTGTTTAGTATTTGACCTGCTCGCTAGCAGCTACCTTGTAGCAGCTAGTAGTTCAGCTAGTCAGCCAGTTTAGCTAGCAAAAATGTTTAGATTGTGATTGTTTCTCACCTGATCTTAAAAAGTCCTTGTATAAATCAGATTTATCTTCCAGCTTCTCATTTGTTTTGTTTCTTTAGAGTTTCACTACAACCTAAAACATGCTAGCATGTAATATGTGTGCCAGAGAGCTCTGCATCTGTTCAGGATGTTTCTGAAATGTTGTTCCAGTAGCCGGTGGGTGGTGATAAGATTAACAAAGAGGGAAATTGTTCTCACTGGCCTGTAAAGAAACAGGGAAGTAATTCCTGATCTAGACAGATAAACGCTTGTCATGAGCACATTGCTGAAGCTGTATGCACCTCAGGTATTAAACGGGTGTTTTCTGGACAAAACAGAATAATATGGAACAGACAATCATGTCAGTGTTACTTATGCCAAACCACACGGTTAAACGTGCATCACAATCTCACTGTGATGCTGTTATTTTCATTTTGCAGGCTCACATACTTCTGATCAATTGAACGAACCAAAATAATTTAATGTCCTGCACGACATTGTCTAAATATTTGCAAAGTTTAGATGTGTGTTCATGTACTACATAACTATCCATCTGTCTTTTAAACTATCAGAAACTAAATAAACAAGGAGTTTCAATGTTTTTGGAGGATTTGGATCACTGCTGTGACAAAACACCTACATGCCCAAAATCACCTTCTCTTGCTGGGAAAAAGCTGAATTTGGATTTTTAACATGTATTAGTAATAATTTATTTATGCAATATTCAAAACATCAATGTTTTAATTTCATAGATGAATCTCTTTGCAATAATTTGTTAATTTTGCCTTTAAAAACCCAAATTCATTCAATAAACGTAGTAATGTGTAATCTATTTTTGTTTTTTGCAGTGATCTGGCAACCCCTGAAATTATTCTGTTACCCCCAGTTTGGGAACCACTAGCAGGTTGCATTGCTAAGAAGAAAGATATTGACATCAGCTTTCGTAATCTACTGAAAGACTTTGCTGTGAGAAAGCATTGGTTTAGGTTTCTTGGCAACAGCAATATAATAATCACACATCTAGGTGTTTGTCAATGTCATGAACCTGATCAAAACCAACTTTATCCTCCTTATTTATTAAGTTTTTGATCATTTTCAAGCCAATTAGACTAAAGTTTTCATCATCCGGTGTCCAGAAAAGTTTATACAAATCAGAATTTGGGCTTTATCTTGGCCAGAGAGGCTGATTTTGAGATTGCCAGTGCCTCGTTTAATCCGACCAAACGCCACAACTAGACCATCCGCCATTGCAGTCGGGGCGTTTCTGTACATGTGTAATGAGAACAGAAGATAATCAGACTTTTTTATTGAACGACATGGAGGAAATCTGGAAGGACGTCACATTTCTGGTTGTTGGAACATCAGAGGAAAACTTTTATGTGGTAAGAAGATCACGGACATTTATTTCATGAAGATTTCTGCTGTCTGTGACAAAAGTGGACGGTGCTGCTCAGTCCACTGATGTCAGTGTGTTCGTATCGAATCAAATATCAGACAGACAGAGCAGCAGGAGGAATAACTTCCTGCCACGGTGGAGAAAACATAGGATTTAATCCCCAACAACAAAAACACGGTAAATTATGGTGAACACTCATTAATCTGACACTTTATTCCACGTGTCTGTGCTCCCGAAAATGACGCACCACATAACGTTATCATGCTAGCTAATGCTAACAGAGACAGCTGTGGTGTAATCACTAATCTGGAACATATTGTGACATATAACGTTATTTGCTCTGATCATGGCAACGTTGGGACCAGAAAATAAAAACCAGTTTATTCATTTTCAGGACATGTGAAGGCTACGTGGTCTGTACAGTCCTTAAACAATACCAAAAGTCAAATATGTGATAAAATAGAAACGTAGCGACCTTTGAAAGAGTTTAGTTTTTTAAACTTTGATAAGTAATCAGAGATGTGCGTGTTATTCCAGTGTCGCTTGTCATTAAAGCCAGTTTCCAGAGATGAATATAAGTTGAAATTGATGCTCTGATGTAAAAAATAATAATAATAATTCAGAATACTTTAGAGATTTGCGGATAACATACCTTTAGGTTATCATTATCTTAGCTTTCCTTGTTGGCTGATAGGAGATAATTGGGACTCGTCGAAAGATGTCACAACACACAAAATGCTCGTCTGTAACGAATCTACAAAAAACACTTTATCCTCCTTATTTACGGAGATTTGACAGTTTTCAAGTTTTGATTTCGAATATTTTTCATCGGGTCCAGAAACTAGCAGGCTGCAAGCTAGCATGAAGGGCTGAGATGCAGGGAGTGGAAGGGGCGGGGCTCTGATCAGCGCTGACTCCGCCCACAACTCAGAGGCGAATGCTAATGAGCTCCCAGAGCTCTACAGAAGCAGAGTCCCGGAAAATGGCACAGGTTTTGAAATTTTGGCTGAAAACTTCCTAATCTCAATTTAAAGACAAATAAAAATGTTTTAAAATAAGTAAGAGGAGGAGTGGAGTGGGTCTTTGAACACACCTTCACTCTCTACATCACTGCCACGTCTGGAGGAAGCCATTAAACATGAACCAGAGTCTGAACCACCACAAAATGTAAACATTTCTCATTTGTTTTTCAAGTTATTTTCCTAAAACTGAGCAGAAATGAGCTCGTTCACTTCTGTGTGGCAACAATAAACAAACGTAGCGAGTCAGGAAAATGCAGCAGCATCCCCCGCAGGGTCCTGGTTGAGAAGCAGATTGTTTTAATCCCGATGAGATGAGTCTGAAGTCTGCTGTTAATGTGTGCAAGCACGTATGGTAATTTTGTTTCCTGAAACCTTCCTCGGCTCGATTGTGATCTTTTGGAGGCCGCTGACAGCGAGGCAGGAGCGAGGCCGTGCTTCCCGTGTTCTGGACGATGGCTGGTGGGCACGGCTGTCCCTGCTTTGGTTATGGCTGCTTCACAGATAACACACACGTGTCTTTTTCAGTGTTTCCCAGCTTCCCTGTTCGTACGTGCTCGGCGTAGGAAAGCCATCTGCATAGTCGTCACATCTCCATCTGTGTTTCCACGTTTCCTAAATGTCACAGTTTTGATTCGCACACTCGAGTTTCCTGATGGCTCTGATTGTAATCTGATTACAGTCACGGGTGACTGCGGCTCATACTTTAAACTTTATGTGTGAGGGCGTGGGTTTGACATCGGCAGGGAAATAAAAGTGTCCCTCAGAGGTCGAGGCTGACACATCCGTTCACCTGCAACTGGTCTACGTGTCTGACAGAAAAGGAATGATCCCGACAGGCAAATCTGTGATTCCCCTCATAAAAGTCTTCATGTTTTATTAAACAAATAAAAAGATGCAAACAGTCACATCCAGTGTACACTGTAAAAATTACAGTTGCTTAATCAAGATACCATTATGTCTTTTATATTATAACTGTAAATTTTAAACACTGCAAAAAAATATTAACAGCTATATTTGTCTAGTTTCAAATCATGATATCCTATTATACTCAATATCAGACAAAACGACTTAAAGAAAAATAATTCAGTAAGATAGAGGAACCTGTTTATAGACAACGCATCTTAAATTTCTTGTTAAGTAAAACAGTCTTGAAAATTTTTTTTGTTTTGAGTCATAACTCAGATAAAACAAACTTATTATGAGACACAAAACCTTACAAGACTAGTTAAATGTAGCTTTTTTAAAAATGGATTCTTCCAGTCAATTTCAAGATTATCTTGAAAATTAAGATACTAGAAATCTTAGAAATCGAGAAATCTTGTCAAGAGACTTTTCACTTGTTCCATTGCCTTTTTATTTTTATTTTTTTGCTTTGGCCTACAAGCAAAAGATTTCTTGTTTTAATTCTTTTTTACTTGTTAATGAGTGGTCGTTTTTCCAGTGCAGTGAAAAACTGGCAACCGCAGCTGACAGTTTTTCAATATAAAAATTACAGTTACTTAATCAAGATGCCATTTCTTTTACATTATATATGTAAATTTACATTATTTACATTATTTATGTAAATTTTATAGTATGTAACAATTACAGTAAAAAGGTGTCAACTACAGCTGCCAGTTTTTCAATATTTTAACTGTTATTTTTGCAGCAAACTACCTTGAATATGTACTGCTAAACTTACGATTACCAAAACAGCATACCATAATAATTTATACATTGCCACCGGAATTTACAGGGTGAACAGCTGCCGGTTTTTTATGTAATTTTATTGATATTTTTTTAAAAATAAAATATATTTTTTTTTTTTATTTTTTTAAAAAAATATTAAATAATAATTTAATATATTAATTTAATTTATTTTAAAAAAATTTTTCAATGTAAATTTTACAGATATTTTTTGTTAAAAACAACAATATATTTTTTGTACTGGCTTTACTGTTATTATTGCAAGAATATACTTTAAATAAATAAGTTGTGCGCTCCAAAATGGCATACTGTAAAATCTTCTACATTGTCACAGTAAATTTTATGGTGAAAAAACAGCAACCACAGCTGCCAGTTTTTCACTATAAAAATTACAGTAAAAAGTTGTAAACGGCCGTGCCAGTTTTTCATTTTCTTTCTGTCATTTTTGCAGCAAATTACCTTGACTAAATAACAATTATGTGCCGTTAAAGTTGCAGTTACCAAAACAGCATGCCATAATAATCTATACATTGGCGCAATAATTTATAAGGACATAAGCTGTCAGTTTTTCCCTGTAAATTTTACAGATAAAACAACAATATATGTTTTGTTCTGTTCTACTGTTATTATTGCACGAAAATACTGCAAATAAATAAGTTGTGCACTCCTAAATGGCATACTGTAATATCCCCTACATGTAAATTTTATGGTAAGAAAAAAATGGCAACCACAGCTGACAGTTTTTCACTGTAAATTATACAAAGTTTTCTATATAGTGTAAGTCTCTTTACTCTTTATTTCTTTCTTTCCCTTCAGTCATGTCCAAAGAACAATTTCGTAGATTTTCTAACAGATCGAGTGGCTTGTGACTGGATCACCAAGTGGAAATTAGGGTTGGAAATCACTAGTTTGATCACGATACGATATTATATCGATGTCTGCCAATATCTCAGATTCAGTCACGATACGATTTCAATTCGATTTAGAATCCACCGATGGATATGAAATGATACAAAACGATATTACAAGTAATAAACACGTTTATTGTTTCTTAAAGACACAACAGAACTTTTAGCAGTTTTCTCAGTGACCCCCCATCAACGGCTAAACTAGCATCCAACTTCATTGTACCTGTTCTGTGATTCCCTCTTATCTTGACTCGTGTTCTGTCCCTTCCTCTCTTTCTTTTCCTCTCTTCCTCCAGTAATGTTTCCTTCCGTTTCTTTACCAAATCCGACATGATGCGCATTCAAAGCACCCGCTGTGTTCATGTCTGGTTCAAATCCGTTTGCTAGTAAGTGACGCGGTGCTGCAACCGATAGTCGGCTGCAACGTCACACTCGCGTCCCGGATGGAAAACTTACATACTGCAGTTTCTGATCCTCAGGACGCCTCTGGGCAGTGACGGCTCGAAAATGCGCTTATTGGATGTTGGTGCGCCATCAAAACGAGTCAGAAACGCAGATTTTAAGGTCTAAAAGTTACGTTGTGTGTCTTTAACATAACTGTAAGTTTTGCAGTACAGCCTCCCTATATCATATATCCACTGCACAACTGTACACATGTATTTTGTTATGAAAATGTTGCGTCATAGAACCTTCAAAATAAAGCCATTTTCAAAATAAATAAAAAAAAATTTCAAAATTCAAAATTGTTTGGGGCTGGTATGTAAAGCTTGATGTGGTATAGGGGCTCAGTTCTGGTCTACCATCTGGTGGTTTTGGTAGGCTGGATCCTGGTGTGGCTAGCTCCATGCTGGAAGCTGTCAGGGTCTATATTGGGTCTGGTATATGTCTCAGCCTGATCTGGGTCCTTCATCTTTACTAAAAAGTGAGAAATATCTCCAGTTCCAGGACACATTTCTCCACATTTTCAAGCTGTAGCTACTTTAAACCAGCTAGCAGCTTTGCTAGCCTCCTGTTTACATGAAACTGATCAGCGTTGCTGACTTAGCAACGTTTTTATATCTCAGAAACCACATCATGCAAATTCTCTCTGCTGCAGCAGATTAACGTCTTATCAGCTCAGTTTGAAGAATAACTCGTCCACATGAAGGTGGAAGAGTTTGAAGACGAGGACGTGTTTTCATTGTTCCAGTCAGGACATAAGGACGGCGTTAGCAGTGAGAGTCCTCACAGGTATAGCAACACAAATGAGAGCAGTTAGAAAAGATGATTATCGAGTCCTATCAGGCAAAACTGGGAGCAGATGGTGATGCAGCCTGAGGACAGGCTTCAATCAAACTTTATTAACAGTGAGCTGCTTCACGTTTACAAAGCTGACCACATGGTCCAATCAACGAGTGTTTTTAAGTCGTTTTATCTGTTTTAATTAATTTTAACCCGCAGGAACATGAAACATGTAAAACACCGGAGTCATATCATGCAGACCTGCAGGGACCTTTATCACTTTTATGACCTAATAAAGCTGCAGAGGAGCAACAGATGGAAGCGACTGGTTATACTTTAACCAGTAAACACTCCTATAAGCCAGTCCAGGAAACGTTTCTGTTCAGCTCTCCTGCTCAGGTGAGGAGGTAAGACTCGTGTCTATCATCTCATGGCTTAAATGTCAGGTGTTTAAGTTCAATCTCAGGGTTCAACAATAGATTTATGATAAATCCTCAATCCTAGAAAGTCAGATTTAGCACCAGTTACAGTGAAATTAGAAAATCAAACTTGTAAGTTTAACTAAAACAAGTGAGAAATAACAATGCAACAGATCGCAGGCAGTTTGACTTTTGCTGTACGGTTTGATGACCTCATATATACTGTATTACTGTATGTCTAAATTCTGATCTTGTAAAATATCACAGTCGTTTCTGTTTGAGAAAACGTTAATGTTTCATGCTTTAACTCCTTCTCAACGTGTAAAAAGTAACGTTTCCTCATTTGTCTTGGCAGCCTCTGCAGTGGGCCTGACAATTATTTCTTAGATCAGCTCAGAACCAGGTCTGCCCCCCCTCCCAAAAAAATTTCACTTCCACTTCAACATATTTTACCTCTGAAACTGGTGCAAGACTTCTGCATTGTCACTGCCTTTCAACCTTCCTGATTTTTGTATCTTTATATACAGTAACTCAAATCGAAACTGAAATAAAATATCATATGAGTTTTCTAACTTAAAGGTACAGTGTGTAAAAAATCAAAGGTCAGTGGCAGGAAAATGTGATAAATAATCCAGAACTGTTTCTATTGATGTGTAATCGCTGCACTAGAATAACTGTTATGAGTTAATTTTCTTAGAATGAGTCATTTGTATCTACTAACTGGAGGCGCACATACAGTATGTCGGAATGTGCAAAAAAATGGCCTGGTTCCCGAAAAGGTTATAGGAACTCCAAAAGGTTCCTACAGTCCGAAAGCGCCTATAGTTACACCTGAGACCACTGGATCCACTCACACATGAGAACATCTTTATGTCTGGCAGAATTTTGGCCACTTACAGCCACCGTACATTCACAACAGTGCTGGAACATGAAGTCATTTGAAAGAAAATCTTTTCTTTCAAATACCATTTTTACCACTAGATGTCAGTAATTCTTACATACTGTACCTTTAAATTTAAAATTTAAAAAACTTAAAACTTGATTTTTTTCATTTCCTCAGATGGATCTTCGTAACAAGCCCCGTTTCCATGGAAACAGCCAGTTTAACATGCTGAGCAGAATGCTTTGTCACGGAGGAGATGACGAGCAGAACGTGCTCGTCTTGAATGTGTTGTTGCTAGGCGACAGGCAGAGTGGGAGGAGCTCTGTGGGGAACGCTCTGATTGGTCAGTCCCATATATATATATATATATGTATATATATATATATATATATATATATATATATATATATATATATATATATATATATATATATTTTTTTTTATTATATGTATATATATTTTCATAAAGTATTGAATAAATGCAGAAATGTTGCATTTGCACATCTGTCAGGTGGGCACGAGTTCCAGACCGGCTGCTGCACACCTGGGGTTTCCATGACGACAGAATGTCGGCTCCGCAGCCGAATTTTTCCAAAATATTTCAGGAGGCAGGGGGCGGAGTCTGACCTAAAGCTGAGGGTGGTGGACACGCCCCCCGAGATGCCCCGCCCACAGAGCGTGAGCACGCTCTGCCCCGAGGGCGTGCACGTGCTGGTGATCGTTGTGCGAGCCGACTTCCTGCCTGAACGCACACGCCTGCACCAGCACGCCGAGGTTTCACGTTTACATCTCAGTTTCTTTTTCTACTTTACTTTGTTTTCTATTTCACTCTTTGACTTTATGTTTGGGTTTTTTTCCATTTTCTGGAAATTTTCTGTTCTTTTTTTTCTTTTAATCTATTTTTTAACGCTTTCTTTTACTTTGTGATAATTTTGGATTTTATATTAATTTTTTTGTTTGTTTTGTGCCTAATTGATGCCAGATTTTAACCTTAACAGGTATTTCTTGTCATTCGGGGTTGGTTTTTGTCTCATGATGAGGTTTTTATTTATTTAGTTAGACATTATGTGGGATTTTTCCCTTTTTTAAAAAAGATTTTCACAGATTTATTTGTCCTTTTTAGATTATTTTGTGTCTTGCTTTTGTCCCAGAGTCTCTTGGGCCCAGAATGGCGTCATCGCACCTTACTCGTCCTCACGCACGTTGACCACCTGGAAGAGGCGGGGCTTCATCCATCGGTCTACCTCAAGCAGGCTCCTGATTGGCTGAGAGCCCTGGCTGAACAGGTTGGGGGCGGAGTCTTTTTCATGGAGAACAGCTGTGATTGGCCGTCGGTCAGAGGTCGACCGCTCAGAGACCAACTGCTCCGCCTCTCTGCGAAAAACCACCACAGCTGTGTGAGGGTCAGGACAGAGGTCTCACTCTGATGCAAAGATTTCACTTTTTATTGGTTAAACTTCAGGTCAGCTCACAGAGATGTTGCATTTATGTTTGTATTTATTTGTTTCATGAAAAAATGCAAGACAAAAAATGAATGCAAGAACTTTTTTGTCTCCATAATCAATATGATCAGTTCTGAAACAGATTTATTTGGTTGTAAGTATCATTTACAGAGTTTTTTCCTTTTTTTAATCATATCTGTCAGTTTAATCAGATTCTGGTGGAATCGTTTACACAAGTGTGACGCGGCCAGTTTCTCAGCTCCACCCTGATCGCGTCTATCTGATGGTGCAGTTGGTGAAGGTGGGGGCCCTGCACAGCCCCTTCCCCTTCACCTCAAACCCGCAGCCCTTATAGTTGGCCACGCCCTTCTGGTCCACCTTCAGGTCGGGCTGCAGAAGCTCCCAGACCCTCTGCTTGGACTGGAGCTCCCGGTCCGGTTCACCTGGAGACAGACAGACCGTGTGATATCATCGACTGGTTTCGGCTTAGATTATCAGGTGATGCAATAAGCAACGACACAGTGGTGCCGTCACCGTGGTTACCAGGGTAGCTGAGGAAGGTGACTCTGTCTCCAGGGGTGGAGCCCGAAGGTGGAACTAGAAGCTCGACAGCGTTATCGGAGGCGGAGCAGCACAGGAGGCGTGCCTGGGAGACCACGCCCCTCATCTTACAGGCCTTAACGTTGCATAGCAACACAGCCAGAGAGCCCTGCAGCTGCAGAGACAAGTGATTAAACATGAAATGCATTTCTGCAACACACAGGCAGCTTTTCCCAACATGAAATTAAAACAACAGCTGATAAAAAACACAAAGCAAAAAGATCACCATGTTCTAAAGCTGCAGGACTGAAGATGAAATAAAGTCATGGAAGCTAAAATGAAGGTAAAATATAAATGTTAAAGGTGCCAAAACAACAAATGTCACTTTTCTGGGGTTTTGGGGGTGTAAAATGATCTGTTGTGCTCTGATGAGACTGTGTGAATGTCCAGAGTGAGTATCAAAGTCCCTGTTTATGGACGGTCAGCTTTCAGGGTTCCCACACGTCCTGAAAAACCTGGTAAACCTGGAAAATGATTGAACGATTTTCCAGTCATGGAAAACACATGGAAAATGAGAAAAAGAGTAAAATGTCCTGGAAAAGATTGAGTTGTCCTGGAAAATGATTTTTCCTCCCTCTGCTTCTCTCTCCATTGGGGCTGAACGCAAACAGGTTAAACATTTAACGTACGTATGTTTGTTTTCAGCTGCTTTTAAATGGAAATGTCGAGGTGAAGCGACTTTGCTTCGTCTCTGCTTCCCAGCTGATACACGACGGGAGTCAAACTAGTCTTCATTCCTGAACAAGGGTGAGTTAAAGTCGTGTTTTCAAACAAATGGATTTTTTAAAAACTCAGCAACACTGAAGGAGGCAACCACAACATTGTCATTACCTGTTGATTTTCTTTATTTTCTAAATGCTGTCTTGTCTGATAAACATAGTTCACTGTCTGAAGTGCCCATGATGCTAGCAGATAGCCTCTTAGTCAGACCCCAACCGCTAACTACTGATAGGTTGGCCTAGTTTTTTCAGATAAGATTGTAGCCAATCAAAAATCAAGTCAACTTGGTTTCCAGGCAGATGCACGTGCATCCAGGACAGAAAGACAGACTTGGCAGCTGAGGGAGAAAATTTTGAGGGGAAAAATAAAGCCTATAAACAATAAATGATAAGTCGATTATGAAATTAGTCACCGACTATTTTGATAGTCGATGATTAGTCAATTAATTGACTAGTCGTAGCAGCCCTACAGAAATATCAGCTATATGACATAGTTTTTACTGTTGTTTTATCACTCCTTTAAAAGAATACTCGAACATATCAAATCTTACTTTCACGTCATATAATGATATCAGAGAGAAAAATTATATATATTTATATAGATTCTGATTTGTCCATGAAATATTGTCATTCCCCCAATTTGTACAAGATTGGTGTCAAAATAATGTGAACTTTTCTCTCACATGTATATACTGTATATGCAGTATATGCATATGTAAAAAAATTTTTTTAAATTATTATTTTAAAAAAAGAGAGAGAGTAAAGAATAGAATTATATATTCAAAATGTTTTCAGCCTTAAATAGAAACAGATCGAGGAATAAAGATTAAATATTTTAAATAAAAGTTGAAATAGTAATAGAATAATGTTTGTAAATTGAATGAACATAGACAATAGATTGTATTGTAGAAATGATGTAAATAATGGAACAATTAAGATATTTTTTCCAGAAATTTTGAATTATTTAGGACTTAATTCTTGAAAAAAAAAGCTTTGGACAAAAAGAAAAATATTTCTAAAATGGAAAAAGTGAAAACATCTGGAGAAATAAAGTTGGAATATTTCAAGAATAATATTTAATTATTTTGAAGAATAAAATATTATAAAGTAAAATAAAACATATTTTGTAAAAAAAAAATAATATTTTGAGAATGTATGAATATTTTAAGGAAAATACATTTAAATCAAAAACCGAATGTTTTGATAATAAACATATGAACATGTGTTTTTTTATTATTTTTGACCGCTACAAGAAAATATTTTGAGAATAATGGAACGTATGGAGAATAATCCTGATATTTGAACAATGACGACATATTTACAGACGGACATTGTGAAGACGAGGAGCTGCGTCACCTCGTCCAGGTGTGTTTTCTCTCCCAGCCGGCTGACGACTGTCCGGGGGGCGCTTTCTCCCACGTCCACCTGCTGCACGCTCATGGCTTCGGCCAATGGGTGACGGCGGATGTTCAGGATTCGTGCCACTCTCAGATCCAGGCGTGACGGGTCGATCCGAGACTCCGCCCCCAGAGACAGAGGGTCTGATGTGGGACGAGCTGACGGAGATAAAGAAGAGCAGGTCTTTATCTTCACCTCCTCCTCTCATCATCCCTCCTTCCTCGCATCCTTACCTTTCTTCTCTCCTCTCCTCCTCCTGTTCTGCCTGTCTCTGCCCTCATGTGAGGAGGAGGAGGAGGAAGGAGGATTTGCAGTCGTAGCAGCTGCTGCTCCAGCCGGGGAGGTGGGCGGGGTTACAGACGAAGAGGGGGCGGGGCTAGCACCGTGAGGGGGCGGAGCCTGAGAGGCCAACGCTTTCGCTGAAATAAAGAAAAGATGCTGAATCAATGCAGGAATTCATCTTTCAGTCATCGTTTGATCCGAAGTCCAGAAGATTCTGACTTAATGAAGTTTTTATGAAGTTAATGAAGAGATTTCTATCGGCATGTGATGTTAAAATGAGACCCAGAGAAGCAGCTCAGAGGGAGAGAAAATCAGCTACAGGTGTTTGGATGTTTCTGTCTCTGTGAGGACATTTAGAGACGAAGGCTTCTGCCGTAGCTTCCACATCGGGAATCTGCTCTGACTGTACGTGGCTCGGCCTTCCAGGAAGCTCAGCTGGGTCAGGGTCTCCGGCCTGACAGAAATTCAGTCTAATAAAGCTTTATTTTTATGGCGCTAATTCACAACAATGTCATCTCAGAAAACAAATATAGCCGGTTCAGAATGGCCTAGCTAAGGAAAGAAATCAAAGATGAACCGGACGTCTGTGAATGATTCAATCTGCACGTCCTGATGCTGGTTTTTAGGGTCAAACCTGGAGAAAACTTTCCTGCAGAAGCTTTGCTGCTTGTGTGGACGTGTCTGATTAAAAGGTTTATCTTTCAGTGCGTCCTCGGACACATTTTGTTCAGATTGATAAAAGAATATAGACAAAGGGTGAATTCTAGTTCCTGTCTTCACCCTCAGTCTTAAAAATGCTCCAGCTGAGTGCAAGGTCTGTCCTGATTCTCAGGATGTTAAGTTGACGCAAGTTTGAGGCTGAAAATCCTCAAAACTGAGATTCTCCGACACCACCTGTGAGTAAGGACTACCTAAAATGTAAGAGACAAAGAAGTCGAGCTACAAATGTGTTAATGTACATTTAAATGTTACGAAAACTATTGTATTATTTTAGTTAAAGGAGTGATGACATAGCAGTTAAAAACTAGTTTATGTTGTTGGCATTACTGCATATGTAAATACTCCAAAGAAAAAAACGGCATTTTTACAGCGGAGTATTGTTTTGAAACGCCAGACCTCACTTCCTCAGTAATACAGTTGGGTCCGGTGATGATATGGAGCTTTACCCGGAGATCACGTTGACTTCATTTTGATTGGCTACACCTTATTTCGCTATGACCTTATTTGGAGAATCTAGGTCAAGCTGAGGTCGGAGTTTGCTAAAGGCTAACTGCTAGCAACATGGGCACTTCAGACAGTGTGAGCTACGTTTATCAGACAAGACAGCATTTAGAAAATAAATAAACTTACAGGTAATGACAAGGTTGTGGCCCCCTCCCTCAGTGTTGCTGCAGAAGTTTGCTTTTAAATCCATTTGTTTGAAAATCCAGACCTGACTGCAGAGAAGTTACTACTAGCTCCATACACGAAGCTGAATCAGACAGGGAGGGGAGGGGGGAGCGGACGGTGCATAAACCGTTAGGAGAGGGGGGGGGGCGCTGTTTACTTGATAGTGTGCTCTTATTGGAGCAATTAAATTACGTAGAATGATAGAACTACGTAGAATGATAGAACTACGTAGAATGATAGAACTACGTAGAATGATGGAACTACGTAGAATGATAGGCTGCTGTCTGATTCAACTGTTTCTGAGCAGAAAGACAAAGCTGACAGACCATAAACAGGAACTTTGATTCTCACTCTGGACATTCACATGGCCTCATCAGTGCACAACAGATCATATTATACACCGAAAACCACAGAAAAGTGAAATTTGATGTCATGGCACCTTTAAAGGGGAAGTTCGGGATTTTTGACATTGGGCCTCATTTTGAGCCAGGATCCTACTCATCACTGAAGACAGTTTCAACATATTTCATCCCGTTATTCTAGTTCCAGGAGGTCGCTGATGCTAATGCTAGCGTAAGTCAATAGGAATCTGCTAGCCTGTCATTAAAACCAATCTTATCCACTCGACAGAACATCAGAGTGAACATCTAACAGAGATGACTGTCAGCATGGGAATCGTTGCTGTACATGTGAGGGAGGTGTTGCAGAAGTCTTGTTTATAAAGGGGGTGTGACTCACTAGGCCATGGTTTTATAGGAAAAAATATACTAAATGACGTCATTTTGAGTAAATTCTGGACGCTACCCACTCAGGACACTTGGATTATATTGGACGAGCAGTATGGAGGAATATTGACAAGTTTTTGTGGACTTTCATGGACCTTTTTGGTTCGGGACCCGACGAACTCCATTATATGAAAGTTGGGGGGAAACGAGAAGCCTTCCTGATCACCGGCTGCATTTGAGATATTAAAAAAGTGCTCCAGAGTCTTTCTCACCATGAGGGTAAGTGGAAAATAAAGTCACATCATTCTGTGGGTGAACTTTTCCTTTAATGCTTAGACGGTGGTGGGGGGGGGGGGGGGGGGGTGTGTGTGTGTGTGTGTGTGAGTGTGTGTGTGTGCATACCGGTCCGTCTCTTCTGCTTGTCCTGAAGTTGAGCTCTCAGCTGTTCGATGTCCTTTTTCAGCTTGCCGTTTTCCACCAGCAGCTTCTTCTGCTCTCTGACGGACGCCTGCAGCACTGCAACACAAGTTTCCGTCTCACCCACATGGAGGCTACAGATGTAAGCTTTCAATTAAAATGAAGAAATCTAGATGAACTGATTACAGTTTCTGGGTTTTTCTGTTTTTGTTCCCTGTTTTGGGTTGTTTATCAGTCTTTCTCTCACAGGAGACAATCGAATATAGATGGTTTACTCATCAGCATTATTCATTTGTGTGTTTGTCAGACATGCAACGTCTTGTACAGATGGAAAGTGATCCTTGTGTTTTCGGTCTTACGAGCTTTTTCTCTGCTGAGCAGCGCGTGGGTTTTAAAATACTCCATGATCTGCTCGCCATCATCCGGATCCAGCTTCATGAGAGCTGCTGCTATGCTGGAGAAACACAAACAAAAAAGCAGAACAAGTAACAACAAAGGGTCATTTTGTTTATTAAAATCACAGATATTTGACTTTCACTCCCAAAAACATCAATTCTTCATTTCTCGTTAAAGAAAAGAAAAAAAAAGAGAGAAAAAAAAAACGCAGTATCTGGTGACGTCTGAAGAGGGGAAAGTGAAGCCAGGTGGGCAAGTCCCATCGTTGTGTGTCGTCACTCCCAAAAATACTAAAATGGGCAAAGATACGGCCGCTCGGAGCCGCAGGGCGAATCATTGACAGCTAAGCTAATGCTAACCGAGCTAATCCGAAGTGAACAGGAACAAACGAAGACGGTTTAAAATAAAAACACGCTCAGACTTGCTGTTAACCAGATAAAAACCACCGATGTTCAACTCTGCTGCAGGCTGAGGCTTTCCTGGAGCTAGCAGGGAGCTAACTATTAGCCTCCACAGCTAAAACCAGCATCCGGTCTGCCATCTGTCAATCAAAAGGACACGTCCCTAAGGGGATTGTGGGTGCCCTTAGGAGAGGTATCTATCCAAGTGGTGTCAGTTTTTGTGTTGTGTGTTTGTGTCAGTTATTTGTGTCGTGTTAATTTGGTTGTGTTTTGTGTAAACGGTTATTTTGTGTTAATGTTTTGATTTTGTGTGTGTTTTTTTTGTAAAGTGTTTATTTCCGACAGGTTTTTTCTGCTGTAAACGTGTTTATTTCTGCTTTGAAGGCCTTTTTTACATGGGAGTCTATGGGGATTTGCTCTGTTTTGGAGCCAGTCTCTAGCGATTGAAGAAAAACTACAATTTTTGAGCAACCGAGTAGCTTCACTTTCCAGCGGAGTTTGCTCCTTGGGTGAAGATTGTTGCCATTTATTAGGTCTACAAAACTTTCAGAGCAGGATCAGATTTGTTCTTTACAGGTTTAAAGGTGATAGTTACAAGTTTAATTCCTCCCCACCATTAGGTGGTGGGCTAATACTCGCTTACTCAGTTAGCATTAGTAATGTTAAAGAACCGGCTAACCGTTAATTAGCATTAATAAATGTTTAACATCCATGTCCAGGAGGAAAGCAGCAACCTCTGCGGGGCTTTTGAGCCTCTTTGGTACCTTCACCCTCATCCTGCTTCGTTTTTTTGTCCGCTTGAATTGTGTAAGGCGATTGCTGTGCATAGCAATCAAGCTAGCAACTCCAGAGCTAATGCTAACGGGGATGAATCCTGACATTGGTATGGTAATCAGATGTATTTATGTTTTAGATCCGTCAAAATTGATGATTCAATTATTTGTATGCTAAAAAAAAAAAAGTTGGGGGCTTCAGTTAATACTTTTATTCTGCACCCCTCCAGATGTTCTGTAAATGTATTAATTTTCATATTAAAAAACTGAAAAAATTTGTTGCTATCACCTTTACAGATCAACATAAAGCTAATAGAAACACCTACAAGTGACATTATTGGTCACTTAAACTTCTCTGCAACAGCTTCATTTTTAATAGAATCATAGACTATTAGCTTAGCTCATTTGCTAAAATAATTATTCAGTTTCATGATTTGACCGTATTTTCAAAACAAACTAAAATTTTATAAAATTCTGTCTGATGAGGCGGTAAAATTCAGCAGCTTTACTTTTCTGGATTAAGTTCAGTTTGAGTTTAAACCTTGGATTAGCTTTAGCATGCTACACCAACAAGGGCACTCAATCCTCAATGAGCTGAATTCTGATTGGGCATTTTTTTCTTCATATTGTCAGTCATAGAATTTCCCCGACAACAGAAAATAAGTTAAATTCTGATTGGTTAATTATTTGAACAATGAAGGTCAAACAGTTTTTGGTCAATTTTTGGCTTTAATACACAAATTTTTGGACTTCACAGTGTAAATATCAACTAAATATTTAAATTTGTCAATAAAGAGAGCAAAACAAAAACAGATTATGTTTTAATCTAATAATTTTTGTGTTTAATTTCCACTACTACAATTTGAGAGGAAGCTTTACCATCTTTTCCTTTTCTGGGGAGCCATACTAGTTATAATTAACATTTTTAAATTAATGATTGTAGCTGGAAAACAAAACAAAACTTTATATTTTTATATATGAATAATTATTACATAATACAATACAATTGAATAATTTTCAGTTAAATTACATGCAACAGAACACTAACTACATTACATTTTTAATACATTTTGAGAATTCACTGCTTTTTAAAATCTAGGATCTTTTCCCTTTAAAGTTCACACAAAGAAAACAGAGAGAAAAATGTTTCTTTGCATTTTTCTTTTCTTTTTGACAAGAATAATAAGAATACATTTTTATCAGATAGCTGAGATAAAAGTATGTAATTTAAAATTAATTATAGTCATAGTAGGGAGCTTAAAGGGTTAATCAACATTTTTAAATGGTTCATTTTCATGTGTTTACTGCACATTGTAAGTCTAGTTTACAGCAATGTTAACAGAGTTGTGGAGCTCATCCCATCAAAGCTCTTCACACACACACACACACACACACACACACACACACTGTTTGTATGGAGATAAACCAAAAGCTAATGACGCACACCAGCTGTGGGGTTGGTCGGCATTTACATACAGAAACACACTCGACTGACATCGACACACTTATCTGTCCTGCGGTGGACGGTAAATCCCCCCAGCCTTTGAAAAATAATCAGATTATTACTGTATATATAGACCAAAAAGACAAATTACGGTTAATTACAGGGCAGATTAGGAGTTTATTTTCCTTTTTGTCATTCTTTCAGATTTCATCTTCACATTGTGACACACTGGTGGAGCCAGTGGATGAAACTGGAGCCAGTAAGATGGGAATTTAACTATGTGGAGACCTGAGTCCCCGTAACGTAGCCGTGTGTGTGCGTGTCCTCATCTACTGTAATAGACAAACACTTTCAACCACACACACACACACACACAGCAGCTGCTGGGCTACTGACAGCAACGCAACAGCTGCAAACAGGCCTGATGCTAAAAATAACACAAGCTGGTACAAAACACACATAAACGTGACGGCTGATCTTTATTTCTTATGTCCAGATAAATTGTAAACAAACAAACAAATGATACATATGATGCGGATTTTTACACTGCTTTTACTGAAACATAAAAATAATTAATCTAATGAGTATTTAGCTCTCATGACTGACTTGATTTAGAAATAAAGAACATTCCATCTTGTTTTTCTGACTTGGAAAAGTTTAAGAAGAAGATGAAAAACTTTGACGGAAATATAAAATGTAGAGAAGTGACGGCTACAGCTGTGGAGGTTAAAGGATTGAGAAACAATGCGACATGAAGCTGGTTAGATCCCTGCAGAAAGCTGAGCTGAGCCCAGCTTTCTGCAGGGAGGGGTGTTATTCCCGCAGGTTTGGTGTGTGTGAGCGAGCGTCGAGGCGGAGGTGGGTGTACCTGGGGTTGAACAGGTTGTCCAGGTTCTCCATGCTGTCGGCGGCTCGGCTGCTGGCGAACAGAAAGCTCACGGAGCTCGGATACTCTCTCAGCTGTCTGTTTCCATCTGCAGCCGGAGTCAGCGCTGTCTGTGGCTGGGGGTCAGAGGTCACATGCCTCCTCTTTAAACCACAGAAGAAGAAGCAGGCTGAAATGAAGCTGCTGTGAAAGTTAATCCAGATTTTATTCAGACAATGTTTTAGCAGAATATAGTCAGGTAGTTGTACTGGAGTAGGGATGCACGATGTAATCAACCCCCTACTGGTATCGGCCTACATTGACCTTAAAACTGAGTATCGAACATCGACCACCCCACTGATATTCAACCGATATTGAACCCATCAGCCCGCTGTTTCTAAAGTATAAAAAAAAAAAAAAAACTTCTTCTTCTTCTTCAAAAACTTCTTTTTTACAGACTTTAAACTTCTGAAGACTAGGGGTGGGAAAAACACTGAAATATCATGATATTTTCATATGCTGATATCATATTGACATTTAAAAACGTGGTATCCATCTATTTTACGATCGAAATCTTGTGATTCTGTTACAAAACCTTGTGAGAATTAACAATAATTTTGCGATATTTTAATATGCTGATATCAAAAAATATTATGCATTGATATTCAAAAACGCGGTATCGGTCTATTTTACTAATGAAATCTCACAATATTTTATCGTTCTGTTATGAAATCTCACAAGAATTCCCAATACTTTTGCGATATTTTAATATGCTATGATATTGACATTTAAAAACCCGGGTTTGACCTATTTTACTAAAAAAGGAAAATCTTGCGATATTTCATCGTTCTGTTACAAAATCTTGCAAGAATTCACAAAATTTTTTAGATATTTTCAAATGTTGACATATTGACATTTAAATATGCGGGATTGACCTACAGTATTTTACTAATGAACTAACGAACAAATATTTCATCGTTCTGTTACGAAATCTCGTGAGAATTCACAAAAATTTTGCGATGTTGTCATATGTTGATATATTGATATTCAAAAATGCGGTATCGATCTATTTTACTTACAAAATCTCACAATATTTTGCCTTTCTGTTATGATATCTCTCAAGAATTCGCAATAATTTTGCGATTTTTTAATATGCTGATATCATATTGACGTTTAAAAGTGCGGGACTGACCTATTTTACTAATGAAATCTCACGAGATTTCATCGTTCTGTTACGAAATCTCGCAAGAATTCACAAAAATTTTTAGATATTTTCATATGCTGATATATTGCCATTTAAAAAATATTGCATCAATCTATTTTTACTAACAAAATCTTGTGATATTTCATTTTTATGTTACAAGATCTCGAGAATATTTGCGAAATGTCGTGAGAATTGTAACAGTACGATTTTGTACTGTTACAATTGATGGAAGTATAAAATGTAAGTATGAAAACGTGCGAGATTTTGTAAGTAAAATAGATCGAAACCACGTTTTTAAATATTGACTTGATATTGGCTTATGAAAATATTGCGATATTTCAGTGTATCAATATTTTCCCACCCCTATTTTTCAAAGTGTCGGAAATGGATTACAAAATTGCTATTTGCAATGACTCCTCATTTTTCAACTTTAATATCGTTATCAATATCGGTTATCGGCTACGAGTTTTAAAATATCAGCATATCGGATATCATCCAAAATTCCAATATTGTACATCCCTAGAGTATTATGCTGGTTTGAGATGTTTTACTGCGGTATTTTCTGGGAATTAACTAGTTCCTGTACAGATATACGTAGATTTAGTGCTATATAAATAGTAAATTTGTGTCTGGACACAACAACATAAAATCCAGTCACAATAATCTGTTATTTCTTCCAGTTGTTTCTTGAATAAATTACTGTACGCGCATTTTGTTCAGTGTCTTCCTAAATAAGCTCAAGGAACCTCATCAAAATGTGAATCCTTATCTTCAGCTGTAAAACAAATAAGCGGGAAAATACTAAAAATAAAAGTTTTTGATATAATTAAAACTTAGATACAATGAATGTGTGTGTTAATCAAGGTTGTGATAGTTTTAGATTTTTAATTAGTTTCAGTTTTTATTTAGTTTTAACTTTTTTTTATTCAGTTAGTTGTAGTTAGTTGTTTTGATTAGGTTTGCTAGTTTTGATTAGTTTTTGTTTTGGGGAAAATGTTTAGTTTTAGTTTAGTTTTTATGAGTTTCAGTGTTAGCTTTAGTTTTTTTTATTTTTTTTCATAGATTATAGGTATTTGTCTGGTGTGACATTCAAAATCATCAGACAGTCACTTGGAGTAAAACCTGAAGAGCAAAGTAAATAGATTAAGTAGAAACAGATTTCATATCAACCAAAAAGGCTTATGTTTAGATCAATTTACCAAAACTAAAACTATGGGTGATTTTTGCAATAATTTTGTGAGTTTTAAGAGTTTTGTAAAGACACAATACAATTTCAGTTATCTTTTTTTTTACTGTCATTTTTATTTTTGTTTCAGTTAACAAAAATGTTTTTTTTTATTTTAGTTTTTATTTTTTCGTTTTAGTTTTAGTTAACTATGTTAATTCTAAGTGTTAATTCAGAGAAGATGGATTCAGAGTGTTTAGATGTTTAAATGGATGATCAGCCCCCTCTGGTGGAAGACTTTTATTCTACAACAACAAAACTAAAGCAAATTTTTTAAAGATTTTAGCTCAATATTTAGAGATTAGTGAAAATATTTCAGTGTAACTGCTGAAAAACAATTTTCTTTCTTTAAAAAATATATTTCTGGTTAGAAATGTTAGAATCTAAACAACTTTCTGACTTGATTCTCAATTAAGAATTAAAATCTGGATGCCAGATTTTAGT
The DNA here is from genome assembly GCA_023101725.1 of Atherinomorus stipes. Lineage (NCBI taxonomy): Eukaryota > Metazoa > Chordata > Actinopteri > Atheriniformes > Atherinidae > Atherinomorus > Atherinomorus stipes. The sequence goes on from JALJCO010012369.1 coordinate 209,459, forward strand.
GGAAATGAAAAACTGAAGCTGTTAACAAGAAAGAAGAGACGACCTGAGGAGTTTTATTTGCAGATATTTCTGTTTCTGTTGGATCAGAAACAGACTCAGAGAACAAACTGATGAAGAATGCTGTACAGATATTACAGTAGATTATATAATTTTGTGTGTATTTAAAGACATTTTTAAATGGTTTAAGGTTATTAATTATATCTTTAGCTACTTTTCCTCGGTGTAACAGTTTTAGACAGGTTACACCTGTGAACAGCAGATATTTTTGTCTTTTTGTATTTATTTTTAGACTTGTTGAAATTTTAAGTATATTAACGTAGTAATGTGAGTCCCTGAATCTTTATTACAAACCAAAACTTGGCATAGTATATACATGAATCCTAAATTTTATTCTATTTAAAAAATTGTGTTCTCGATCTTGGTTAAATTTTTTATTTCTCACCAAGTTTGCAAGATTGTTATCTCTTTAAAAAAAAAGTGATGTGATTTAGATGCATTAATTTCAGAATTTAATTAATTAATACTTAAATGAATAAGTACTCCATGAAAGAAATTAATTTATCATTGAAATTGAAATAAATTAATGAGATGTAGCCTACATTTTTCAATGATTTATTTATTTAATGAGACTTTTATATTGGGAAAAATGTGTTAATAAATAAATAAGGGAAAATAAGTTAAGCATTGAAAAATCTATTTTTTTTAATTCACTTTTGTATTTACTTCTTTGTGATATTCTTTTTTTCATGGAATATTAATTAATTTAAGTATTTATTTATTTGCTTGATTATGAATAAAATGACTCAGTAGAAAATTAAACCAGTTAACTCCCAACTCTTCTTATGTTAAGGAAATATAATATGATGTAGCCTCATTTCAGTTTGGTTCACTTGCTATAAATCATTTCATTTTTCTAAGAAAAATTAACATTTGCTTCATCACCACCTCATCTCATGATATAATCAATTCACTTTAAATGTTTTACTTCTTAACTGAATTTTATTAACTTTGACTCTAAAATACAGTTTTTAAGTAAATTTATTTTATAAGTTAATTTAAAACATGCACATTTCACATAAACCCTGATGATTTTTAAGTACAGTCGTCCTCAAAATTATCTGTACCCTCCAATTAAAGAAGGTTATGAAAAACAGTTGCAAGTTAGTCGGTAGAAAACCCAAACTAAGAAACTACATGCAGTTTAAGGACGAGTACCAAACTGAATCTTATGTAAAATTTAAGTTATCAAGAAAACAGAGGTCTCTTTGTGCCCAGTTTAGAACTGGTAGCCTCCCTCTGGCAGTGGAAGTGGGCAGCTACAAGGGTCTTACTGAAGAGGAGAGGGTTTATTTTACTCTGTGATCTTAATGTTGTGGAAGATGAATATCTTTTTGTTCTTTATTCCCCAATGTACTCTGATCTAAGACTTGTTTTATTTGAGTGTATAAACAGTAATAATGCAGATTTGTTTTGGCAACCGGATGAAAATATTTGAAGTTGGATCCTATGTAGAGAAATTTTTGCATTTGACGCTTTTGTCAGTAAGGCCTGCGACAGACGATGCATGACACTTTAATAAAAATCTATCTATCTATCTATCTATCTATCTATCTATCTATCTATCTATCTATCTATCTATCTATCTATCTATCTATCTATCTATCTATCTATCTATCTATCTATCTATCTATCTATCTATCTATCTATCTATCTATCTATCTATCTATCTATCTATAAGTTAAATAAGTTTAAATTGAAAAAAATTAATAATAAATAACATTTTTATGAAAATCATGACATTAATTTTGAATTGTTGTTTGAAAGAAATATTAAAAACAAACACCCAAAAAATAAAACAAGTAAACAAGCATGATGGAATTTGTTTGTTTGATTTGTTTGTTATGGTCTTTCCAACCATAATTCAAAAGTAATGTTTTATTTCATTAAATTATAATTTTATAAATTTTTATTTATTATTAGTTTTAGAATCACTGTTGTGAATTTAGCCTTTTTTTAATTGGAAGGTATAAATAATTTTGAGGACAACTGTCGTTTTACGTCACGATCCAGCTGACGGAACTTCCCGAGTGAAACCGAGCTCAGGTGACTCATGGCGTCCGGCCGCTGAGAGGTGAATCAGCAGGGTGGATTCCCGGAAGCTCCCGCACCAAATATGGAATCTAAACAAAGCCAGGTGGGAGGCGCGAGACAAGGGCGGGTCTCTTCCTTCAACGCGCACAGGCTCGCGCTCACAGTCACTCAGAAAGTTCACAGCAGCGAGGAAGAGAAAGAAGAGGCTCCGACGAAGAAAAAAGGAACTGTTTCTGAGGAGAAGAGAGTCGAAGCGGTGAGTTTATTTTTATTCAGCCTCACGCGCAGAAGCACGCGGTTTGTTTTAGGGTTTTTTTTCTGGTTTGTGGCGGAAAACAGGCAGAAAGTTGTCGCGAGGTCCTACAGGTGAGTTTCTGAGTTCCTGTTTCTGCTGCTGAAGCAACACGACGGCCAGAAAACCAACTTTTACAGAGAAAAGTGGAGATCGATCCGTCTGAACTGATATTAAACTGATAGTTTCTATTGATCTGATCAGAAACTTCCCTCTGAACGTGTCGTGTTTTTACGTTAAAGTGGGTTTTAAAGTTTTAAAGTGATTGAAACAGATTCAAAATCTATGTTTTTAATGTTTTAGCGCTGAAATGATTATTGATCCGCTGGTTATCAGCTTTATTTAATATTAACAACCAATAAAATCACTACAATTGATCAGTTTTATGCTTTGTTTTTAATTTAATCAGTTAAATTCAACCATAGGCTCTAAACTCTATGATAAAAACATGTAAACTGTAGTTTATGGTTGTTTATTGTAGTTTTACTGAAGCAGATGTAGTTTTTTAGACAGATGTGTGTATTTCTCTCAACATATTACAGTAGAGCTGATTTTTTAAGTGTATTTCAGACTGAATATTCCTGTTTTCTGAGTAAATGAGGTGTTCAGGACTGAGGTGGTCTCTGGGGGGGTCCAGCAGGTGTCTCTGAGCAGCTGGACGTGGCAGACCTGGGCAGCTGAGGATGACTTGGCTGCTGCAGTCCTGCTCTGTCTTGTGTTGATGAATCAGCCTAATTTGGGGAAATTGAATTCTCATGCTCGTAACTGGATTAACTTCATTTCTGTTGCTCTGTAAACAGGATGTTACTGAGAACTGGGCAGGGAGGCGTTCAGGGACGGTTAGGGGGCAGAAATGTGACGTTGACGTGCATCCAGAGCTGGAACAACTCGTGTTTGACTTCTTGACCTTGCTGGAGGTTTCAGTGCTGAAAACGGTCTTTCTGGAGGAGATAACGTAGATAAACCCGCGAGTCGAGATGAGTGAAGAGTGGGAAGAGTCCAGTCGGGTTTCTACGGAAGAGGATTAGGGCCAACAAACAAGGAAAACAAAACTTTAATTTTTTTCTTTGAATTTTGACTTTAATCTTGGGATACTGACTTTTTTCCAGAACATAAAAAATAAAAATAAAAAGTCGTAGATTTTATCATTTTTTTTCAACTTCTGAAAAAGTCAGAATTCTGAGAAAAAATTCAGAATTCTTTTTTCCAGAACTTTTAAGAAAAATTAACTAATTAACGTTGTACAAATAAAGGTGAGTTGAATTGAATTTTAAAAAATCTCTTACATTTTTTTTAATATTTTGAAAAAAAGTCAGATGTATATAGATACATCGACATAAATCAATGTATCGATCGCAATCAATCCAAAAAAAAAAAACCAATATCGACCAAAAATCTACATCAATCCCACTTTTATTTTGAAAATGACTTTATTTTGAAAGTCCTATGACAACATTTTTAACTACAAAATCCATGTTTGTAGACTAGTCAATGAGATTTTTGTGTGTTGCACCATCTGGTGGCGCCGCCATCGCTTAGGGATCTACGGTATAAGTTCATTTCAGTAGCTTCCACGCATGTGATTTGCTGGGTGTCAATAACAAAAATGTTACATTTGGAATGTTCTAGAATTTCACTAAAGCTTAAAGTGCCAGTGGCGTGAAATTCCCGGCGACTTTTGGTCCCTTTTTCGTCAGACTCTAAGTACCTCAATACTGTATGAAAGGATCGTTCGCCGTAACTCAGCCTTGTCATAGAATAACAGGCGCTACTAGTTAGCGCTACTGTTTGCACTGTACAATGACTAAGGTTCGGTGGGCGGGGCCAGAAGGCACGCTTGTTACTATATGCTTCTGTTGTCAATGAGTCTCTATGGTCCTCATCTGCTGAAACGTGCTCTCACGGTTCCCAGTCACCATCGGAACCTTTAATCCCAGTCAGTATCTAGAACCTTTAATCCCAGTCAGCATCTAGAACCTTTAATCCCAGTCAGCATCTAGAACCTTTAATCCCAGTCAGCATCTAGAACCTTTAATCCCAGTCAGCATCTAGAGCCTTTAATCCCAGTCAGCATCTAGAACCTTTAATCCCAGTCAGCATCTAGAACCTTTAATCCCAGTCAGCATCTAGAACCTTTAATCCCAGTCAGTATCTAGAACCTTTAATCCCAGTCAGCATCTAGAGCCTTTAATCCCAGTCAGCATCTAGAACCTTTAATCCCAGTCAGCATCTAGAACCTTTAATCCCAGTCAACATCCAGAATCTTTAATCCCTGTCAGTATCTAGAACCTTTAATCCCTGTCAGCATCAGAACCTTTAATCCCAGTCAGTATCTAGAACCTTTAATCCCAGTCAGCATCAGAACCTTTAATCCCAGTCAGTATCTAGAACCTTTAATCCCAGTCAGCATCAGAACCTTTAATCCCAGTCAGTATCTAGAACCTTTAATCCCAGTCAGCATCTAGAACCTTTAATCCCAGTCAGCATCAGAACCTTTAATCCCAGTCAGTATCTAGAACCTTTAATCCCAGTCAGCATCTAGAACCTTTAATCCCAGTCAGCATCAGAACCTTTAATCCCAGTCAGCATCTAGAACCTTTAATCCCAGTCAGCATCAGAACCTTTAATCCCAGTCAGCATCTAGAACCTTTAATCCCAGTCAGCATCTAGAACCTTTAATCCCAGTCAGCATCAGAATCTTTAATCCCAGTCAGCATCTAGAGCTTTTTGTCCCAGTCAGCATCCAGAACCTTTAATCCCAGTCAGCATTTAGAACCTTTAATCCCTGTCAGCATTTAGAACCTTTAATCCCAGTCAGCATCCAGAACCTTTAATCCCAGCCAGCATCTAGAACCTTTAATCCCAGTCAGCATTTAGAACCTTTAATCCCAGTCAGCATCTAGAACCTTTAATCCCAGTCAGCATTTAGAACCTTTAATCCCAGTCAGTATCTAGAACCTTTAATCCCAGTCAGCATCAGAACCTTTAATCCCAGTCAGCATCTAGAACCTTTAATCCCAGTCAACATCTAGAACCTTTGATCCCAGTCAGCATCAGAACCTTTAATCCCAGTCAGCATTTAGAACCTTTAATCCCAGTCAGCATTTAGAACCTTTAATCCCAGTCAGCATTTAGAACATTTAATCCCAGTCAGCATTTAGAACCTTTAATCCCAGTCAGCATTTAGAACCTTTAATCCCAGTCAGCATCTAGAATCTTTAATCCCAGTCAGCATCTAGAATCTTTAATCCCAGTCAGCATCTAGAATCTTTAATCCCAGTCAGCATCTAGAGCCTTTAATCCCAGTCAGCATCTAGAGCCTTTAATCCCAGTCAGCATCTAGAGCCTTTAATCCCAGTCAGCATCTAGAACCTTTAATCCCGGTCAGCATCTAGAACCTTTAATCCCGGTCAGCATCTAGAACCTTTAATCCCGGTCAGCAACTAGAACCTATAATCCCGGTCAGCATCTAGAACCTATAATCCCGGTCAGCATTTAGAACCTTTAATCCCAGTCAGCATCAGAATCTTTAATCCCAGTCAGCATCTAGAGCTTTTTGTCCCAGTCAGCATCCAGAACCTTTAATCCCAGTCAGCATTTAGAACCTTTAATCCCAGTCAGCATTTAGAACATTTAATCCCAGTCAGCATTTAGAACCTTTAATCCCAGTCAGTATTTAGAACCTTTAATCCCAGTCAGTATTTAGAACCTTTAATCCCAGTCAGTATCTAGAATCTTTAATCCCAGTCAGCATCTAGAGCCTTTAATCCCAGTCAGCATCTAGAGCCTTTAATCCCAGTCAGCATCTAGAACCTTTAATCCCGGTCAGCATCTAGAACCTTTAATCCCGGTCAGCATCTAGAGCTTTTTGTCCCAGTCAGCATCTAGAACCTTTAATCCCAGTCAGCAACTAGAACCTATAATCCCGGTCAGCATCCAGAACCTTTAATCCCAGTCAGCATCTAGAACCTTTAATCCCAGTCAGCATCTAGAAAATCCAACATCAGAACCTTTAATCCCAGTCAGTATCTAGAACCTTTAATCCCAGTCAGCATCTAGAACCTTTAATCCCAGTCAGCATCTAGAACCTTTAATCCCAGTCAGCATCTAGAACCTTTAATCCCAGTCAGCATCTAGAACCGTTAATCCCAGTCAGTATCTAGAGCCTTTAATCCCAGTCAGCATCTAGAACCTTTAATCCCAGTCAGCATCTAGAACCTTTAATCCCAGTCAGCATCTAGAACCTTTAATCCCAGTCAGCATCTAGAACCTTTAATCCCAGTCAGCATCTAGAGCCTTTAATCCCAGTCAGCATCTAGAACCTTTAATCCCAGTCAGCATCTAGAACCTTTAATCCCAGTCAGCATCTAGAACCTTTAATCCCAGTCAGCATCAGAACCTGTAATCCCAGTCAGCATATAGACTTTCCCGTCAGCATATAGACCTTTTCCCAGTCAGAATCTGGCCTTTTCCCTGTCGCATTTGCTTTCCCGTCGTCTGCCTTTAATCAGTCAGATTTAGCTTTTCCCAGTCAGTTCTAGAACCTTTAATCCCAGTCAGCATCAGAACCTTTAATCCCAGTCAGTATCTAGAACCTTTAATCCCAGAATCAATCAGAACCTTTAATCCCAGTCAGCATCTAGAACCTTTAATCCCAGTCAGCATCTAGAACCTTTAATCCCAGTCAGCATCTAGAGCCGTTCATCCCAGTCAGCATCAGAACCTTTAATCCCAGTCAGTATCTAGAACCTTTAATCCCAGTCAGCATCAGAACCTTTAATCCCAGTAGAAAACTGTAGAATTCTCTTTTCCATTGCAAACAGCTTTTACTAAAATATTACCAGCGGTGTTTCTGAGCCTGACTGGTTTTACTGGTTTCCAGGCAAATGAGACCTCCTGCTCTGCAGTTCTCTGGTGACAGAAACACAAACCAGTGGTCGGAAATTTGTAAAACCGGAATGAAACTGGTTCCAGCAGCAGCGGGTGTAATTATAGCAGCATATCAGAGAAAAATAGTTGAAATGCCAAAACCATCGTTGTTGTTTCCACATCAGCAGAAAGGAATCTCTGTAATAATTTTCCGGAAAATCGAGGACTGTGGGAGAAACTAAAGAAGTTTCCAAAGATTTTACAGTTCAGGGTTCATTTTTCCAACTGAGACTCGGGCTGCACGATATTAGGAAAACATCCTATAACACTGGTGGAAGTTGCCATGACAACATGTTTTGTATTAAATAAAACTTGATGTCGCTTCACTTTTTTCTCTAACAAAGTTCCACCTGTGAAACTCGTGCACGGACGTCAGAGCTGCGCGGCTTCCGCTTGGTTCGACGTCGGCAGCGCTACATTTCAGGAAGTCTTGGTACAGCGCCTGGTGGTTCTCCAGAAGGTGACAGGGAGTCGCTGCGGTACCTCTGCTGCAGATAATCAGCATGTCGTTCAGAATACGTTATGATAGTTGTCTTATGTCTCGTTACTGAAATGGTTCCAAATATCCGACATGCAGGCGGTTTCAGCCACGTGTTCTTCTGCATCCACGTTTCCGTTGCTTCTGGCTGCCTGCAGCATCACAACTCTATGCTGCAGCTATTAGCCTCAACATGCAGCATCATCAACAGCCATCTGATACCAGCATCAGATATCGGGCTGATATTGGTTAGAAAATGCGGATCAGATTGGAATTTACCGAATAAGGAAATCCATTCCAGCTTTTCTTCCAAGCACTTCTTCCTGACTGACTCTTAATTATTTGAAATTATTTATTTATTACTATAGTTGCAAGCTTTACGACCGAATATTCGGGCCATATTAGGAAAAAAGACATTTTTAAATGTTGTAACGTAAGAAAAATGTTGCAATTTTAGGAGAAGAAAATGGCGTCATTTTACAAATATGAAGTTTTAATTTATGAAAACAAAGTCGTAATTTAACAAAAATAAAGTGATAATTTCAAGTCTGATATTTCTAGTAAATTACGACTTTATTCTCGTAAATTACGACTTTACTCTAGTAAATTACGACTTTATTCTCGTAAAATTAAAACTTTATTCTCGTAAATTACAACTTTTTTTCCGTAAATTACAACTGTATTAAAATAAAATATGACTTTATTCTCTTAAAATTACGACTTTATTTGTGTAAAATTACTACTTCATTCTAGTAAATTACAACTTTATTCTTGTAAATTGTGACTTTATTCTCTTAAAATTACGACTTTATTTGTGTAAAATTAGTTCATTCTAGTAAATTACAACTTTATTCTTGTAAATTATGACTTAATTCTCGTAAAATTACAACTTTATTCTTGTAAAATTATGACTTCATTTTAGTAAATTACATTTTATTATTGTAAATTACGACTTTATTCTTGTAAATTGTGACTTTACTCTCATAAAATTATGATTTCATTCTAGTAAATAACTTTATTCTTGTAAACTACGACTTTATTCTTGCAAACTATTACTTTATTCTCGTAAAATTATGACTATATTCCTGTAAATTATGACTTTTTTTCTTGTAAATTACGACTTCACTCTTGTAAATAATTACTTTATTCTATTATATCACAACTTTGTTATTGTAAATTACGACTTTATTCTTTTAAAATTATGACTTCATTCAAGTAAATTACACTTTATTCTTGCAAATTATGACTTTATTCTCATAAAATTATGGCTATATTCCTGTAAATTACGACTTCACTCTTGTAAATTATTACTTTATTTTAGTATATCACGACTTCATTCTAGTAAATTACACTTTATTCTTGTAAATTATGACTTTATTCTCATAAAATTAAGACTTTATTCTAGTAAATTACAACTTTATTCTTGTAAATTACAACTTCATTCTAGCAAATTATGACTTTATTCTCATAAAATTGACTATATTCCTGTAAATTAACACTTTTTTCTTGTTAATTACTACTTCATTCTTGTAAATTACTTTATTCTTTTAAAATTATGACTTCATTCTAGTAAATTACAACTTTATTCTTGTAAACTACGACTTTATTCTCATAAAATTAAGACTTCATTCTAGTAAATTAAAATTTTATTCTTGCAAATTATGACTTTATTCTCATAAAATTATGACTATATTCCTGTAAATTACGACTTTTTTCTTGTTAATTACAACTTCATTCTTGTAAATTATTACTTTATTCTAGTATATCACGACTTTATTCTTGTAATATTACCACTTCATTCTCTAACTCTGTGAAGAACATTTTCCTGATGTGGCCCTGATTCTCTGTTGTAAAGCGTGAAATTGATCGTAGCCGTTGGTAATTAATAAACAGGTCCGTTTTTACGCAAATTTGCTGTTGGACACTTTCGTTTGTTAACCCGTTAAACCAGGTTTTAGAGGTGACGGTCGACAAAAACAGATGTGCCGAAACAGAAACCAAAATAAAATCAATCATCAGGTCAGTTTGCAGAATTTTTGGCTCAAATCGCAGCCAAGTATCTACATCGGGTATCGGCCGATACTTGACCTGTGGTATCGGTGTCTGAAGTGAGAGTGTGTGATGAGGACAGCCCTGCAGAGCGTGACTGGAACAACGTTGCTGCGACTGTCACGGATGTTGTGCACATCGGCTGTGATGTGTGCGACGTGTCCGTGAAGCTGCGTGTTTCCATCCTGCAGCTTCTTCTTCACATGAACCAGTTGGAACCGGTTCTGCAGAGAAAACCAGGAAGTGTTTGGTTCTCCAACTCCTCCATATGTTCACTTTTTACACCACAAACACAAATGCCTCACCTGTGTGTGTGTGTGTGTGTGTGTGTGTGTGTGTGTGTGTGTGTGAGGGCTCGCAGCGCTGTGTCATCCAGAGCGACAGGTTTTCTCTAAATAGTAGCTTGAGTTGTCAGGCTGATGTCACCATGGCAACCTCACCTGCCAATCAGCTCGCAGCTGATGAGCATTCAGCTGTAAACTTTGATCTCCGTCGTGTTTCCATTCAGATGCAGCGGCCACTTCAACCACCACTCCCAGTAAAGTCTGCTGGTGTGTCCTCCCCTCCCCCTGAATCCACAACCCCCCCCCACCGGGGAGAAGCGGTCTCACTGTTTGTTGTTAGTCTGCTGATGGAGACGACCTGGTGACGTCCGGAGGCCGTGGGACTGGTTTGACTGGGAGTGTCTCTCCTCAGGTTACCTCCAGTCACACCTCGTTCACCTCCTCAGCAGCCGGAAACGTTCAGATCTGATCAGAGGAAATCTGATACGCTGCGCAGCGTGAAGGCCGACATTTCAGGGCAACGTAAACATCGGCGTGTCGTAATCTGCCCGACGCTGATAACCCCGCAGATGCAGATTAGATAATTCCAGTTCAGGATGTGATTCAGACGGAGCCAGAAACCTGGAAGCAGCCGAACTGCACGCATGGAAACTGGTTTAACCCTTAAAACCCAGTTAATCCCAGTCACCGTCCACACGCGCTTCAGCACAGCCTCTGCAGATGCTGCCAATTAAACTGCGGATCGGCCGATACCGATATTTTCTCATCAGCTGATGCTGATATTTGGGGCCGATACTGCATTTGACCCCAAAATTAATATGATGAAAGACACTTGAAAACTAATTTAGAAACTCTAAGATAAAAAAGAAAGAAACAAAGCACTTCAGATAAATATGTAAAAGAGAAACGTGCACTTGTGAACAAATATTAAATAGAAACATTAAACTTGTTATATTTACATATATTTATATATATATATATATATATATATTTGTATGTAACAGTGTAGTGGTTTTCTTAACTGGGTTTTCTTGGCTTCCAGTGAGACGTGTGTCTGACAACAGTCGGCTGTTGTATCAGTCAAACAAAGACATTTTACACATAGCTACGTAGGTCACAGTGGTCGTTAAGCAGCGTTCACCACCACGGTCTCCTAGCAACGCAGTACAATTGTTAATACGTTTACTATGAAAATGTGGTGAGTAATGCTGGAGCAGGCATGGGGGGGGCAGCCTGCTGTGACCGTCCTCCAGGTTTTAGATGTTTCCTGCTCCAACGCCTGATTCAGATCAGACGGGTGCAGCAGCTTCTTATCAGCTTCTCCACAATCACCCTTTTCATTCCAGTCGGTTACCCCACAGAGCTGATGATGTCACAGGCAGCGCTCGGGGAGTTAATCATGAACGGTGAAGCTGCTTCCCATCAGCGTCCGAAGGAACGTCGGTGACCGTAAGCGTCTGGCAGCTTTCAGACTTTGGACCTGGCGTTAGTCGTTCGTGTTAATGACCTGCAACATCAGTGGAAATGGTTCATTCTCACCAGTAAAGCTGCATAAAGAGACGGAAACTGGTGCTGACGCACCTGGATTCATGACCGGGAAGCGTTCAGGAGGCTGCCAGGAGGAGGAGGAGGAGGAGGAAGCAGCCCATCTGAAACAACGCCTCCTTTGTGGTCATCGATTGACGGAAAACATTCAGGATTTATATTTAATATCTGAAAAAATAAAGAGACTTTTTGGTTTTTACTCGTCAAACCTGAACTTTACTCTCGTAACAGAGAAATGAAAATAATTAAGCATAATCAGCGTCCACTGAGATGAAGTCAATACAAATTAAGAGATGTCCGATATTATCGGCATTGAAATGTGATATTGGAAAATATCGGTTTTAGATTTTTGGGACCAATATTTTTACTAACAACATATTGTGAGATTCTGTTCGATCAGCGTTGGTCCAGCATGCATAAAGTCCCTGTTATCCTGGTAGAACTTCATTTCCCAGCATTCCTTTCAGAGTCATGTGACTACGGTGCAGCTGCTGCTGCTACAGACTGACTTACTTTGAAGCTGCTGATAATATGTCTGGTTTTAAGTTACCAAGTTGTTATCAACATGTGTCTAATTCTAATGTTTCTAATACCTGCTAGTATCTGATATCTGGTAGTATTTAATACCTGTAAGTATCTGATATATGGTCGTATCTAATACCTGCTAGTATCTGATATCTGGCAGCCAGATGTCCAAAATGAACTCCTCTGAGTTAAGGAGATCCCAAAGATCCGCATTTTTAAATGCTAATGTATCAACATATGAAAATATCGCAAAATTTTTGTGAGTTCTCACGAGATTTCACAACAGAACGATGAAATATTGCGAGATTTCGTTAGTAAAATAGATCGGTACCGTGTTTTTAAAGGTCAATATGACATCAGCATATAAAAATATCGCAAAATTTTTGTGAATTCTTGCGAGATTTCACAGCAGAACGATTAAATATTGCGAGATTTCGTTAGTAAAATAGATCGGTACCGTGTTTTTAAAGGTCAATATGACATCAGCATATAAAAATATCGCAAAATTTTTGTGAATTCTTGCGAGATTTCACAGCAGAGCGATGAAATATTGCGAGATTTTGTTGGTAAAATAGATCGGTACCGTGTTTTTAAATGTCAATATGATATCAGCATATGAAAATATCGCAGTATTTCAGTGTATCAACATTTTTTTCCACTCCTCGTCGTCAGAAGTTGAAAGTCGGTAAAAAAAGAAGTTTTTGAAGAAGATGAGGAAGTTTTTGGTTTTCTTTTAGACTTCAGAAACAGCGGGCCAATCGGTAAAATACCGGTTAAATATCGGTGGGGTGGCTGATACTCAGTTTTAAGTCTGATATAGGCCGATACCGACGGTGCCGATTATATCGCGCATTCTCCATCTCTGAGTTACGTCATTCTGACGTCATCCGGCTCTGCGGAGGCTGGTGTCGAGCATCTGGGGCGGGGGCATCTACCGTATGCAGGCTCGTGGTTCTGACTGGACCTGGACCTTCCTGACTGTTGTGTGTGTGTGGGGGGGGGGGGGGTCAGACCTGGACTGCTCTGGTCCTGGTTTCTGGTTCTTCTAAACTGGTTTCCTCCCAGTTAGAATCATGTTTTGTTTTCCAGGCTTAATCTGCTGCTGACCAGCTCGACCAATCACCTGATCCTGGACCTGTTAACCTGCTGATCGCTGGATAATCGCTACTGAGCAGCCGATTGGCCGGCTGCGGCATCGGAGACTGTGATTGGCTGAGACCCGTTAGTGTTGTGGACCGATGGCAGCGTCAGAGCCGGTCCCCGACGACGACGTTCACATCTCCGCGGAGCCCAGCGTGACCTCGTCAACCTCCCCCACGCAGACTCAAACCCCCAGGGTTGCCAACGGCAACGTGAGCCGCCACGCCCCCCCGGCCTCGGGCGAGGGGAAGGGGCGGGGGAAGGGCGGCGGGCTGAGCTGCCTGCTGCAGCAGAACCAGCTGATCCACTCGCTGAGCAGCCGGCTGCAGCGCCACTGCGACTACGTGAAGATCAGCGTGCCGGAGGAGCGCGCCAACCGCCTCCCCAACGAGTGGTGGAAGACCGGCGTGGCCTTCCTCTACGCCCTCTTCAACCTCATCTTCACCACCGTCGTCATCACCGTGGTGCACGAGCGGGTCCCGGACAAGTCGGTGAGCCCGCCGCTGCCCGACAAGTTCTTCGACTACGTGGACCGGGTCCCCTGGGCCTTCACCGTCACCGAGGCCAACGGGCTGATCCTGGTGGGGCTCTGGCTCGTCCAGTGGCTCTTCCTCAAGCACAAGTAGGAGCGGCGGCGCCCAACCGGGCCCAGTAACGCTGGACTGGGCCCAGTAACGCTGGAGACGCAGCAGAACTGGTCCTGATCATGTCTCTCTTCCAGATCCATCGTCGGCCGCCGCTGCTTCTTCCTGATCGGGACGCTCTACATGTACCGCTGCGTCACCATGTACATCACCACCCTGCCCGTGCCCGGCAAGCACATGGTCTGCGCCCCCAAGGTAGGACACGACCCCCCCACCACCAACACCACCCCCCAGTTTACCACGTCACGGCTCGCCTCCGTAAACCGTTTGTCTGTCTGTCTGCAGCTGTACAACGACTCCACGGGGAAGATCTGGAGGATCCTCCGGCTGATCTCAGGAGGAGGTAAAACTATCCTGCGCTCTGATTGGCTGCCGGCGGTCAGGAGACGGCTCTGGAATTATTCTGGAGAGAAAACGCTCCCCGATCTAAACCCCGAAGATGGTTCAGATGTGTTAAAAACGTTAAAGGTGCAGTCTGTAAACATTACTGACATCTAGTGGTGAAGACGGCTACAGCAAAGACTTCATGAAGTAAACATTAAATAAAAGAAGAAAAACTTGAACGACAAAATAAAGAGCAGGTTAAATAAAGCAAAAGGAAAATAGGGAAAATTATTAACTAAAAGAAAGATAATGTAAAAAACCTTTTTAAAAAAGGGAGAAAATTTAAGAAAACAAAAGGGAAAAATAAATAAAATTAAACAAAAAATGTTTTTAAAAAATGAAAAAATACTTAAAAAATAATTAAAGAAAAAAGAAAAGTGTAAAAAGCAACATGAGGAAAAATACTTAAATGAAAAATAATGAAAGAAGGAAGAAAAATGAAAAAAAAAAAAAAAAGACAACTTTAATTTAAAATTATTGAAAAAAGAAAATATGTTAAGAAAACAAAATGGAAAAATACTTAAATAGAGTTAATGGGGAAAAAAGAAAAGAAAAATACTTTAAAAATTATAAAAGAAAGATCTTTTTAAAAAACTTAAAGGAAAAAGAAAGGAAAAAAGAAAAGATGTTTAAAAAAACAAAAGAGGAAAAATACCTGAATTAGAAAATAATGAAAGAAAAATGAAAAAATGTTTAAAAACAACAAAAGTTGTAAAAATACCTAAATAAAATTAATGAAAAAAGAAAAAAATGTACAAAAAAAGAGGAAAAATAATTAAATAAAAAATTATGAAAGAAAAAAGTAAAAATGTAAGAAAAAAAAGACAAAAAAATACTTGAATACAAAAATGAGGAAAATAATAAAATTAATGTGAAAAAGAAAGGACAAATACTTAATCAAAAAACTAATGAAAGAAAAGAAAAATGTAAAAAAAAAAAAAAAAAAAAGAACAAATACAGAAAAATTAAAGAAATGAGATTATGGTAAAAATACAAAAAAAAAGGAAAAATAAAGTTAAAATAAGTAAACTTTTAAAGATTGCAAAAACTGCAACAAAAAGGCAGAAATTTATCAATCAAAAAGAAAATGAGTAAATCAACTAAAACAAAAACATGATGCGAAAACATTTTTAAAAATATGAATAAATTTTTAGAATTACAAAAATAAGTAAGTTAATGAATTTTTAAAAAGAAAAGATTATTTTCAATGAAGGAAGTGTAGAAGCGGTTTGGTTGGAGGAGATGGAGGAGGAGGAGGAAGAGGAAGAGGAGGAGGAAGAGGAGCGTCTGAGAAGACGCTGCAACAGGAAACGGGTTAAATCCAAAATCTGGACTCGGAGATGAAAACTGGTCTCTGTGTCGTATTAAAAGGACAGATTTCTGTTTTCACGTGATTACTTCCTCTAAAGTCTGCACATGACTGCTGTTGTCATGGCAACTGTCAGGCGCTAACCCAGCAGGAGGTGGTGTCATATGTGTGTGTGTGTGTGTGTGTGTGTGTCCAGGTCTGTCCCTGACCGTGTCCTCATGTATGTGTGTGTCCAGGGGCCTCATGTACAAAGAGTTGCGTGGATTTCCTCCTGAAACTCGGCGTACGATCAAATCCTGAAAACGTCATACGCACAAAAGTTTTCAGATGTATGAATCTGTGCGCACGCATGGATCCAAGTACTTTTCCTTTGTACATCCCAATCAACGTGAAATTGAGCGCACATGTTGGAGTACCTGACGCCTCCCTGTCCACACCCCCAACATAAATACGCAAATGACATTTAAATGAGATCTGCAGCGGAGATTCTCCTCTCTGCACCATCAGAAAGACAAAATATGAGCATGACAGTGAATGAAAATAAAAGAAAAATCACGGAGAACAAACTTGAGGCAGATTGTTTAAGTAGAAACGCGCAAAAATGTGCACTTTAGTGCGCTGTTGTCCGACATTACACTCCAACAAAAAAGTGAATGGGAGAGTGTGTGATGCGGTCAGAGTCCGCAAGTGGTCTGATTTCAAGTTGGATGTGAATCGGAGGACGGCTGCTCGTGACGGCTTTTCTTCTTCCAGAAGTGGGGGGAGTTCACGCGGGTGACTCCGGTTTGTCTCAAGGTAAATACATATATATTTGTGAAACGTGTGTTTATACAGTCTCCACCTCACAGTCTGATGTCACTGTAAATATTGGATTTATTAGCTGACACAGGCTATCACCATAAGAGGACGTGCAGGAGGGAATTCCTCCCGCATCACCTGCGTCACAGCCTCGGGGGTTTCCTCATCCCCGGGATGCAGACGTAACCGACCTGCTACTATGAAATTGCCATACCGGCCGAGTCCCCCCCCCTGCTGTGTTGACATAAGTGATTGCCCAGATCATCATATAGACGTTCTCACAAATTAAGTGCATTAATAAATAAATCAGCATATAAGTGAATTTATTCGCCGGAGCGCGTGGAGGCGCAGCTGGCCTGGGTGTGTTGCGCCCCCAGCCTGGCTTCAGCTCTGTACACAGCGCTGTCTCTGGAAACCTAAAGCGGCTGAAACAGCCAATTATCATGAAATCAACACATCTTCTCGGCCTCTAAATACACGCTCTCTACATATGCACTATGTCGAACGTCTTCTTCCAGCTAAAGCAGCCAGAAGACTTTTTTGCTCCACTTTGCGCTTTTATATCCACACATAATTGCGGGTGTTAATTGTTTATGAGGGCTGTTTGTTTATGTTTCTGATCACATCAGTCAGTCTGAGGACTGGTCGTTTTCACATTTATGTCTTATAACAGTTTCCAGCGTCGCCTCCGAGTGTCGCCAAAGTCCCCACAACTGTAGAAACGTTCGTACGCCAGCCATGAAGTTGACGTGAAGCACCGCACATTTCCACGGTCACTCCATTCTTGATACATCTCGACTTTATCGTGGAAATGATCGTACGCCACGTTTTTGTGCGTACGAACCCTTTGTAGCATGTGTGTGTGTACAGGTTGGGTTGTTGGTGTGGTGTTGTGTGTTTGGTGGGCGTGATGTGTGTGGCCCCAGGTCTGTCCCTGACCATGTCCTTGTCTGCGTTGTGTCCAGGTCTGTCCCTGACCGTGTCCTCATGTGTGTGTGTCCAGGTCTGTCCCTGACCGTGTCCTCATGTGTGTGTTGTGTCCAGGTCTGTCCCTGACCGTGTCCTCATGTGTGTGTGTCCAGGTCTGTCCCTGACCGTGTCCTTGTCTGTGTTGTGTCCAGGTCTGTCCCTGACTGTGTCCTTGTCTGTGTTGTGTCCAGGTCTGTCCCTGACTGTGTCCCTGTCTGTGTTGTGTCCAGGTCTGTCCCTGACCGTGTCCTCATGTGTGTGTTTCCAGGTCTGTCCCTGACCGTGTCCTTGTCTGTGTTGTGTCCAGGTCTGTCCCTGACCGTGTCCTCATGTGTGTGTTGTGTCCAGGTCTGTCCCTGACCGTGTCCTCATGTGTGTGTTTCCAGGTCTGTCCCTGACCGTGTCCTTGTCTGCGTTGTGTCCAGGTCTGTCCCTGACCGTGTCCTTGTCTGTGTTGTGTCCAGGTCTGTCCCTGACCGGGTCCCACCTGATGTGCGGAGACTTCTTGTACAGCGGTCACACCGTCATGCTCACGCTGTCCTACCTCTTCATCAAGGAGTGTGAGTTCACACACTTTCTCGGCCAATCAGACGGCTCGAGTCGTC